>OX424576.1:117912893-118512893 GCA_949152435.1 Gastracanthus pulcherrimus | reverse complement strand
CGTTATAATCATGTTTTGAGGTTATGGAGTTTGAAAATCTTGTGTTTATAAAATCTCCATATGAATGTGTGTTTTATTGTTTAGTTGATTATAGCTGAGTAAATCTTACTTATAGTGCAGTAAAACATACAGATTCTATATTTCAAACATTATATTATGCATATTGGAACGATAAACGATTTTAGAGAAGGTACGTGCCAATGCATCGTTAGCAGTATTTTCATTAAGATTATTCCGGATTTAAAAGAGTTATTCTTTTCTTAGAATATTTTTGGATATTATTAGATTTTTCGTATTTTGCACTATTTTGGTAATGGTTCTTAAAAAATCATTTTTTTCTTGTTTCTGAAGGATCAAATACTAAGCATTTTCTGCATAAAATTCTACTCCTTTGGCAGCATTAGAAAATCGTTTAATAACTACCGTTTTTGGTTGTTGAATAGTAAACGAGTGGTTTTTTTAAATTTCGGGTACTGCTAATGCCGATGAGAATCTTTTATTCAAGTGTCGTGTTGATTTATCATGGTCTACCTTACTAAAAATAAAAATTTGAATGTTTTCGAAATCTTTGCTTGCCCAATGAAAAAGGGCTTCTGGAGTCAAAATCGCTTCAGATGGTTTAGCTAGAAGACTTGCTCGGTAAGCCTCTCTTTTAAATATAGCTCCTAAACCATCATATCCACTTTTACCGTGTGCTGTTACGCAATAATGCCATTCCGCTTCGATTCCAAAATCTTCTTTATGGTTGATGAGATTAGCGATCTGGAATGGGTTTTTAAAATGTTGCTTTGCACCATCTGTGACGTATATACATTTTTTAACATTTTTAATAGTTTTTTTATTTCTGGAATCTATTGCTTCTGAATTGTAAAGACGGCAGAAGTATCGTGTTTTAAACTATCTGAGAGGAAGATGAAACTTTTATGTTTTAATTTAGAGTTTTCTTTATAATAATAGATAATTGGGAATACTGTACATTGCTGATTGTTGAAGTGAAATGCTTGCGAAGCATCTTGAACTACATATGAATAATTCTCAGAAAAATCGAACATAACAAGTACTTCTCCTTTATTTAAATTTTGTTTTGTTGACGAAATAAATTGAGACTGCTGTTTCGCTATGAATGAATGCGGTTTAAGAGTCTGTAGCTTGTCAAAAAATTCATTTACAAAGTCAGAAACTTCACTCGTAATTGTTTTCAAAGTCGACCTATCAGTTGCTGTCCATACACTATATTGTACCTGATCGATAAAGGCACTATTTAAAATTTCAAGTAATGTCGTGGAAAAAAAATGAAATATCTGGACATTTATGACATTGATATAGGTAGCAATCGGGCGTAGGTGCCTTGTACACAATTGATTTCAAACAATCATGATAATCACGAATTGGATTTTCAGTTTCTTTTGTTAAGCTGTTAATTTTATTTGCATCAAGCATCAATTTACAGTTCTGATGAATCGTACATACACATACTGAGTGAGTTCCTCTTGCTCCAGCCAAAATACAATGTTGCGGTCGAAGTTTTGCAAAAACACTGAAACTAACTGGATGATCTGAGTAAGTCTTTTTGAACAATGTATGCAGTTTTTTGAGATCCATTAACAATAACCGTTTTTGCCCTTTAATACGCTCACCATCAACTTTAACTGAACACGTGTCTTTGACTCCTGGCATCATTCTACCAACAGTATCGTCACTATAGAAATCATTAATTAATGTAATTGTAGCATTTGGTATAGTTTTACCAGCTCTCGCTGTAACATCAGCCAGAACACCACTTGCTGATCGTAATTCTTTAGCTTTTTTAGCTAAAGTTCGGGAAGTATCAAACTCTTTTGAAATTCGTCTTATACTCCAAGATTCTGGCGCAATAGTGAGGATTCTGATCTTCATGGGATCATTACCTTCCAAACTTGTGAATTTATCTTTTAATCCTTGCAGCAGTTCTTCCAATTCAAGTAACCTGGTAGATGAAGCATCTTTTTCAGTAGTTAAGGAAGTATTTGGACACTCAGTACCTTGGTCTGCCGAGGTATCATCACATTCCATACTATTGATATCATTGGAATCCTCTATATTCATACAGCTATCAGATCGATTCAATGAACGTTTTAATCTACAATCATTACATACCATAGCAGTTACTGGTAAATTAGGCTTCTCCTGCAGTAATACTTTTGATATTGTTCTTAAATTTGAACCCTTATGATTAGGTACGCCTTCATCGTTATAAGGATTGATGCACCTATCTGTACGGATTTTTTTTGACATGATGTTAAAAATGCCTTTAAAAGGACTGTTGCGCAAGACCGGGAAGGAACCCCCTTGAACTGTTCTTAGAAGGACTGTTAAAAAGTTGATTACTACAAATGATTCGAGAGCTTGACAACTATCCTGAAAAGGACTGTTGCGCAAGTCTGTACCCACCTGGAAGAAATTTCCTTCAACTATCCCTAGAAGGACTGTTAAAGAAACAATGAGTTCGCTACTGTAAGAGCTCGCTATAACTATCCTGAAAAGGACTGTTACGCAAGCAGTTACGCAACGAGAAGAAATTTCCTTCAACTATCCTTACAAGGACCGTTGAAGAAACAATGAGTTCGCTAATGTAAGGGCTCGCTAACTATCCTGAAAAGGACTGTTACGCAAGCAGTTACGCAACGAGAAGAAATTTCCTTCAACTATCCTTAGAAGGACCGTTGAAGAAACAATGAGTTCGCTAATGTAAGAGCTCGCTATAACTATCCTGAAAAGGACTGTTACGCAAGCAGTTACGCAACGAGAAGAAATTTCCTTCAACTATCCTTAGAAGGACCGTTGAAGAAACAATGAGTTCGCTAATGTAAGAGCTCGCTATAACTATCCTGAAAAGGACTGTTACGCAAGCAGTTACGCAACGAGAAGAAATTTCCTTCAACTATCCTTCGAAGGACCGTTGAAGAAACAATGAGTTCGCTAATGTAAGAGCTCGCTAACTATCCTGAAAAGGACTGTTACGCAAGCAGTTACGCAACGAGAAGAATTTTCCTTCAACTATCCTTACAAGGACCGTTGAAGGAACAATGAGTTCGCTAATGTAAGGGCTCGCTAACTATCCTGAAAAGGACTGTTACGCAAGCAGTTACGCAACGAGAAGAAATTTCCTTCAACTATCCTTACAAGGACCGTTGAAGAAACAATGAGTTCGCTAATGTAAGGGCTCGCTAACTATCCTGAAAAGGACTGTTACGCAAGCAGTTACGCAACGAGAAGAAATTTCCTTCAACTATCCTTAGAAGGACCGTTGAAGAAACAATGAGTTCGCTAATGTAAGAGCTCGCTATAACTATCCTGAAAAGGACTGTTACGCAAGCAGTTACGCAACGAGAAGAAATTTCCTTCAACTATCCTTCGAAGGACCGTTGAAGAAACAATGAGTTCGCTACTGTAAGAGCTCGCTATAACTATCCTGAAAAGGACTGTTACGCAAGCAGTTACGCAACGAGAAGAAATTTCCTTCAACTATCCTTAGAAGGACCGTTGAAGAAACAATGAGTTCGCTAATGTAAGAGCTCGCTATAACTATCCTGAAAAGGACTGTTACGCAAGCAGTTACGCAACGAGAAGAAATTTCCTTCAACTATCCTTCGAAGGACCGTTGAAGAAACAATGAGTTCGCTAATGTAAGAGCTCGCTAACTATCCTGAAAAGGACTGTTACGCAAGCAGTTACGCAACGAGAAGAATTTTCCTTCAACTATCCTTACAAGGACCGTTGAAGGAACAATGAGTTCGCTAATGTAAGGGCTCGCTAACTATCCTGAAAAGGACTGTTACGCAAGCAGTTACGCAACGAGAAGAAATTTCCTTCAACTATCTTTAGAAGGACCGTTGAAGAAACAATGAGTTCGCTAATGTAAGAGCTCGCTAACTATCCTGAAAAGGACTGTTACGCAAGCAGTTACGCAACGAGAAGAATTTTCCTTCAACTATCCTTACAAGGACCGTTGAAGGAACAATGAGTTCAAGGAGGAGTTATGCACTACAAAAGAATGTCGTTTAACTATCCTCGGAAGATTATTTGAAAAAATGAAAGCATAAAACGATAGAGGAAAGTACATATTTTCTTTTAACGTACAATATTTTATGCTGTAAGATATATTCGATGTTGGTTATGATGAGAAAAAAAATCTAATTATATCCAAACTAATGAAATCTAAGAAAAGAACATCTCATTCTATTTCGAAAAATGTGCAATTAAACAAATATGATTGGGAATATAGTATTTAATTAAATATTGATTTTTGTGTTCAATTTATTTTTCGAAAAGTACCCCCTACATCTAACTGCAAAATTAAAAACACATATGCCCATACAAACATTTTCTAAAAACACGGGATTCGGACTCCATAACCTCAAAACATAATTATAACTCCTTTTTTATGAAATTGAAAATTTTACAATTATAAAGCTTCCTGTAGAAGGACGCAATACCATCATAAACATGACATTCCTGTCAAAATAATAGCTAAACTAGTGTCAAATTCAAACAATTTGACCTTGTCTTTGATCAGTTGTCCTTGAAATGACCTTGAAAATGAGCTTTTGAGTCAAGGTTAAAACCAAGAACAACATTGTATTACTCTGTTAAAAACCAACGAAGAATGATGATGAGCTTTTTTTGTACACTATTTCCAGTCTCAGCCACTTAACTGCATTTTTTGCCTGTTCTTTGAGGTTATGGACGAAAGGTGGCCCCATAAACCAAAACTAACGGTGGATTCGTATTCAGCAGGAAAAAAATGCGAATAAGCTTTGTCCCTAATTTTTTTACCACTATTTCGAGTCTCAGCCACGTAAAACTGCATTATTTGTCTGTTCTTTGAGGTTGTAACGGTCCAGAGTTATTGATTTTGAATTGTTATAAAAACGCGGTTCGCGTGCTAGACCCGACCGATGATAGTTTCATTATCCGGATATTTTAGCTTTAGACCTTCAGAACTCAGGCGAATTATGGCACCCGATTTCGAGATCCGTTCCCTAAGTTCCCTTCTCGATTCTCCACGATTCTCATCCTGCGAATCGTGGGAAGAAAAAGGGAATATTTTTCGGCCGCGCTCGATCGTCTAGGTGAATTAGGGCACCAAAGACTCTCATACGTCTGACCGGGATTAGTAAATACGGTCGACGTACGCATCGGCGTAATGCGATGCGTACGGAGCGTTGTTAGTAGATATTTCTTTGTTTATTGGCACTCTAATCGCTCTCCAAAGGAAAGCGATGAGGCCATGTGATTGCGTTAAGCAATTTCTTTTATTTTGAAAAGGAAAACATAATCACATAATTAAATTTAATTTTATTTAAGTTTTAATAGCTCATTTTGTGCTGTACATATCAGAGTATCAGGTGTACCGACTCATGGTCATGAGAGAGATAGCTGAATCTTGTTTTCCCCTTTTTTAGCTCACCGAGAAGCGGGAGCTTGGCTTGCTCAACTCGTGGTAGACAGAGCGGATTGTCCCGTCAGCCTTACAAGGAGCAGAGTCCCCTGAGCCTCAGTGCGCCCGACCTTTTATAGGCCGAGCGGTGCTATCTATCTGCCTCATGCTCTGCACTCAGTACATGCGCGTGCGCACACCGCCGCAGCGTTCGATCGCCGTTCGATCCACGCGCCACTGATCGCCCGCCTGCGCTCCGCGCTGATGATAATATGTCGTGCGTCGGTACATTACTATCGGTTGCGCGCTGATTACATTGTCCCCCAAATAAAATTGTTTTATTTTTAAAGTGAAAATCAAAATTTTTTTTTTATTGAGCCCAAGAACAAAATCGTAACCCAGGTATACTCAATAAAATACATATAATAAAATAGGTAAGCACAATTTATTGTATTTTATTATCATCATCTCACGCGCACATAACCCATACAAACATAAAAAATCTCTTCTTTTTCATCAAACAAAAATAAATAATCTTTTTCCCTTACATAGAAAAATCACCGTAAACTCAACAATCTTTTCTTTTCCATAATTCAAAATAGTCTTTCCTTAACTCTAAATTTCACATTCATTACCCATACAAAATACAATATAATCGCTTTTCGTTTTATAAAACTAAAATAAATAATCTTTTTCCCTTTTTACATAAACCTTATCATTCATACTATTATTCTCCCAACGCATTCATCCATTCCTCTATATCACTCATTTCGCATTCACACACGTTTTCACTGTTTGCACACACACCATCGGCCTCAAATTGCATCAGCAGCGTGTCCAGCTCCGTCGCCACCGTTGTTGACTCCGTCTGGGTCACTTGGACCGCCTCGTTGCTGATGACCGTGGAATCGGGCAGTAGGGAGACCTCGTTGCTGGCTTCGTCGTCGTCGAGCACCGACAGGTCGGGCATGTTGGCGGCCGACGTCGTTGGCACAGGGGTGGAGGGAGCGTCCTTGATGCTTTCCCCCTTGGTGAATGGCGGCGGAGAGTATGGCTCATCATCCCCAAACAACACCCTTTGCCTCGCCTCTCTCATCTTCTGCCGCGCAGCCAGCATCTCTCGAATGGCCTGTTGTTCTCGGGCGATCTCCTGCTCGAGTGTCTGTATTTGAGCGCCGATCGCCGGTGGTATCGGCACCAACTCCTCCTTATGCGGTACTGCAACGACCGCGGCCACGGGCTGGAGCGCTTGGCGTGGGCGTCTGTTGCGACGTCGACGTCTTAGTCGGTGCCGGACGGGCGGTAAGACGGCTTCCGTCACTACCGATCGCTGCGACTCCGTCTGGGTGCCGGCTTCTCTGGTGTAAGCAGATGTTTGTACCCATTTTCCCCCAGCGTAGACGCCGAACGAGGAGTTGCCCCAGCGATCCCGTCGGCCTTGCAGGATACCCGCACAACGGACGTGGTGGTGGTATCCCCTCGAGTATATAATATTCAGGCCTAGCATGGTACCGTCTACCTGAGTTGTGACGTCGCAGCTCCTCGCCTGCTCGGTCTGCGTCGATGCGTTACAGGCGGACATGTCGGCGTCGGACGGAGCAGAAAAAGCGCACGGTGTCTCGTCACAGTGCGTCGACGACGACTGAAGGTGCCAATCGCGACCCTTCGCTCGTCGCGAGCCCACCTACTACCGATTAGGTCGCCGATTCAAGTTCGTCGCTCGGCCGATGTTTACATGCGCCGCCGCTGTAGTCCGTGATTAGGGGAACACCCCTAATTCGCGGGACCATACCGATACAAACACACTTTTGTACAAAATTTGGATTTTAACGTTTCCTAATCTATCTATAGTATTTAAATACCTATTCCTTCACCTACTTAAATAAACAATTTATTTACTTAATAGGTATATCAGTTATCGGAATAATACAAAATCACACTAGTGATATAAGAACAATAATTTTAGTGGCATATTAACATATCAAATAGCTTCTAATCACTACATACTTGCTTTTATCTTGTTTAAACAAAGATTTTCTAAAGAATTAAGTTATTTTTACTGGAAACAGTATTTAGAACACAAACTTTTATAACTAAAACGCGTTTTATATAGAAAATCTAGAACAATGCAGTTAAATGTGTCTTAATTAATTGTTCTTCTAGCTCATATATTTTAAATTCATAAATTGTTTATTTATTACATAATCGCCTTGTTACTTATTTTACATCAAAATATAATCGCTGCTCAGTACAATAAATTGTGCTTTTTCTAACCCTTTTATTCATTCCAGAACATTTGCTCGATATTATTTATGTATTTATTTGTTGTCTGGACTATTTTATATTACATTTTATATTTATATTACACAAAATTATTTACTACATATTACTATACTATTCACTTAAATTGTAACTATATATTATGGATATTATGACTCCTTGTCGTAAAACGGTTTCAAATTAAACAGGTGAAATTTACCCCTTTCTTTTACCAAATCTTCATCCGCAAGCGAGTACGTGTCTATACCGACCTTTTCCTTCACTACGTACGGACCCTCCCATACATTGAAAAATTTCGCAATTTTCCGATTTTCCGCGTCAGACACGTTTTGGGCTAATAGCAATACTTTATCCCCCACTTTAAAATCAAAGTGTTTTTTATTTGCATTCTTCTTATCGGCTCTATTTTTTAATTTTTTATGTGCATATTCACGCGCCAAAGAAATTTGTCGTTCCCGAGGAATGTCGCTCTCCACTCGCGGAACGTTAATGTATTTTTCCCAAATGCGCGTGGGCCTTACGTTTAAGTGTAATTGAACGGGAGTTACGTTCGTCGTTTCGTGATGCGTTTCATTGATTATGTCCTGAATTATTTTTACATAACGAGCCCACCCAGTATGCTTGTTCCTAACAAAAGTACGAAAGAATCTGCCTAATTCTCTATGCACTCGTTCAATCATATTGCTTTGCAGGTGTCGGATGGAGGAAAATACCGGACGTATATTTTCTTCCTTCAGAGCCTCAATCCACTTGTCACTTGTAAACTGTGTGCCGTGATCCGAAATTATGGATTCTGGTTTTCCATAGTTAATTATATAATCTTTCATGATCTTTCGGATCACGGACACTGTGTTTGCCCTTTTCAAAGGGTAAAAAACAACATATTTGCTAAATGCGTCAATTGTCGTTAATAAATATTTTACTCCCCCCGTTGAAATCGGTAAAGGACCGTAAAAATCAATTGATAGTAGTTCATTTGGTTTATTTGTCAGAATCGGTTGTGACATCTCTTGATATTTAACCGTGAGATATTTAGTTTTTTGACACGTTTCGCATGAACGCAGAATTTTGTGTATGCTTCTCCTCAAATTTCGCGAGAAAAAATGCTCGTGAATCATTTTATATACCTTACGCGCGCCGATATGACCATAAGCTTCGTGAACTTCGATAACAAATTCCTTCAGGATTTCTTCTGGCAAAAATATTTTTAATTGATTTTGCATTACTTTGCATAACAATTGTTCGTTTAATCGATATTGTTCCTTAGTGCGATTATCATTCGATTTTAATTTATTTAAGATCGCGGACGCAAAGTTATCGGTTTTTTGCGAATTTTCAAGGCTTTTACAAATATTTACTAGTTCGCGACTCGGTTTTTTCGTCATAATCGCGGCAATTACGATTTCCGACTTGCTTCGTAATTCTTGCGGCGCCAGATCGCTTATACGACTCAAATAATCCGCCACTACGTTATTTTTTCCTGAAATGTACTCCGGATGTATTCGAAAATCCTGGATCGCGAGATTCCACCTCTGCAGCCTTGCATTTCCATATTTGCACGTCTGCAGAAAGGTGAGTGCCTCGTGATCCGTACGGAAAATAATTTTAATCGCCCCCCGCAAGTATATATCTAACCGCTGCAACGACCATACTAACGCGAGCATCTCTTTCTCCATAGTAAAGTATGAACACTCACTACCCTTCAATGTTCTTCTTACAAAACAAACCACCTCCTCCTCTCCGTCATCGTTAAACTGCGAAAGCGCGGCGGCGATAGCAAAATCACTAGAATCGGAAGTAAGCACGTAAAGGCGTTTCGGATCCGCGAACTTTAGTATGATATTTTTATCAAACAGAGCTTTTATTTGGTCAAAAGCTTTCTGATGTTCGGCAGTCCAATGGAAAATTTCCCCTTTCTTAAGCAACTCGATAAGCGGTTTAGTGTGGCTTGAGTAGCTTCTTACGAATTTCGTATAAAAATTGACAAAACCGAGAAAACTTTGTAATTCTCGAACATTTCTAGGCCTTTTAAAATTTTTTATAGTTTTATAAAATTTCATTAAAATTTCTTGATTTTATAATTAAATCGTCCACGAACAATATCATGAAATCATCGAAATCATGTGTGGCCTCATCTAATCCTCTTATCAGTGCAGACCCACTAGTTTTTATGCCAAAAGCTGCGACATTATACTCTATATTACTATCTATATATAGTATACGTGGTTATCGCATTTAAACGCTGTGAATTTTTTGCTTTTTTTCGCGAGCCGTATTTGCCAATAGCTGCAACGAAAATCAGTGCTACTCGTAATCGATTTATTAGCACACCTCTGTAAAACTTCTTTGATACCGGGCGGCGACTCGTAATCGTCGACTAATCTTTCATTCAATTTTCGAGCGTCTAAGCATAGCCTAATCGAGCCGTCTTTCTCTTTCACGACCGCGATTGGGTTTATATATGGACTGTTTGAACGTCTGATTATTCCAAGTTCAAGCATATTTTCAATTTCCCTTTTGACCTGATCACGGTAACAAATTGGAATAGGATAAGGCTTAGTGAAAAAAGGCGTTTCGTCCTTTAAGATTAACTCGTGCTCATAGGTTGTTAAAAGACCCGGTTTTTTTCAAATACCTCTTTATATTTAACTATAAGTGATTTTAACTTTTGTTTTTGCTCATCATTAAGGTTTTTGCAAGATTCTATTTCTTCGTCGATCTCCTTTGTGGAGATATCGTACGAATATTCAAGATAGTCATCATTTTCGATGTAATTATCATTGAAAAAATAGTCTGAGTTGTCCTCGTTTTCGGGACACTCATAAATTTCCTCAATTCACAGAGACGAGTACTCATTTGAGTGGATACGTACATCCGTGTATTGGGCAATACCATCTTTGTGGTTAATTTGAAAAAGTATTTGTTCGTTCACGGTGTCAATTAACATTCTAA
Organism: Gastracanthus pulcherrimus; assembly: GCA_949152435.1. NCBI lineage: Eukaryota > Metazoa > Arthropoda > Insecta > Hymenoptera > Pteromalidae > Gastracanthus > Gastracanthus pulcherrimus. The sequence goes on along the minus strand of OX424576.1, from coordinate 118,502,242 downwards.
GTGCTTTATGCGAGTCATAGCCCAAAATCCATGGTTTTACCAATTTTGGAACTACTATAAAAATTAAATTGGGTTTCAAACCTCCTATTTCAATTTTAAGTAACACCTGGAATTTCAGACGTGTCGACTTGCCCCCCGTTGCGCCTTTGATAATTTTACCGCTTATAGGCAAGGTCGGACGGTTTTTTAAAGTATTTAAATTCGCGTAATAAAACTCTTCCGAGATAGCCGTTACTTCACTCCCGGTATCAATCAAAGCTTTTACTTCTATATCCTCAACGCGAATAATCACTTCCGGGCAACATGTTATTTCTAAATTCGCGCCCTCCGGTTCGATATCGTATAATAGTTCGTCGCGGGGATCCTTGAGAATGGAAAGAATTTTCGCCGATTCAATTGCATTTTGCGCACCTATATTGACAGGTGCATCCATTTTGCAAAATGCAACTATGCCTCGTTTCCCGACGCCGCTTTCGACTTTGCGTCGCCGTGAGAAAATCACCTATATCGATATCCAAAACGTTAATGTCGAGGTCGCTTTTATTTCTATTTATGTTACCGAAATTATGGTTTTTATTGTTAAATGTGTTCCTTTTGCGACCGGCGTTATCGCCTTCTTTAAACCCGAACCCGTTTGATTTTTTCTCGTTCGCGGTATTTATGGTGTTGCTTTGCCACGGTTTTTTATTCGTCGTGTTATCCGCAGCATTTTGCCGGAAATTGGACACATTACTGGCCTGTTGATTAACATTTTGAGGGTTAGTTTTATTAACAAATGAACGCCCTTTATTTTGACATTGATCATCGTTGTCATAATCAGCTAAAATTTTAAGTAAATTACCCTTATCATTTATTTGTTGGCCAGTAATTGTATGCTGAATCTCTCGCTCAAAATGCTCACTAATTTTGATTACTAATTCCGACTCCGAAAAATTTAACTCTAGTTCTTTTGCTAGGCCGAAAATGTAAATTGCGTAATTAACCCTGTTCATCGGGCCGGCCGCGCTGTATTGACCGAATTCGATTTTGCGTCGCGCAAACCGTTGAACATTTGTGTTCCAATATCGTTCTTTAAATTTTTCAACAAAATCATCATAATTTTTAACCTCCCCCTCCTGCAGATACCACCAATTGTGAGCATCTTCTTCGAATGATTGCGAAATCACGCATATCATTTCATCAAAATTTGGCCTAATTAATGTTAGATATTTTTCGAGTTCTGACAAGAACTGCATGGGTCTCTCCGAAGGAAGACCTTTAAATTTTGGTAAATTGAATTTAATTTTACGTGACTCATCACCTGATGATGTCCCTGCGGAAATGGGTAGGGTTCCCTTATTCTTTCTTATCGTTTCTTCTAACTTTTTTATCGATATTTCGCTTTTATTCGCAGCTTCATCAATCTGCTTGAGAAAATAAGTTTTTAGTTCCCCGTACCGTTCATCCTCGTTAAAATGTCTCGTCAAATTATAATGTTTTACGTTTAGTTCGCAATGCCGTTCAATTATTTTATCGTTCCCTTGCGTTCTTTTAATGAGTTCACTTCGCAACTCAGTGCCTCATTTTTTTTCTTTTCACTGTCTCTTTAGCGCTGAATTCGTTGCACTAAATCAGAAAGCGCGTTAATTCTAGCATCTAAATCTTTATTGATTGTTTCTATACGCGTGGTTTGCAGAGCGGGCGAAGTCGGCACTTCTGGACATTTAACGAAATTCTCGAGTTTCGTATCGAGTTCGTCTTGGCGCTCGTCGAGACACTTTAACTCGTCTGAGACGGCTTTTTCCCCATTCTCTTTTATGCTTTTCAGCTTCGGTCAAAGTAGCCTCGGCGATCGCTGGTTCTATATTCGCCATATAGGTCCCCGATAATCTCTTATTTCGCGACATTTTACGCGATAATTACAGTCGTAGATTTCTCGAGAGAAAAAAAAAACAGAAACTATATTTTATTAATTTATCATTTAATTTTTTAACTTTGCTGTTTATTTATCTTTTTTATTTTATTAAGGTACTCGTCAATCATTAAAAAAAATCTCATCATACAGTGCATTATTGTCACTTAACGTTTTAATGAAGTCTAAACAATTTTCAGATTTTTCCTTCAAATAAAACAGGTTATTTTCTAGAATTTCCAGATTCTCAATTGTATGTTCGCTAAGTTTCTGGACCTTATTTTTCAGAATTTTATTCTCACTGGACAAATCATTGCCTTTGTTATTTAACATTGTTACTTGAAATTCTAAATCTTTAATTCTTTGATCTTGAGAATTTGATCGGAAAAATATAGTCTCTATAGCACTGGATATTTTATTTATCCTAATTTTCTCATTTATTGCGATATTTCGGTATTCTTTCACGGACGCGGCTATCCATTCCGCTGTATTAAATCGCGGCATTGAAACGTGATTTAATTAATTTATTTATTTATCTTGTCTATTCGTTTATTTTCAACTTTCCGAGATTTTTTCCCGTTATGCTTATCAATTCACTCTTTTACCCAGAGACGCTCCACGAACTTACGCTTCCCGTTCAATTTACTCAACTTCTCGATTTGCTCTTAAACTACGTTAATCCGCGAATGAATGCGACCCTCGATAAATAAGCTACCGAATTCCGGAATCATTTAAACTATTTCATATCTTCGAGTCCCTGTTCGGGCGCCAATTTTGTGTAACGGTCCAGAGTTTTTGATTTTGAATTGTTATAAAAACGCGGTTCGCGTGCTAGACCCGACAGATGATAGTTTCATTATCCGGATATTTTAGCTTTGGACCTTCAGAACTCAAGCGAATTATGGCACCTGATTTCGAGATCCGTTCCCTAAGTCCCCTTCTCGATTCTCCACGATTCTCATCCTGCGAATCGTGGGAAGAAAAAGGGAATATTTTTCGGCCGCGCTCGATCGTCTAGGTGAATTAGGGCACCAAAGACTCGCATACGTTTGACCGGGATTAGTAAATATGCTCGACGTACGCATCGGCGTAATGCGATGCGTACGGAGCGTTGTTAGTAGATATTTCTTTGTTTATTGGCACTCTAATCGCTCTCCAAAGGAAAGCGATGAGGCCATGTGATTGCGTTAAGCAATTTCTTTTATTTTGAAAAGAAAAACAAAATCACATAATTAAATTTAATTTTATTTAAGTTTTAATAGCTCATTTTGTGCTGTACATATCAGAGTATCAGGTGTACCGACCATGAGAGAGATAGCTGAATCTTGTTTTCCCCTTTTTTAGCTCACCGTGAAGCGGGAGCTTGGCTTGCTCAACTCGCGGTAGACAGAGCGGATTGTCCTGTCAGCCTTACAAGGAGCAGAGTCCCCTGAGCCTCAGTGCGCCCGACCTTTTATAGCTATATATATATAGACCTTTTATATATATATATATACGTATAAATACACGCATTATATATATATATATATATATATATATATATATATATATATATATATATATATATATATATATATATATATATATATATATATACATGTATGCGTGTATTTATACGTATAAATATACATATCGATATCTATACGGGTGATTCTCTGGGAAATCGAGATCATAAAAGAAATTTTTCTTTTATTTCTTCGGTAAAAATGTTCCTCCTGATATGTAGAATGTATGTATATTTTTTCAGATTTTTTGAAATCCTTCCATTCAATGTTGATCAAGGCTAAATATGAGCATGTAGTTATTTTTTATATTTTTTAGCAAATTTCAACCTCTATTTACTCAATAAAATTAAATCTGTTAAAAAAATAGCAACAGTAATATTTAGCAAATTTTCTGAATTTTTAATAAAAAATAGTTCAAAAGTTTTTATGCCCCTTTCGATTAATTAACCTAATTTTAAAACTTAAAATCCTCAGAAAAGTGGGTTTGATCATTCGAATCATTACATAAAAAATCATGGACATGAAATATTGTTAAACAAATGATTAAAAGGCACATTTCGGCAATATAGTCATATTTAACTTCAAACCACTTTGAATATATGAAATTCTCAATTTTCTTCCTCTCAAAAATGAGGCAGAGGCTCAAAAAAATTCGTATCCGGGCTCAAAATTTAGATTAATATATCTACTTTCTTTTTCTATATATATATATATATATATTGAATGTATAGATTGAATCAAGATTGAATGTATATTTAATTAAAACTTACAATATTAATTAGAAATTACAATATTCTTACAGAGTAATCCGCGAACTAGTGTAATTTTAGAAAGAACTATATATAACACAATGAGTCTATATATATATATATATATATATATATATATATCGGCCATTTAGAGGCGCAAGTCATTGACATCCTGCGGCCTGCCATTTTGCTACCTAAGTTTTTCACAATTTTGAATCTATCGTAACTTTTCATATATATATATATATGAAAAGTTACGATAGATTCAAAATTGTGAAAAACTTAGGTAGCAAAATGGCAGGCCGCAGGATGTCAATGACTTGCGCCTCTAAATGGCCGATATATATATATATATATATATATATATATATATATATATATATATATATATATATATATATATATATATATATATATATATATATATATATAGACTCATTGTGTTATATATAGTTCTTTCTAAAATTACACTAGTTCGCGGATTACTCTGTAAGAATATTGTAATTTCTAATTAATATTGTAAGTTTTAATTAAATATACATTCAATCTTGCACCTTTGCAACAGATTATGGGCACAGGCTGTAGTGCGTTACAGTTAAATAGAAAATAAAAGTGAATAACACATACAGGACAGTTTAAGAACATTATTTGTGTATAACTGAAAGTGAACTGAGGTGACGTGGTCTCCTAGTAGAAGATAGTCGGTTAAGGCTCATTAAAAATTCAACAACAGCAAAAGAACAGTGAGATAAGCTAATCGAATATCACCAGAAATCAAAGCTATCAAGCAAAATATCTCTGTTTAAACGTCTCTTCCATACGGTGCTTCAGGAAGACGGTGATATGGCGGATCATGTCGCGACGTTATTAGATTATGTTGACTTGCGGTCTCGTACATGTCATAGCATATGATATGATCGTAGGAGTATTGTTAAGTAGTATCCCAGAGTCATACAGTACTCTTGTTATGGCATTAGAGAGTAGACCTGAAAAAGACATTACGGCGGACTTCGTAAACTGCAAGTTAACTGACGAATGTACGCGACGTAAGGATACGAAGGATGCGATAAATAATACGATCGACGATGCGGCCATGAAGACAGTGTACAGAGCTACAGGAGGTCCGCATACTATGAAAACAAAGTGTTTATTTTGCAAAAAGTCTGGATACGTGAAAAGCGAATGTGTTAAGTACAAGGCTTGGAAAGGAAAAAGGGACAGAGCCAATAAAGTGTCAGAGGAAAAAGATAACGAATATGGCTGTTATTTAGCGAGAGCCGAAGTCTGTCTGAGTGCAAAAGATGCACAGGACGAGGAAAACAGCTCGATAATCGACTCAGGAGCGACGAGCCATATGGTGCAACAACGGAGTTTTTTCGAAGACCTGGACTCAAACAGGTAGGGACACGTACGCCTCGTGGATGATGAGAACCGCGTCAAGGTAGAAGGCGTCGGGTCGGCAGTCATAAAATGCAAAGATGGCAATAGAAAATCTCCGAAATAAAGGTGAGCGACGTGCTCTATGTTCCCGGATTAGGAGCAAATTTATTATCCGTAAGAAAGCTGACCAAAGAAGGGTAAAAACTTGTCTTTGAGGGGGATAACTGCATCATCATATAGGCCAAGAAAGTGCTGGCTATAGCAAAGGTAGTCTCGGACCTTTATGAATTATGGGCAGAGAAAGCCTTCATAGCAAGCTTTGTATCCGAAGAACTCGTAGACAAAGGCTGCGCTAAGGATTGCCATCATGTGTGACACAGACGATTTGGGCACCGTTATAATAGTGCAATTAGGGAGCTGTCGGAGTAACAATTGGTCACTGGGATTCAGGTATCGGACTGCGGAAGGTATCACCTTTTCTAAAGGAGTCGAAGACGGTAACTCATGCACCCTTCAATCTTGTCACACGGATGTTTGCGGCTCCATGCAAGTGCCGACTCCTGGTCAAAAAAGGTATATATTGAGCATCATCGACGATTTCTCAAGATACACGCACCTATACCTAATTAGTCATAAGGATGAGACAGCAGGATTCATCAGAGAGTTCGAGTAAATGATAAAAACGCAGTTCAATAAAGTACCCAAAGTAATTAGGTCAGATCGAGGAAGGGAATACTTAAATAAAAACTTGCAGGCGTATTTAAAAAGGCAAGGTATCCGCGTACAGTTCCTTACTCACCGCAACAGAACGGAGTAGCCGAAAGAAAAAACAGATCTCTGCTCGACATATCAAGATGCATGCTTTTTGATGCGGATCTTGATAAAAAGTACTGGGGCTAGGCACTCCATACAGCAAATTACTTACAAAATAGATTGCCCAGTGGAGCAACGACCACGACACCATTCAAGCTATAGCATTCGAAGAAGCCCGACGTAGGAAACCTACAAATTTTCCGCAGCGCTGCATACATGCACATCCCTAAGGAGCAGCGTAGAAAATTAGATGAAAGAGCAGAGAAGCTGATTTTCGTTGGGTATTCTGATGAGTCTAAAGCTTATCGACTCTTAGATATATGAACCAACAAAATCAAAACAAGCCGAGATGTTGTTTTTCTCGATAAAAAGGGCATAAAGGAAAACACTTTTTATCAAGCAGAATGCGAGATACTTTTGTCAAAAAACAATTACCAGCATATCGTTCATAATAATCAGCAGCACGATAATAGCTCCATTGTATCCTCATTTGAAAATTGTGCAAATCAAGAAGAGAGCAGCTCGTTGAATTCAGAATCAAGCAGCATTAATAGTTAGCACATACCTAATGAAAGTTAGAATAGGGGCGTGCCGCCGGACAGGTATATAGCTGAATTGAACTTAACGAGAGATGAGGCCGAACCAAGGAACTCAAAAGAAGCTTTATCGAGACCTAATAAAGAGAACTGGAAAAAAGCAATGAATGAGGAGATCGATTCCCTCAAGAAAAAATGATACATAGGAGATTATGCCGCGGCCGGACGGCAGGGACATCGAGAAAATTCTAAGCAGATTTGGATTACAAGATGCAAAAATCTCTAATGTCCCATTAAATCAAGGATACATGAAAATCAGCGACGACGATTCGCCGATGCCTGAAAGTGAAAGATAAAAGCAACTGATTGGAGCACTGCTGTACGTAACAGTTAATACATGGCCGGACATTGCTGCAAATGTGACTATTCTCAGGCAACATAATAAGGCACCCTCTACGACCGATTCCCAAATAGAAATTAAAACCGTAAGTTTTTCATACACTTAAGTACGTAACTGTTACAATGTCGTACATTTACGTACGTTCGCGTACGTTTTGGTTGAGATTCGAACATTTTTTACAGCATTGTACAGAAACGTGCGCGAACGTACGCGAATGTACGCGGATGTACGCTGATGTACAGCATCGTGCAGAAACCTACACTTAGAGTACATTTGCAGAAAAAGATTGATATCAGACTATACGGCTATTGCGCAACAAACTGTTTATAGACTAATGGTATATCAGCAATTACCTTTACTTCAACAAAGAGATTATATTTCAGATGATACAAGAAATATATGTAATAATATATGCAATGATAACAGACTGAAGAATTATGAAAAAATTGAAAATTGTAATTTATTAGGACGTGGAAAGATTCATGAACTTTCCGATTTAGAACAGTTAAATTTAAGAACTTTTTTTAATGTCTCAAAAATAAGTAAATGTACAATTTTCAATGGATGTCGTTATACTTCTTGTACATATGATCAATGTAAAAAACCAACGATTCAGTATTTCGAACAAAAGATGGTGATTTTCGTATAATTAAAAAAATTTGTAAATTAGAATATAATGGTACAATTAATGGGTTATATATATATATATATATATATATATATATATATATATATATATATATATATATATATATATATATATATATATATATATATCGACTACGTATTTTAATGAAAATAAAAAACCATCTATTTATAAGTTCCCTTAACAAAGCAATGTTTGCTAAATATGTTAACTGAATTAAGATTTAATTACAGAACAAATAAATATTTTTTATAAAACATTTAATATGAATAAAATATCTCCTGTCAGTCATTCAAAATTCCCTTGCATGTATGTACCTCTATACCTATAAAATCAGAAAATAAATAAATACTACTTTTCTGCACAATTGTGTACATACATGTATAATCGCGTATATGTTTCCATACGTTTCTGCATATATATGTACAATTGCGTAGGTTCGCGTACGTTCACGTACGTTTACGTACGTTTCTGTACATATTCGTACAATCGAGTATCTTTTCGTATGCTTACGTACAATAAAATTTTATGAATAACAGTTGCTTCATCTTTAAAATATATAAAGCTGTACATTTTCGAATGAATGAGTATATTCCGGCAATTCCTTGTATGGTCGCGTACATTTCCGTATAATGCTGTACAAAATTTTCGTTACAAAACCGTACCCAAAACGTACGCGAACGTACGTGAATGTACGTCATCGTACATAAGTCTACCGTATCGTCCTTAAATGTATCAAAATCATACGGCGATTTGCGTTATAATACCTTTCAATTTTTCCATTCGGGTTGAAATGATGCAAATAGGGTCGTCGCGAGCGCAAGAAAAGACATTTCAGTCACCTGACCAAGCACATCGATACGAAGTATCATTTCATAAAGGATATAAAGGAATAACAACTAATAGAATATGAATTCTGTCCAACAGCAGAGATGATTGCCGATATGCTCACAAAGCCATTGGGAAAAATCAAGTTAAAAGGCTTGGCCGAAAAGTGCGGCTTAATAGATCATTAGGTTATCGCCGGTGTGCATCGTTAAGGAATGGTGTTGGAATATACATTCAACGACGTGCACATCAAGCTCTCAACTGATAAAAAGCGGGAGAGGGTTTTTTTGACCTGCAATTTTATTGCATCCGCCCAACGGCCAGCGGACCCCAGCAGAGACACGCACAAGGTCCAGTGCTTCATTCCGAGGCAGATCGCCGAGTCGAGCAGACCACCCACAACATATAGTTATTGTGCTTATAAGTGACTTCAGTGTACCGAATAATAGACAAATAGACTCATTGTGTTACATATATAGTTATTTCTAAGATTACACTAGTGCGCTGATTACTCTGTAAGAATGTTATAATTTCGCAGTGTATTATTTTAAATAAAGGTTTAATTAAATATACATTCGATCTTGTACCTTTCCAACAGTAACACGTATGCTTTATATTGAATTTGCACCGAGTAATTATATTGCTTTACACGATAATATAATTTTCATGCGATTGCTGTAAATACGTCCACTCTAGGTCTGATGTACATATATATATATATATATATATATATTTATACTAGGGGTCTCAGCCCCCTGCGAGCGCCAACCCCCGTCATTTTAATGTACATAATATATTAAACTTCATGCAAAGCATTTATGTTATTTGAATATTTGTTTATAAATTAACATTATAATGTATCGTTTCCACACCACTTTGCAGTAGATAAGTTGGCGTGTATTTGATAAGTGGTATCCCAAGTAGGCCTTATGCACCCACACGTCCAGAAGAAAAGTCTTAAGAAATATTTTATAATTATTATTTATAATTATAAAATATTCCCATGAAATTTATTTCTAGCATGTACTGAAAATTTTGAATATTATTAATAAAGAATTGAACCGTAATAACAATAATAAATTAAGTTAACAATTTTGAAAATTGACTGATGTTAATACTTAGTTGAATTCTGTTTTCTTCATGGTTTTGTAGACCAAATTTAATCATCCGAAATCCTGCTATCCTTCTTTTGTGATAATTTTTTAAACTAATGTTGACTACCCGAAATTTGATTCTTTTATTAATCCAGATTGTTTCCTTTATTGTGGCTAATTAAAAAAAAACAGATAATACAAATTCACAACAATTATTACAACATTAAATAATTGTAATATATAACCTATATATATATATATATATATATATATATATATATATATATATATATATATATATATATATATATATATATATATATATATATATATATATATATTGTAACGAAATGAGTGCCAGGTACCGGAGTCCACACTACAGGCGACGCGCGCGCATCGAAGGTAGTTACCCAAAGAGAACGCGACTGGAGGCGCGGCGCTGGCTGCGTTGACGCCTCGAGCGCGTCACTATCGATTCAGAGTTCGATCCGCGCGCGTCAACGCCGTAAAACTCTCGCCAGCATTTTCCCGCGTAGAAGATAGCGCACGCGGAGCGACCTGTTGCCGCGACGCCGTAATCGGAGTGAAGTGTTTACGGAGATATCTCCCCACTGTGCCACTAGTGTGGAGGCGCGTCCCACGAGTAGCCAGAAGAGAGTGGAGGAGAGAGAAGCGAAGCGGAGAAGGAGATAGAGAGAGACAGAGAGTGAGAGAGACAGAGACAGAGAGAGAGCGAGAGAGACAGAGACAGAGATAGAGCGATCGTCCTCGAGGAAAGCATAATCGAGGTAAAGGCTAGCCCGCGCGTATAGATATTATACAAACCGCGAGCGGTGTACAGAGCTGCCCACCGTGGACACCGCGCCCTAGAGTACACCAAGGTGCCATGACACCAGGCGCGCGTACGGCCCATCGTGAGGGCAACGCGACCAGCAGCGAACGAGCTGGACGCGCACCGTCGCTTGGTCTGCGCGGTTATTAAATTCTAATTGTTATTATTATTAATCTATCGTTGTTAATTTTGTTATCATTATTTATTGATCTATTGTTGTTAATTTATTTGTTGCTGAATATAGTCTATTTTATTATTAAAAGTTAAACTCGCATGAATCAATTTTCCCCACGACCCGCCTGCTCCTCGACCGAGTTAGGCAAGCGCGAAAAGCCGTTACATTGGCGCGTTGCTACAATTAACTTTCTGCGCTTTCGCGCTTCTTACAGATCGCGAAAACCCGTGCGTCGAGGTGACTCCGCACGGAGCTGAATCCACCGGGGTTCAATAAACTTTGCAGTAGGACGGCCAGAGCAGCGACAGCCAGGCAGAAGCTCAGCGGCATTGCGCCGCTGGCTTACTCCAGGTAGGAGCAATAGTGTATGCCAGTACGCGTTGCGTGCTGTGCTAGCTAATGCACGATAGCAGCTCGGCCGACGGCTTATTAGCCACGGACAATTGTTATTAACAATTGTCCCACCTGTTACAGATGGCGCCCTTCCGATATTATTCACGCAGTTAATTAATAATTAACGGAAAATATTTCAACATTTTTAAGAAGTATTAATAAATTTGAAACGACTTGTAAAATTTTATTTGAATTTTATTTGTGTAAGCAGGCCAAGCACGCGTACGTGAATCGAGCGTAAAAGCGGCACACCGAATTGTACAAAAGTGTGTGCGAGGTAGGTGAGCAGAGAGTGCGAATAAATAAATATTACATAAGATTATTTTTGCTCTGACTAAAATATCGGAAATAGTTTATTAGTAATTAGTTAACATTTTTCGATTATAACTAATGATCAGGCCAAGCAAAAGCAAAATAATTATTTAAGGCGAGTCAGAGTAAAAATAACTAATCACGGCAGAGAAGTGTGTGTGGAAAATAGTAGAGTAGCGCGGCTGCGCAGTGGGCAGTACGATTAGCCGGCTCAACAGCAAGTGTACGAGAAAAGGGCCGTACGTACGCGACACAGGAGCCCCGCTTCTACAATTTTTTTTTTTTAATTTCTGTTTCAAGATTAACTTCAAAGAGAAATTATTGTTTATTAACTATTAATAAACAATAATTGCAAAAATCATTTTTTTTTATTTTTAATTTGTTTTTTGATTTTTTTTTAATTTCCATATTTTCTAAATTTTTGAACTTTTAATTTTTTTTTTTGGATTTTATTTTGAAAGATATATATTTTGTAAGCTTTTAAATTTTTGAAGATTTAATTTTTCAGATTTTTAGATTTGTTTTGGATTGTGGAAATTTATGGACATTTGGATTATCGAATTCTTGGAAAATTTTTTGGATTTATTTTCGAGGGTTTCGGATTCTTTTGGGATTTTTAAGGCTTTCAATTTTCTTGTTTACAAGATTTTTGACTTTTTAAAATTTTAAAATTTATGAATTTTTAAAATTTAAAATTTTTTTTAATTTTTGATTTTTTAAAATTTTCGAATTTTTGATTTTTTTTAAATTTTCAAATTTTTGATTTTTATGAAATATTCGAATTTTTTAATTTTTTAGGTTTTTTCGGGGTTATTGAAGTTTTCAAATCCTTTTAAATTTTTTTTTTGAGATTTTCAAATTCTTAGTGGTTTGAATTTTTGACGGTTCGAATTTCCAAAGTTTTTGGAATAATTCGAATTAGCAGTTTTAAAATTCTTTTTCTGAGAAAAAATTTTTTTTTAAACAAAGGCTGAACTCATTGTTTGTTTTGAAATTTTTTGCGTCAAATCCCACACACACTTCTAACTTGCAAAATGAGATTTGAACCCGGTCACTCGAGGTTACCGGGTCAAAACGAAAATTGAGAAAATCAATTAAAATCACCGGTTTGAAGCGAGATTCGAATCCGAATACTTGCATAGATCGAAATAAGAAAAAGAAACCCGTAATTAGTTAAGAAAATAGTACAAAGACGATCTTGCGAAACAGAACGCACGGAGAAAAGCGTAACAAAGATCAGTCTGACACTCTGCTCAACCGAGAAAGATTTAATTGCGAAATTTTTCTCGGACCTTAAGTGTATAATACACTTGCACACACTTGCGAATAAAAGCGAAATCGAAAATCTCGCGTGGCGAATAACATATAGGTAATTGCGAGCGAAGTCAGCAATCTATAGAAGATCAGAATGTCCATCACAACAGAGACAGCTGTAGAGACATGGCTGACGGAACTGAGTGGTCAGCAGCTATACGAAACACTCTCTCAGTTGAAGATGTCCACAGAGGGCAACTACTTCGCACAGGCATATCGCCTGCAGAAATGGTTGCTCGGCAACTACACACCCAACGATTTCGTGGAACAAGACGATGAAGAGGGCGACACCATCAATGTCAGAGCTCGACGCAGGCGCCAGTTCATCGAGGAAACAATAGCGGTCGATATTCAAGATGGCACGCAGACAGGCCAGGCAAACGCGCACAGCCTGGCAAATCTGATCACAGACACGAACGTGCTCAGAAACCTTGAACTGTTGCTTCGTGGGCCTCCAGAGGTCAACGAAACGACACCAACAACCAACGAGACAACAGCCACTGAACAAACGATGGAGTCGGCCACACAGCCAATTGAGCAGATCATTACGCTAGTGTCAGCACAAGGAACCGAATTCCAAATACCACAGGATATATTGTTCGTATTGGCAGAACTGCTCACACAGATCAAGTTGCTTCAACGGCAAGTAGACTCCCTGAAGCGAGAGCAGATTCTGTCAAGTACAAGGAACGAGGAAACCAGACGCCCGGGACATGTGAATTTCCAAGACACGTTTACAATACACGGTGATACGCATCTGGACGAATCTCGAGCTACAACGGTGCCACCTACTACGGTACGCAGCGCCTGGGAGGGGGAAGATAGTCGAAGAACGACTATAAGCGATGACCATCAGCTGCCAAGAGATCGATCAGATGTGTGTAGGAGTGGCAATCCTGGAAACACCTCAACCCCAAGATTCGCACCAGGAAGTTTGGACGGAACGTCTAGGTTCGGTTCGAATAAAGATGTAGGTCAAGTAGTACAGAAATGGAACGTCAGGTTTTCTGGCAGCAAGAACCAGAGTATAGATGCATTTCTGGTGCGGATCGAGGATTGCAACGCATTGAGCAATCTAACGGGTGATGAGCTTCTGGCAGCGCTGTCTGAACTCTTCACAGACAACGCAGCGACCTGGTATAGGAATAACCGAATGAAGTGGCGGACTTGGAATGACTTCACCACTTCAGCCAGGCGATGGTATGGTACAAGTCGTCAATGCCAACAGAGGCTATGGAACGAAGCCAACCTAAGGATACAAGGACCAGATGAACTGGTCCGAGACTACCTCACGTGCCTCATCGGCATAATGAACAAATTATCGCCGAGGCTTGAGTATAGTCAGAAATTAGACTTGCTACACCGAAACATGTGGTCGGACCTACAGAAAATGGTCCGCAGGTGCGAGATCACTAGCGTGGAAACACTGCTGGACGCTGCCTCAGATGCCGAGCAAACGTTGGAACGAGAGAAAAGCATACGTTTGCCCCCGCCTCCGGAAGCTTCTTTGTTACCCGAGATGGTGTATAAACCCACTCAAGGGGCAAAGAAACAGAAAGCGGAAGTATCTGCCATTTCGAAGGAAGAACCACAACCTTCGATATCTGATATTACGGCAACGTTTGCCAAGATGTTAGACGAGAAAGTGAGCCAGTTTCGGCTAAACATGTCGGACAAAGGCGCCGTCACCAGGAGCGAAAAGGGCGGAGGGACCAGAACGGACCCCAAAGCGCCCGACAAAGGGGGAAAACCGATTAGGTCGTCAACTCGAACGGGATGGGGAGCCAAAAGGTCGCAACCTCCTGGCACCCCGCCAGGAGGGAGTAAACCAAGGTTTGACCCCACGTAGCCAATGAAATGCTACGGCTGCGGAGAGATAGGGTTCATGCGGAAGCATTGCCCTAAATGCTCGGGAAACGAGCAAGGGAGCGGCTAGAAAGGACCAAAGCCACTCCTAACGAGAAACCGGTCCCCGCAGAAATACTTCCCTTCGTAGCCGAGACTACGACGGAGGATGTGGACGTCCAAAAGAAGCCAGGCGATTCTCGTCTAGAAGGAGAGATAACACTGGAGGAGCCCCCGAAAGAGCCTACGGTCACCGTAGCTGCTCAGGAAGTCGAAGCTACGGCAACGACAGAGGACTTGGACGTCCAACCACGGTCAAGCCAGCCGACTCCCGAAGGAGAGGCCGAAGCGAAGGCGTTCACCAGCTTCGATTCTTTAGTAGAAGAAGACGAGCTTGTGAGACCGTGGGGAATGATGTACAACCCCGAAGACGAAACACGATGGTGCATGTCGATTGAAGTCACGGACTACAGGCTCAGAGCACTATACGATCCTGGCGCATCCAGCACGGTCATGGGGGCGGTTGGACTGCAGATGGCCAGCGCACTAGGGCGAGAACTCTCCCTGAAGTGCACAGGACGGCTGAAGCTACCAGACGGTACTTGTCGCCCACTAGTTGGCCATGTTATGCTCCCCATTACTGTGGCGGGTATAACTAAAGAAATACGAGTAGGCATAGTACTTGGACGATGCGTGTTACGTCGGTGTCAATTTCGTCAAGGAATTCAGGGCCATGCTCGACCCAGATACCGATACGATATACTTTAAGGGTACGGGAGCTAAATTACTATGTGAAGAAGCCAGCTTAGAGGTGGGAGTAGCCGCACTCTCGTTCGTTGGTGTAGCAGATGCCACGGAAAGTGAGCGCAAAGAGCTGGAAGACCTTCTAGACGAGATGTTGGCAGGTCAAAGAGAGACGTGCGGATTGACGTGTGTCATAGAGCACAATATCGACGTCGGTTCCACAAGACCGATCAAACAACGATAATACCACGTCTCTGAGAAAATCGAGCAGGAGATGCACCAACAGGTAAAGGAAATGTTGGAACAGCGCAGAATAGAACCATCTAACAGCAGATGGTCGAGTCCGGTGGTTATGGTGAAGATCAAGAACGGGACGTGTAGGTTCTGCGTCGACTATAGGAAAGTGAATGCCCATACAAAACCCGATGCGTACCCATTACCGTATGTGCAAGACATACTGCGGAAATTACGCAGGGCTAAGTACATATCGACGATAGACCTTAGAAGTCCAAACCCATAACGGCCTTTACAGTGCCCAGGAAAGGGCTATTTCAGTTTGTGAGGCTCCCGTATGGTTTATCCTACGCTGGAGCCACGTTCCAGAGATTGATAGACATGGTGATCAGTAGCGAGTTCGAACCATACATGCTCGCTTACCTAGACGACATCATCATAATCTCGGAGACGTTTGAAGAGCACAAGCGCCTACTCGGGCTAATATTAAAGAGGTTAAAGGCTGCAGGGTTAGTGATCAACAGGGAGAAATGCGTTTTCCGTAAGCCAGAGGTCAGATACTTGGGAGTTTTAGTGAACCGGGACGGGATCAGACCCGACCCAGGAAAAAATTGAGGTAGTCCTGAACTACCCCGCTCCCAAGGATCTGAAGCAGCTTATACGATTCTTGGGAATGTCATCCTGGTACAGGAGGTTTATGAAAGATTATGCCACCGTGGCCGAGCCTCTAACGAGATTACTGAAGAAGAGTCAAAAGTATCAATGGCTAGAAGATCAACAGTACGCATTTGAGAGATTAAAGGCGTTTATTGCCTCGGCTCCAGTACTTCAGAGCCCTCTACCGGATAAGCAATTCGTTGTAAACACGGATGCGAGTGACACCGGGATCGGCGCGGTGCTCCTACAGGAAACGGAGGGGGGCGAGAGGGTACTGAAATTCGCCAGCCGAACCTTAAATTCGGCTGAGCGGAATTACAGCGTTCCGGAACGAGAATGTCTAGCGGTAGTATGGGCCATAGACAAGTTCCGCCCGTACATTCAGGGCTACCATTTCAAGGTGGTCACCGACCATATGAGCTTGAAATGGTTATGTGACATGAAAAACCCCACAGGCCGGTTGTGCAGGTGGGCGTTACGGTTACAAGGACAGAGTTTCGAGGTAGTTCATAAATAAGGAAAACTCAATTATGTCCCTGATGCCCTATCCCGAATGTACGAAGAGGAGGGGATGACACTAAGCTCACTCAGCTGGTCAGAAGGCACCAATGACCAATGGTACCTCAAAGTGGTAAACGACACAGCTGAGAGACCGCATGAAAATCTGCGCTGGAAGATCGTGGGAGAGAACCTCTACCACTATCGACCAGAGGAAAGTATCGAGAGTGTCATAGGAGACGATGAAAAATGACGCATGGAAAATGGCCGTGCCAGCCGCACACACGCGGGCCATACTGAAAGATAACCACGACATTTGCCCGAATAAGCCAATATTATTATTGGCCGAACATGCACGCCGACGTGCAGAAGTACGTCAAAGAGTGCATGGTGTGCCAGCAGTGCAAAGTGATGCAGAAACCTCCCATAGGAATGATGGGTAGGAGGGTCGTGGAAAGACCGTGGCAAATAGTGGCTGGAGATATCACTGATCCGCTACCACGTATGAAAGGCGGCTACGAGTATATCTTGATATTTCAAGATTTATTTACCCGATGGGTGGAGTGTATACCCATTCGGAAGGCCAACGCTCGGACGGTAATTAAGGAACTACACGAGCGAGTCGTCATGAGCGACTCTGGCCGACTCTAGCGAGAGTGCCCGAATGCGGCCCCCACGGCAACCGTAGAACCCGTCCGGGACAGGCAGGGCGAGGTATTGCACGATATGTGGCCGGTTAAGGGTGCGCGCACCCGGGAAATACCCCGACAAGGATACCCGCCAAGCCGCCATCATTGCGAGGTGGCGGAAGGAGGAGAAATCCGAGAAGACCAGGAGGCCGGAGTAAGTCCGTGGAGCGGATGACAGAAGGTCTCTCGCTTCCCTTGTACATATGTGTGTATTTTATATTTTTTTCTAAAGTAAAAGTTGGGATGATGTAAGGAAAAGAAGAAAGTCAGTTGGACCTAACCCGACCAATCCCATCACCGATCGATCTAGCATTTCGTAGGTTGGGTGGCAGAAGTTGCTTGCGAGGGCAAGCAACGTCTGGGAGGGGGTTGTAACGAAATGAGGGCCATGTACCGGCGTAGGTTCGCACTATAGGCGACGCGCGCACAGCAGGGTAGTTACCCAAAGAGAACGCGACTGGGGGCGCGGCGCTGGCCGCGCTGACGCCTCGAGTGCGTCACTATCGATTACGAGTTCGATCCGCGCGCGTCAACGCCGTTTAAGTCTCGCCGCCATTTTCCCGTTTAAAAAACGAGTGCACGCGGAGCGACCTGTTGCCGCGACGCCGCATTGCGAGTGGAGTGCGTACGCAGATATCTCCCCACTGTGCTGTGAGTGTGGAGGCGCAGCCCACGAGCAGCCAGAGTAGAGTGGAGGAGAAGGAGAAGCGAAGCGAAGAAGGGCGAGGCGAGAGGACGTGCTATCGTTGGCTGCGAGGGAGATAGATAGATAGATAGATTAAATAGATTAAGATTTATTTTGCACAAGTCAAAAATATACATCATATATACATAGTTTCGATACATTAAATTAAATTTGTATCCATATCACAGATTCATCGTTGGATTTCATCACGTAGGCTTATTATAAATGCACAGTTTATGTCAGTAGTCTTAACTATCACGTCACAATATACCTTAATTAATTAATTACTTAGCAGTATAACACAGTTAATTTTTATCACAGAACACATTTCGTTCGTCGCAGGTTTCAAAAATATGCCTACGTATTGCCGTTTTAAATTTATTTAGAGACGGAAGATGCCTAATAGCGCGGGGGAGCGAATTTCAGAGGCACGCACCTTGGGCTCTGAAGGAGTACAGGCCAACATCAGTACGCGACCCTGGAATTTGTATTTCCTTGGGATTCCTACCTGAGGTTCTAGACTGATTTTGTTCAAGAAGGGCCGCACGGTACGGAGGCTGTCCCATGACAACTGCTTTATAAAGCATTACCGCCCCAAAATACTCCCTTCTTATCTCCACAGTCAACCAGCCCAGTTTCCTCCTGTAGGGAGAGACATGCTCATCCTTTCTAATACCACATATATATCTTACACAGGAGTTTTGTATCCTTTGAAGCCTGATCTGCAGTTCCCTGATACGTCGAGGTATACAAGAGAGCAATAATCTAAGTGAGAGACAACGAGAGCACCTGCGAGCTGTTTGCGTAACGCTTCGGTGGTGCAGGATCTAAAAGATCTGAGTCCATATAAGGCTCTGTTAACCTTCCGACTAACTGCATCCACTTGCGGTTTCCATGTTAATTTAGAATCCATAACAACACCGAGGTTAGTTACAGTATCGGCAAAGGGAATAAAAACGTTATTCTGCACCTCAATGCCTGGAAGGTGCAATTCCTGCAATTTATTAATATTGTAATCCGACCCAAAAATTATAGCTTTAGTCTTCCCGACATTAAGGTGAAGGGCATTCTCAGAAGCCCAAGCCGACACTGCTCGCGCCACAGCTGACAGGCGATCAATGCCTATCTGAAGATCGTCTCTCGCAACCTGCGTATAGGTTTGTAAATCATCAGCATAAAGCAAATGCTCGACACCATCCGATAATTCACCCTGGGGATTTTTGAAAGCAGCTATTATGTCTCCAAGATCATTAATATAAAGGCTGAACAGAATGGGCCCAAGAACCGAGCCCTGTGGAACACCACGATTGGTTGTGCACCAATCAGATTCCCCATTAGATTTTGTAACCACTCGTTGGTTACGACCTGTAATATATGACTTGATCCACAGGACTATGGACCTAGAAAACCCCATTCTGATCAGCTTACGAAGTAATTTAGAGGGCGAAATAGTGTCGAACGCCTTACTGAAATCAAACATTAGGAGTATGGTAAGCAGCTGTTTCTTGCTATTAATACCATCACGAATCTCCTCTGACAGACTCAGTAGTGCTGTTTGCGTACTATGATGTTGTCGAAAGCCAGTTTGACGTGGATCAAGGATTTTCTTGGATGATATGAACTCTGAAATCTGCTCGTGGACGATCTTTTCCAAGACCTTGGAGAGAAAACTCAACAGGGCTATTGGACGGAAGTCCGAGACGGCAGATGGAATTGCCGTCTTCTTTAGAGGCACCAGATGAGCCTTCTTCCAGGTCCCGGGAAAAACCCCACTAGACAGAGAAGAGTTGAAAATCTTAGCCAAATGATGGCCCAAAACCGGAAGAGACTTTGCGATGACATTTTGGGGTATTCCATATTCGCCCTTTGCCTGTGACGAGAAATGAGCAACGGCCAGAACAACGTCCGAGAAGGTAACTTCACGAAAAGTGAAGCCATCATCGCTGGCCGTCGATAAGATGTTATCTAGATTTTCGTCATGCTCCGTTTGAGAGACAGAGACCCCAGCAAAGTGGATGTTTAATTCATCCGGAGTGAAACCATGCAGCTCCTCTTTAGCCTTTGGTAACAGTCCAAGGTGCCGAAGTTCTTTCCAGATATTTTTGTTATTATCCAGAGCGTAAAAAATTCTGCTCTGAATAAAAGCCTCTCGCATTTCAACTGTGCGCTGTTCTGCTTGAGCTGCGAGAGACTGTAACTCCTGCTACAACTTATTGTCGCGAGTCCGTTTGTAGCGCCGTCGAACAGCATCACGCTGATTATAGAGTTCTTTCAGCTCGACATCCACCCAAGGAGGGAGACATTTCTTCTTCAGTGTGAACTGTTTCAGAGTGGCAAGTTCGTCGATGATCGCCAAGATGTTGTGGCTAAGATGTTCTAACTTACTATCAACATTCTTATCTGGGCAACTGATGGGCGACCAATCACAAGCAGTAAGGAGGGATAGAAGTTCCTCCTGTATAATAGACTTAAAATCCCTATATGAAAAATTATTGAGAGCTGGGGACTTTGTAGTTTGGATGTCGATTGTGACAACAATTATATTATGTTTACTCGGAAAGGTCGCCATCATGTTGTTCGCATCCAGCACCACATCATTGTCGTCAGTGAAGATCATATCAATCCAAGTGTGAGATTCTCCGACGTGGTAAGTCGCGCCATGATCAACTAATTTAAGGTTTAATTCACAAATGAACTCTCTAACAAACGACGCTTCCTGAGATGTCGACAACATGTTCGCGTTCAGATCTCCCATTACAATCCGGTGATCGTACCCTACCGAATAATTCGTCAGGTTCTGTATTAGGTCAGAATCGTCAGTGAATGAAATCGAGAAAGATAGAGAGAGAGAGAGAGAGAGAGAGAGAGAGAGAGAGAGAGAGAGAGAGAGAGAGAGAGAGAGAGCGAGAGAGAGAGAGAGAGAGTGATCGTTCTGGAGGCACATCTAGATAAGGTAAAGGCTAGCCCGCGCGTTTAGACTCATATAAACCGTGAGCGGTGTACAGAGACAGACATTTTAAAGAGAAATATATATATATATATATATATATATATATATATATATTGTAACAGGTGGGACAATTGTTAATAACAATTGTCCGTGGCTAATAAGCCGTCGGCCGAGCTGCTATTGTGCGTTAGCTTGCGCAGCACGCGACGCGTGCTGGCGTCCACTATTGCTCCTACTTGGAGTAAGCCAGCGGCGCAACGCCGCTGAGCTTCTGCCTTGCTGCCGCTACTCTGGCCGTCCTGCTGCAAAGTTCACTGAACCCCGGTGGATTCAGCTCCGTGCGGAGTCACCTCGACGCACGGGTTTTCGCGATCTGCAAGGAGCGCGAAAGCGCGGAAAGCTAATTGTCGCAACGCGCCAATATAACGGCTTTTATATATATATATATATATATATCAATTCGTATCATTCGAACGGGCTTGGATCCTAAAACCTTATATCAAAACGGACATTTTTTCACCCGTAACTTCTTTTTATGCTTTTTTGGAAGGATGCGAGAATATTGACCGTTTTGTTACTCCATGGTCCCACTGTGTGACAGTTTTCCCTTTATCTCTATTATACATATATAATTGTCGTCTTATGGTAGGTAGCATAAATGTTTAATAATATTGTATATAATTATTTCTAATGTGTACATTTTTACGAAATATTGAAGTGGTCAACAAGTAAGGGCAGCATATTTTTTGGTTCTCCTAAAATTGAAGAGAATCTCGGGTTACTAGCAATATTACTTGGTATAATTTTATTATTAAATTCGAATGATAAACTAAATATTATTTAGCAGAAATGTACAAAAATCATTAAAATTAATGGCTATAATAGTAATGTAAATTTTGGAATATTTAATGTTTAATTATTTACGATAAAGTAATAATAAATTGTAAATTCTGACTTTAAATTTCGAGTTTGTTTTCCTTTTTGGCTGATTAATCACTATTGTTGTTACTTTTTATGTCTCTCAATTTTAACTATAAATTATTTATAAGTTTAAACAATAGTTATTAATTACGCACGTTTGTTACTATGGTAACTTATATACAGGTACATCGCTCGCGGTCAAAAATGTACTTTACCTTTATCTTTATATGGTAATTGCTTACTGGTGTCTTAAGGATGCCATGCACCTAAGATTCTAAAATCCTTATTTTTCAAAAAAATTATTTCTTTTATCGTAAATTTTTTTAATTACATAAATTAAGAAAAAAATTCTTGTTTGAAAAAAAATCGCGTCATAAATTTCAAATTTAGACAACACCTGATTAACATGACTGAAAAGAAAACTAGATTTAAAGTTGTTGTGACGATGAATTCTTCATCCGATCAAGTTTTCCTTGGACGTACCCATTCTAAGCTATACAATTAAGAGAATAATAAATCAAATTAATTTTAGATGAAGATTGAAAAATATTATGCTACTTAAAATATTTAATTGTTAAAAACAGAAATTTTTTATTACCTTTTTAAAATATAAATGTATATTTACCCTTAATTAAATATACTTATATTTTCAAAACCGTACCAACGTATGGGTCAAGATGTAGTTTGAAAGCACTTTATCAAATTTCAGGAAAATCGGTCAAAAGTTTCATCGCCAGAACTATTTGGAATCTGTAATCTTTATTAAATAATTAATCGTCAGTTTTTTATTGAGAAACTCACATAAGCATTTCACAATAAATTCTTAAATTTTCAGATTGCAATCAAAGTATACAAAGAAGAGTTCTAGGATTCCATATACGATTTTTGTTATAGTTAAATACATGGAGAATAATAATGTATAAAATAGAAACAAAAACAATTATTTTACAAATTTTTACTAAATTTCGAGTGTACGGCACTTCGTACTCACTTACATCAAGACACACCCGCAGACAGAATGCATACATTATACGACACTGCATACTACGCACAGCACGCAAGATTATGCTCCTGTTTCAGACGCACTGGGAGTACCTGCAACTCCTGGTTGAACCCACCCGAACTGGTGAATGGTTGTTGTGAGCATGCTCTGCAGAGGTGTAGTCGAAATAGGACCTCAGAGACCGACCGCTTCGGACATTGATCAGGAAGTGCGTATTGGACACGGAATCGGAGATCATGTTGAGACGGATAAGCCCAGTCCATCCGAGTATACCGGGATTAGAAAACGGTGGTCACGCACATATTAAGAAGAGTATGGGCAGGTCCAAGTCCACCCATTCTCGGCTATTACGGCTCGCCCCTTGCACACGATGAGCTAGTAAATAACATAAAGAATGACCACTACCTAAATTCAACCGCAAGAAAATCAGAAAGGTACAAGAATACGAGTGCGATCGAAGAGAACATTAATTGACATACGACGAGAACTTCTAGAGACGGAAAGAAAAGAAGATAAATAATTAAACGTGATTAATGATCTGGCTCTAACAGTAAAGCAAACAACAGATAGAGTTCAAAGCACAGCAAATGACATCAAGAACAGCGGGCCAGCAATATCTACAGCATTTGTGGCTAGTGCAAACTGCAGCGCAAAATGCCGGCAACTGAGGAAGTAACAAGAGGACATAGTCCTATAATTTGAGGCTCATTCCAGCGACTCTCTTACCCAAGGACAGGGAAACAACAGTAACAATGACACAGAAGTTCATCACGATAATATTCAAGCACCTACAGAAAATAACGAAGGATCAAAAAAGGCGAAAAATAAGATGAAGATAACAAATAGCCGCAATCACAGAGGAAGGAAAAGAATCAACCATAAAAGAAGACTAAGAAACACAAAGTATGGATACCACAAGATACTGTATTCATCAAACCCACAGATGGCCGGACGTTTGCAGACATCCTGAAGGGAATAAATAGCATGCCGGTGCCAGAAGACACAAGTACAAACATCCAAAAAGTGCAAACTACAATAAATGAAGGATTCTTAGTGAAACTAGGTGGCAATGGAGAAGACATAGCTCTGAATACCAATGGTTAAAAGCAGCAGTGGGACAAATGGTAGAAATAAAAACTTTAGAATCGAAGACTACTGTGAAAATCATGGATCTGAACAGCGGAAACAGTGATGAACAAGTAAAAGATGCCCTGAAAATGGCTCTCATGCAACATTCAGAAGAGTTTAAAGTGGTATTATTAAGACCAAATCAGTGGCAACAAAGAATAGTCTTTGTTATTTTGGATACACGAGAAGCGCATGTTCTTCTAGAAAAAGGAGCATAGAGGTTGGACTGCTGCGATGGTAAACGCAACGATGCGAAGTAGTGCTACGATGTTACACGTATCTAGGCTATGGACATCTCGCTCATGCTTGCAATGGACCAGACAGAAAAGGACACTGCTACAAGTACGGAGATAATGAACTCAAGGCAACCGATTGCCCAGCGACAACGGTGAAATGCATCGCATATACCGATATGCAACTAGATGGAGACCAACTAAATCATAGTCCCGGCTAAGGAGCATGCATATCGGAGGACTTTGGACCAAGCTAAGACAAGAAGAAAATGACGGAGATTCTGCAAGGAGATATC
The DNA here is from genome assembly GCA_949152435.1 of Gastracanthus pulcherrimus. Lineage (NCBI taxonomy): Eukaryota > Metazoa > Arthropoda > Insecta > Hymenoptera > Pteromalidae > Gastracanthus > Gastracanthus pulcherrimus. Next base: position 118,477,491 of record OX424576.1, on the reverse strand, counting down.
AGCTTAGCCGAACGGTGGGCCACGTGTTGGAACAGATAGTTTGTGAGCATGATGTAGACATCCTAATCATCGGTGAGTTGGGCACTGTAAATAGATATGGACAAGTATGGTCTGCTGAAAAGCTAGAGGTCGCAGCAATATGGATTGCAAATCCAAAAAAAGTACCGGCTACGCAGCATGGATCTGTATATAATGCAAAGTGCCTGCATTGCGGATATGTGAAGGACGACGCGAAACACTTTTTCTTTGACTATGAGCGTTATACTGAAGATAGAAGAGAACTGGAGACAACAACAGGGCGAATTACTCCAGAAAATATTGTTGAATTAATGCCAAGATAATTAAGGACAAGAAAAGCTAAGATGAAACCGCTGCCTTCATTGAAAAAGTGTTACGGCAGTAGAAACATAACAATTTGGTGGACGACATCAACATCATCGAGTAAGGAAAAATCAGAAGAACCGTGAGCAACGTTTTGAAAATGCGAAGAAATCCACCCTGAAGTAATACTAAAGCGGTTCAGGGTGGCATCTCGACAAAAAGAGGTGGGTGAAAGGATGTGGAGGTTTAGTGGGTATTGTTGATGTAGTGTTTGCGTTTTCCGCTCATGATAATCGGAAACACTCCGCCATCTGAGTCCCACATATTGGGGGGAGGTGGGGGGGGGGGGGACACATCGCCCTCCTATGGTTCGTAAACAGAATTGTTCAACTCACCGGATAAAAAAAGGTATTTTTATTTAATTAGGGTTATATACAATATTTTCACTTGAACGTTTAACAAACAAAATGCCAGAGCGGTAAAGTGAAGGACTGATAATCTGGAGTTCGAGAGTTCGCGATTCCTGGGATAATTATTTTTTCTTTTTGATAATATTTACCTGCATAAGTCCAGTGTTCAAGAGCGCTTTGTGTGTCTAAATAAGTAAGCTGACCTGTTTCAAACTATATACTAAACTATGACAAAACGTGCCGGTCTATGTATAAATAGATTAATAAAAAGAATTATTCAAATCGACTTGAAAATTAAATAGACCAGACATTCGTGACTCTTAAAAGTAATCACGAAGAATTCTTTTTAGACGCTTTTGTAAAAAAAGAGTTTAAAGAATTTTTTAAATATTAACAAAAACTTATTTTTGTTTATTGGGTTATTCTTATCTGACTCCTTATCTTCTTCGTTCAAGGTGTTGGTTGTAGAAAATAGGAAAAATTTTCAAATTTTCTGACTGATCGGATTGCGAGGACATAACAAATACATTTAATTAACAGTGTATTCTTGTAGGCCAGAGTATAGATTCTTTTTAAAATTATATAATTTTTACGATATCTGTAAAATTAGGATTTAAGAAAAAGTGTCGTTTTTAACGTGAATTGAGTAGATAAATAAAAAACATTAAAGTCATATTTTTTTCTTTTTTCATAAAGGTAGATATTTAATAAATTATATCTAGTCATTTATAGTTTCCGTATTTTCGATGTACATATAGAACATATATACTCCAATGTTATGTGACGTCACCATGGTACACAAATTCTATACCAAGGTGATATCATGCAAACTTTAACTTGCTATATGTAATTAAATTTTTGACAAATTGAAACAAATTATACGGCCTTACTTTTTGCATAACCTGATAAATATCTAATAATAAAATTCATGTAAAGTTCAAATTCAAGAATATATTATAATATATAAGTAAAACTTTGAAAACGAGGTGACGTCAAAGGACCTTTAACAAGCTATAACTTTTGTTTTAGTATATATATATATATATATATATATATATATATATATATATATATATATATATATATAGTTTTATATTCCTAATTCTAAAAGAAAATCACGTCTTTAATTTTATCAAAATAAATGTTCAATTGAAATTTATTATAAAAATGAGGGATAAATAGGAAAACACAAATTTGAACCAAGTTTCCTTAATATTTTACTTTAAGGTAGAGCTATTATCATAACAATCCATTTTAACCTAACGAAAATGAAATACTCAAATGAAATTTTCTCTATAAGTATTAATTTCTTAAGATTTATATCTTAGATCTTCAAAATGTTCCAGATGACGTAATTATTTACATAACATGTTTAGATTTTTAGAATATATTTATTAATATGTTGTAAACAAAAATTTTCTCAGAAGCATAGATATTTAGATAATTTCACAGGTCATTTGTAGTTTAAAAATGTGCTTTATTCTTTTACATTTGTAGTACATGCCAACAAGATTTACCCTGTTTTACGTTGCACTCCGATTTGCCTTAACTTCCTCAGTACTTATAATTATATGCCTATTACTACGTAAAGTCATTTTTACTAAGCCTGGTATCAAATTTAAATATTTACGTATAAGTTGCACATGGGTGATTCTGCCATAACTGTCTTAGATGGCGTCCAGAGCTCGCATACGAGTGTATGAATAAAAAAAAATGTTTTTCCGGCTCTAATGTGTGTATAATGTTGTGAACTTTCCTGGAGAAATTGTGGGAACCGATTAGTTGATTGTTTTTTTAGAGTAAATTAATATAATAGAGTTAAAAAGTCAGTTTCGTCTCGCGTCCAAAACATGATTTTCAATATGAAATCTTATACCACGTGAAAAGAAAAACCAATTATGTCAAATCTCCATATAAACGTTCCAAATTTTAGGGTTCATTATGTATATTTTCATTAGTTTTAAAGCCAAATTCAACTATCTACTATTAAAACCGGATGCATACTTTTTGTCCAGCGATTTGCACAACAATATTGATAATAGCCTTAATCGCTTTGAAAAACGTGCTATATCACTTCTCCAGAAGTATCTAATGACAAATTTTCAAAATACATATCTAGAGTACACAAATGCAAATGTTAGAATTGTCAAAGGTTTGGAAAATTGAAAACGCGCACAAGAAGATTATTTATTTTTGTAGCGTACAAAAATTTCAGTCAGTTCCATCCATCCTGTAAGCAACTATTTAAATTATGTTTATTGGCGAACAAAATGCGTTTTATCATAGTATTTGGTAGACATAAGAATTATCTATGCGGAAAATTTTAATGACAAATACATAAGAAGTTACGAGCATTTTTAACCTAGAATATAATATTGCATACATTTAGATAGAAATACTTTTTAATGTATTCCATTCAAGTATTTCGTTTTAAATGTTATAATGAGTACTAGAAATCCTCAAACTCTAAGAAAGAGTTAATTATGAAGAAAAATAAATTTTTGGTCTAATAAATTTTCGGAAACCTTTAAAATTAAACTGGGACAGTTACGACAGTATCACCCATATATGATCACATATGAGATCATACCTAATCATGCATGTACTATGACGGGTAATAACACCCTGTCACATGCTCTGTGTCTCTCTCTCTCTCGCTCTCTCTCTCTCACTCTTTCTCTCTCTCTCTCTCTCACACACACATATAAAACATTATGTAATATTTACTCCAGTTGTTATAGGCATCATCAGCGGCGACAAGGGAAGAGAGGAAGCCGATGTAAGATGAGAGAGAAAGAGAGAGTATAGGAAGGCCTCGGGGGGGCCGAAGCTTGAGCAGGGAGTGTTTGGGAGAGACGATTTAGCTAGCGAGCCGAGCGGTCGCCTGTTAGCGCGAGCGCGTATTCGACTGCCGGTGTGAGATCTTGGGGAGACAGCGTGTAGATCGCGACGGTCGAGAAGCGGCAACGAGGGCTGCAGAAATTGCGTGCGGCGTTTGCGAGTGTCACCAAGGACAACGTATCGACTAACATCCTCGAGAGCAAGTGCGACCCGATGGCAAGGAGCATCTGCAAGTGCCATTTCGGCATCAAGACTCTACTATCTCTTTCTCTCTCTTTCATGCAGTATCTTCTCGCCCGGTCTACATGCCTCTGAGAGCACATAAAGTAAAGAAAGTAAAAGTAACGATTATTGTTAAAATTTTCCTTTATTTTGAAGTGTTTTAATTATTTAAATTTGTATTTTGGTAAATTGAGTAATAGTATAAATTACTCATAAACTATATAAAATCCACGCTGGTAGTATGTGCGTGAATATTATAGCAACGCGTACTTAATAAACTTTATTAATTTGCGAAAAGCGAGAGGATATATAGACGCTTGCGGGGCGACTACAGAGCAGCCAATTTCGTAGATAGTTTAAATAGTACAAACATTGAAGAGCAGAAAACTCGTCAAGAAGAGAAGCTTGACAAAGTATTAGCGGATGCAAAATTCAGCAATAGGACACATACCGAAATTCTGGTAGACAGCAATATTTGACCAGCCACCGAACAGAAACGGGCTTACCAAATGATTTACCTCCAATAGCAATCAGATCCACATAGATGTGTTCTGTGAATATGTCTATGCCAAGATAATAGGCAAATAAATCCTGGCAATATACAACACGGTGTACGTGCAATAGGAGCGACGGCTGTAGTGATTGTTACGACAGCACCAGTACATACATCAGAAGTACCTATACCACCGGTATACGAGCCACCGTCACGACGGCTCACGCCACCGCCACCAACACCATTACTGCCACTGTGACTCTGGGAAATCGAATTGTCTAGTACTACGGCACCACCATGTATGGTATTAGTAACGAGTACTAAAACTACAACTACATCGGCGACAGCAATTGGCTCAGGAGGTGCAAGTAGAACGAGTAACACAAGTACGGTATTTTTTATAGTAAGGATGACGTTGCCAGACGGAACGACATACTGCATTCCCGGGCATGTGGCAATAGAAATGGCGACAACGCAAACACTAATTCAAGAGTACGGTCAAGAAGTCATAGAACTTCAAGTAATGAATCGAAGAACACGCACCAAGGACAAGGCACAACGTCCAAAAATAACAGGGGCGTCACCTACGGTAGATCGCGACTTAACCCGAATACTCCAAGTTTTATCTCAATGCTACAACAACCAAGAGAAAGAGTATCAGCGAGGACTCGCCACAATGATCAGACTCTGTCAATCCGGCAAAAGTCTGGGGGAGGGTAGTACCTATGTACTCAGAGACAACGTGACCATAGCAGAAGAATACATTTTCCAATCATCGGATAAATGATATTGAAAAAACGGTTCGATTCTGGAATATTAAATTTTCCGGTGAGAAAGACGGTTGCAGTATAGGAGAATTCCTGCTACGCGTCAATCAGTACCGTACACTGGCCCGCTTAGAGAACGAAGATCTCTTGAATGTCATGACGGAGTTGCTAAAGGAACCAGCACTTCCATGGAGTCGTCAATCCAGGAAGAATTGGCACACGAGGCAAAATTTTTGCGAGGTAGCACGACGCTGTTACGGCGTTGATAGCCGTTATCAAGAGCGGTTAGTAACGTAAGCGACGGCGCGCACCCAAAGCTTTTATGAACCAGTCACCGACTATATATTTTTTCTGCTCTCGTATATTGAGAAGTTTGAAGTGCCTTGAAATGAGGGAAGAAAATTGCAACTCATCTATCAAAATATGTGGCCAGAGTTGTAAGCCATCGTGAGTAAAGAGAAAACCACGGATCTAGACACTTTGATTCGGTTGGTGCGGCAGGCAGAAGCTGTCGTAGAGGTGCGGCGTAACTGGAAAGAGCCATCTCCAGCTAATAAGTGTTTGTTAGCTGAATTGGCGTCCAAAGGGCCATACGCAACGACAAAATATTATAAAATGAGTTTGGCTGCCATCGCAAAAAGTTCGCCTACAGACTTGTCTCAGATAGTTGACAAGCTGGTCGAGGGGAATTTGAGTGCAAAGCGCAACACTCCAAGTCTGACAGCGTTAACTCAGAGTTCGCCTCAAGATATTTCAGATATGATTGAAAAGGTGTTCGAGCAAAAGCTAAAGCAGCTGATTCTGACTGTCTCCATGAAAGCTCCCACAAGATGTAAGGGGTCGTATTATAAAAGGGGCGCCAGTCCGAAAATAAGAAGTCCTACACACAAGCCGGCCAGCGACAAGAATAAAGAACAGAAACCTGGGCGTCGTTCCCATCTTGTCTGCTGGGGCTGTAGCTGGCCAGGATACATTACAAGAACGTGTCCAGAGTGTGCGGGAAAACACGATACGAATGGCGCTTCTGATCCACATAGATGTGAGGAATCAGCTCCTTATATCGAGAGGGACTACTCTCGCAGGTGGATGCAAGTGGGAGTTGGTAGATTCCGAGTATGTTCTCTGCATGATGGAGATGCTGCACGTACATGTATGGGACCACTTGGCTCTCGGATTGCTGCAGCGTGTAATAAGAAGAATGCATTAAGTAAATGACCCGGCGTCCGAATAGCTAACGGTCATATTTCGCCTGTTATCGGATATGTCGATTTACCATTCGATATAGGTAATGTATGACGCCACTTAGAGGTCGTTATCCTACTTGAGTTACCAGAAGGATGTCTTCTCGGATGTTTTTCAGCGAGCGTTTAACGCGCACAAACTGCCTGACGAAAATAAATTAAAGGTAGATGGAATTGAGGAACTTCTCCTTCTCGAGATAGCGGCAGTAGGAGTCGATAAGCGAATTCCTATCTCCTCTGTTGGACTTACCGACATTTCCGATGTGCAACGCTTGCAATTGTAAGAAATGCCGAATTATGTATTGCAAAAGGGCAAAGTGCCATTAGGTCGCACCAATCTAATCAAACATAAGATAGATGTAGGATCTGTGTGACCTATAAAGCAAAGATACTATTCAGTCTCAAAGAAACTAGTGGATGAGATGCATGAACAGGTGCGGAAAATGCTGGATGCAGGGGTTATTCGAAGATCCGATAGCGAATGGTCGAGCCCAGTGGTAATAGTACGAAAATCAGATGGCTCTTACCACTTTTGCATTGACAGTTGATGATAAGCAGTGCATAGCATCATTTACCGTTAGGTGAAGAATAACGACACTAGACTGCATTTACAGTGCCAGGCCTTGGTCTTTTTGAATTCTATTCTCTCGCATATGGTGCATCTGGTGAGCCCGCAATGTTTCAAGAATTGAGCAACGACGACTAGTCAGTACACACACACACACACCCGGCACCTACACCATCGCACGCTGTATGCTCGACCCTCTCTCTCTCTCTCTCTCGCTTGCTCTTCTCCTTCGGCATTTATAGAGAGAGAGAGAGAGAGAGATACCGACGCAGCCGTCGACAGCATAGGAGAGCTAGCAGCCGCCGCGCCGCGAGTCGCCTGAAGCTGCCGGTGTACCGTAGCGTAGGCCGGCGCGCGCACGTCGCCGCTGCCAACTGTGATGGTCCTGCAGCGACAAAACCGAAAGCGCCCGATATAGATATACACCTCGGGTTGCCGCGCGTGTATATTTAGCGATTCATATTGCTCGCGCTTCGCGGGCAGGGCGGCAATCGCGGAGCGGACGAATGACCATTAGCGGCTCAAATTGCTGCAGACTTAGCCTTGATTTTCGCATTTAAGGAAAATCAAGGCCAATCAACGAGAAGATAAGTGCGGAAGCAACAAGTGCGTGGGCTAAATATAAACAAAAAGAAGATCCGAAAATTTGGAAGAGATTTCCGCCCTCTCCGATCTTGGGCATTGACTGCCCGCCCGTCGAAGCTTTCAGATGCACGTCGCGCGCACCTCTCACGTTTTTATAAGACCGCGAGGACATAATCGGCGAGTAGAAAGTTAGTAGTGGTAGTTTGGCGATAGTAGAAACGAGGAGCGCTACGAGAAAAATCGGCAAGATTTCTTGGTGGCGTAGGAGATTCGAGACGCGCGCTAAACGCAGATCAGAGGGATTTCTCGAGCCATGCGGGGTTCGCGAGCTAATAGCGACCACGAGGCAGCGACCTCGAGACTTCTAGCGAGGCGATTACAGTTAAGCGCCGGTGAGTGGACTGTAATTGCCGAGCATCCCTCGGCATTTATAAAGAGCGTTGGTAAATATAAAGTTATGCATTTACATACATATATATATATATATATATATATATATATATATATTGCCGCCATGAGTTCGGAGGGGACGGCGTAAATGCGTTGGTGGTGTGACACCATCATTTCGAATCAGTGCGCGCCGGGCCAGCTCGAAATTTACGCGAAAGTAGCGTGGAAAAAGGGGAATTACGTGATAGCCGTGAAAACTCGGGAAACGTGGTTATCTGGTCAGATGGGAGACGCGCACGAGGGCTAGCGTAGCCATCTTGTATAGCGACCGGTAATTTATAACAAACAATTGTATAGTTGCGACCGTTGGAACATCAGTAATTAATAAAGCCTAGGTACTTGAATTATAAAGTTGTGATTATTTGTAGAATTAATTATCCTGATTTTCCGCCTCACGGAACTTCCTCTGGGAGAGGGCTCGTGCACAGCTAGCCGCACTTTACCTGGCGCCCATTATTATACTTTATAATCTACGTAACTATATATATATATATATATATATATATATAACCTAGTCAAATTCGCTACTCAACATGGCGAATCAATACTACGCGAGTCAAATTCTAGCGCTCGCGATTTGTATTTCCGCCACGCTCCTTAGCCTCTCTGCGGATCGTGCCGACGACGCACGTTTCTCGAACCACCACCTCGCGACGGGAGTTTTTAAATAAACAAAACTCTTCAAGTCAAACAAAGTGAGTAATTATTTACTGCCTAGTCCCCTTCGCGAAGAAACGTTAAGAAACATGGGTCCTTCTAGTCAAACATTCAACGCGAAATCACAGTGCCGCCTACGTTTGCGAAAAGTTAAGTGAGCGGCCAACTTCTCTGGTAAAGCTGCATTTCGGAGCACAGTCCTCAGTTCGGGGTTTCGAAAGGGATAGACTTCAGGGAGTTCTCCGTTGCCTTACACGCGACTCGCGGTGGTGAATAAAAAGTGCAACTTTAAAAGCGGCTTTCTCAACAATGGAGAAAGTCGCAGACTCAGGAGCGTTTTACTTAACAAGGGAGAAAGACGATCACGTGGGCAGTGAGATAATCACAGCATCGCTAGACAGTCGTCATAACCAAGGCGCGAGGAACATCGGACGAGTCCATTACACAGAAAAGAGGCGGGCGAGTTCATCGTGCAAAGGTACGAGTCCATTATCCGAGAGAGAAAGAGAGAGTGACAAGGCCGTCACAGCCAAGCCAGGACAAGTTCGTCGCGGGAACACGGAAGAGTCCCACCAGCTGAGAAACAACTACAAATATAGAGTAAGAGAGAGAGAGAGAACCTATACTTATTATTTTCTCGAATTTTTAGCGGTCGGCGCACGGGGGCAACCGACAAAAAGCCAGCGGACGACCCACAGCAAGCGAAAGCAGCAGTGAGCAGCGCGTAAGCAGCGTGCTAGTCGACGCGGCGAACAGCACATCGGCTCCGAAGGCAAAGAAGTCGCGGCGCGCGCGAGAAGTCGGGACAGTGGCAACAGCGGAGCAAGCTACACATCGGAGTCGAAGCGGCTCCACCAGTGCCGAGCAGCGCGCCATTTTCAGCGCGTCAGAGCACGCAAAGCTCAGTAACTCAGCGTGCGACCAAAGAGAAGCCATTTTCGTCGTACCTGAGCAACGCACGCCAACAGTGCGGCATGGTCGATGGTCGATGCAGCTGAAAAAGCACTTACGTCGACGATAGTCCCCGCTACTACACCTATACGGAGTTGTAATCAGCGGTGAAAGCAGCAGCGGGAGATCAGAACTCGCAACTTCGACAGCACTACAGCGCAGTTACATTCAACTTCACTTCAACTGCGTAACCTCACTCCAACTAATACTTTCTGCTGTTGGCTTTGCTCGCTTTTCAATTTTTCTGCTTTGCTTCTCTGTCCACAGCGTTTTTTCTTTTTATTTTTTCTCTTTCAACTGGCTCGAGACCAGTTAGCGCTGCAGCAGACAGTTTCATCTTACACTGCAGCTGTCAAAAATAACACTCTCTCTCTCTATTTTGTACACACTCTGTTGTAAATATTATGACAATAATTTCGGCTAATTTAACCAAGATTATTGCGCCGCACATGCAGGCTTTAACATTATGTTTTATTCAAGGCTTGAAAGAAATCGTACACGGGAATTTAGGATAATACTATGAACACTTGTGGTTTATTCAATTTTACGTACAAAAGTTGAGCGCCAGCTGCGCGAATTCGCAGCACGATTTTACAATTATTCTATCGATATAATAAATCTACTTATACAATAAATTAACTACGGTGAGCACGCGGTACGGTGGAAAACGGTAAATGTTCGGGATGGGAAGAAGCTACTTCTCAGGGACGCGAATTCAAGTGATTTCCGACGACGAAATACACGTGGAAAAGGCGGTGACGCGACGCTCGACACGCACGCGGCGCAAGCTTTACAAAATTATTACCCAAATATATACATATACGTAATTATGTTTCCGCACTAAGCACAATAGTATTCTGTGCAACTTACTCTTTATTTAGAATCTGGTGTGGCCTACTTCGATGACACAGGTTGGTAGGCACACACGATAAACGATTTATATAAATCTAAGTTATATTTACGAGCGGTTCTTTTTTGGTATTCGCACGGAGCTATTATCGAAACGAAGCGTCGGTGTACGTAGCTCAGTATGAAGTGGACTCGTCGTCCCTTCGTCACCGCGGCGCTCGAGTTTCGGTAGTGCGGACAGAGCCCGCCTGATCTTGTGCATACTTTGGCGAGGGAGAAAGAGAAGTGCGAAGGAGGAAAGGGAAGCGTCTGCTCGCGGTGACGTCACGCTATGTGGCATGCGGCCGACGGCCTGCGGACGGTGTTGAAGGGGACGAGGAAGGACGAGTGTCCAGGACGAGGAAGTGCCACGAGGGATGCAGCAGGAGAGATATCTGGGCAATGGTGCCGACGAAGGGGTACGATGGCGAGAGTTGCAGGGCCCAGGACGGCGTACTTGCAGCAGGAGCAGTGGGCACGATTAACCTCGAAGAGGTTATGTTTATGTACAGCTTCCCACGGCATTCATCCACTGCCATTATTATCAGGTGAGATTAGTATTCGGTTTATGACTGTAATCTCCCCTTACTAATACTGTGTTGTTTCTAGGTGTCTTGCGAGTGCTTCGGAGGCTGTTGCTGCTGCTGTTATGGGGGAGCGGGCCACGAGTTGAGCTACATTGCTGTATCTGCGGGACCACCCTGCCTCTGCAAACCCTCCAGACCAGGTAAGCGAGTTCCAATTTGATGTGCATGTCTGCTGCAGACTAACTCTTGTTTATATTTTCTAGGGTGTATGCTGCAGGCCTCCTTCACGTCTAGAGAAGCAGCCGCTCCGCCCAAGGTGGATCTATCCATGCCTTTCAAGGCATAAAATCAGGTGGGTATCATTCCAATAATATTTTACTTATCTTCCCAGTTTCTAATCTCTCGTGTGTTTCCTTAGGTTGGTTCGAGGGGACAGGAGTAAGGAGAGGAGACGCCAGGTCATGCTCAGCGCACCCCAGCCGAGATCAGCCAGTTTCCACCTATGCGAGGCTTAATGGGGTGGCAGCTGCGCGTCTTCTTCAGCTGCTTGAGGGCATGAGAGCTCGCTTGCTCTGTATCGTCCAGTGGAATAGTGTATGTGTGTGTGTACGTGTATAGTGAGTGAGATGGGTAAGTAATGTGATATCGTTCACATTGTGTAACACACACAAAATGTGATGTTACAATATAAAAAAAAAATAATAAAAATTATGCCCTACTTACACTCTTAATCTGTAGTATCGCTACGGTTGAATCCTATTATACCTGAACATTGCTAGAACATGCTAGTTAGAATATTGTAGATAACTGTATGCTTTTTCGTATTGAATATTGTTGCGGATTGGCTGTGTGACTTATATTTTGAAATGTATGCATAATCAATCTTGGGCTGAGCAGCGGATAAACTTATAGCCAAGCAGAGCGGACATTCATCAACGAGATATAACACCTCAATGGAAACCTGTTGAGAGGTTTTAAGGCAAAATTATTTCTTGCAGCTGATCCACTTGAACGAGAGCAGGTTGCGAAGGCGGAGCAGCCTCTGATATACCATAGTAGTGTTGAAAGTGCTTTCGACTCTTTAAAAAGGTACTGTACTCTACACGTGCCACAAAAACAAGAGCGAGGGCTCATATGTCATCGTACGAGTGATAAGCCTCGACTCTGGAAAATAAATTGAGAGCTGTATACTACAGCTGTTACTCACTTTATCAACTTATTTCGAATCCATAGCAACTCAAGGAGAGCTGAACACTATGGAGATGTTCACCGGTGTCTGAATTACAATTATTGTGTATCAAGACATCTAACTTTATACTTTTCTTGCTTTTTTCAATTTCTGCATGCGTTGGATGAGACTCGCAAACCCTTTCCTTCACTCTTCATAGCAACTTTACACTTGCTTAGAACACAATGCATAAATAGAAATTGTGAATAACAAATTCAGAATAGCGCTAAAATTGAAGATTAGTCAAATTTATTGGTCTTATGCCAATCTCTTGGTAGAAAAATCATTTGAGGTTATATCTTGATTTAAATCATTTCTCGCTCTTTCGACTTTTCCTGCATAGTTTAATTGAAATGCTCTATCGATATTAACTTTTGTAATTCGAAAAGCTTGAAACTTAAAGAAAAAGGCTAATCTCCTGCAGGTTGGAGGTTATTTTTATTTTTGAGTTGACGACAGACCTATGTGTATGTTTTGGGTTAACGCATTGCTACTCAGCAACTTTATTTAGTGCTTGATTGCAAATTGAAACCTTATTACATTCATTTTGCATATTTTATGTTGCTTTCTCATTACTTCTTAATTATTCATGGTTATACGACACAATTTGACTCTGTATTGCAGATCCTGTATGTCGCTTCATAAGGATTTTTTGATTTAGTCGCACACTAATAAAGGAGGTGTGCATTCTACTTTCAACAATACGATTTGTTTTACTTTTGCTTCGAACTACAAGATTTGATTTCTTCGTTTTTTTTTTTGTTTTTTCTTTATGGGCACATTTTATTGTAAATTCATGGCTTTTCTCATCTCTGCATAGTGCAAAGGTTCGAACAGCTGCAACTTGGACAGTAGTCTTGGCAGCCAAGCTTCGAGAGACATTGAGCTATAGATTTCCCACAGCTGAAAGTTGAGCTCATAGGTCAGAGCTATTTAAGTGGCTAACCTCTTCTTTATCGGACTCAATAAATCTTGAGTTTTTCACATCTGCAAACAATATAAGTATAGTTTAGTCTAAGCAATTTAGTCAGCAAAGTGAACCCGTCAATAGAGAAACAGCTTGATAGACAAAAGAAAATAGGCAGCTCGTTCGAGAATTTCAAAAAGACAGGCCAAGCGAAAATGACACAGTGAGCTTGCACTACTCGCATGAAACGTTTAGAGAAAGTTTGGAAGGACTTCGAAGCGGATCATGATCTTTTGCTAGATGACGAGGATGTAGACGCGAGCGATAATTCTTTCAAAAATAACGGTTTTGATCAAACTGAAGAGTTGTATCTAGATAGGTTAGGGAGATTCAACGAGCATTTATTAAACTTTTCGATAAGGAATAATGCTGATTAGCAAACTCGAAATGCTCAAGCGGATGTCAGTATGGTTAATAAAACTAAACTTCCGCCAATAGAACTTCCTACTTTCTCGGGCGAAATCAAAGATTGGATTAGGTTTAGAGACGAATTCAATGAAATGGCAGTGAAACGGACTAATTTAGCAAACATTTTTAAGGTGCACTATCTGCGTAATGCTTTAAAGGGAGAAGCTGCAGAATTACTACGGAAGATTCCGGCAGCAGGGGAAAATTTTGAAAACGCGTGGAAAACGGTGAAGCATTACTATGAGAATAATAGACTGTTAATCACAAAACTTTTATCGAAATTCTTCTCGATGAAAGGCATGGAAGGTGAATCAGTCTAGGAAATCGGTAGAATTCGTACATGGACTAAGAATGTTTTACAAGCCTTGAAAATGTTAGGTAGCCCTACAAATCAGTGGGATCATAAAACTGTATTCTGGACGGTTACAAGGCTAATTCCTGCCATTCAAAGAAAGTGGGAAGAAAAAATAGCTAAATCAGACACCCCGATGCAATTTTCTTCTTTCGATTCGCTGGACAAATTTCTAGAAGTAGAGCGCTTAGCGCTGGTTCAGCTAGAAAGCGCCAAACAAGTTTCTGATATGAAAAGTCTTTTACAAGCTTCGGAAAATTATTCAAACTCATTCAAAAGTAAAAGTATTTAAAATATGAACAGGAACTCAAAATCGATTCATCTTACCCAAGAAGGGAATAGAACACAAAGCTATACATTGTGCGATAAAGCACACTTTATAATGAATTGTGAGGTCTTCAGAGTCAAAACTCCAATAGAAAGGAAAAGAATAATTGCAAGCAAACATTTATGCTCCAATTGTTTTGCTAGTCATCAAGCTTGAAGTTGTAAAAATTCTAAGTGGTGTCAAAATTGCGCGGGCAAGCATCATACGATGTTGCACTTCACTAGCAACGATTTTTCACAAGCTAAATCAGGGGATCTCAAAATGCGCCAACGGCTCATTATCCATCTGAGATAGTTCAGGAAGCTGCTACTTCGCAGCACATAGCTGCACTTGATTCTCAAGCCCTGCTTTCTAAAGCGGGCGTAAACCATTCTACTTGCTACAGCTTGGGTATACGCCCAGTTCGATCTTTAATAGATCAAGGTGCCCAATCCTCCTATATTACGGGAAGGTTGTGTCAAGCTCTGCGGTTGAAAAGGCAGCCGGTCAGAGTTCCAATTACTGGCATTGGGGGGGACGAAGTATTCATGTGTAAAAGCAAAGTTAGCTTGAACATAAAACCTCGTTTTCCTTCGACATTTTGCTGTGATGTCACAGCGTTTGTCTTCCTAAAGTAACAGCGTTCAATCCTGTTACTGCACAGATTCGGGATTGGGATCATCTTAAACGATTAACGCTAGCTGATCCAAACTTCGGACAGCCAGGCAAAATCGATATTCTCTTAGGCAGGAAGGTACATGCGCAAATAGTGGAAGAAGGGCTTCGAAAAGGCGATCCCGAAAACTCTCCAATTGCAATACTTACATTACTCGGTTGAATCACTTCTGGTTCAACCTCATCTCAAAATATTGAAATTCCTCGGGTTAGTATCAATTTACAAACCAACGAAATAGAGCTCAACACACTTTTGCGAAAATTCTGGGAGGTCGAGGAGACTCCAGTTACAGGAAAATTACTCACTTATGAAGAACAAAAGTGTGAAAATTTCTACAAGGCCACAGTGAGCCGAAATAAAGCGGGAGGTATGTGGTTAGGCTACCTCTCAGATCCAATTTTCCGACTTTAGAAAAATTAGACGATTCTTACACTCCAGCAGTATGCTGCGCAACATGGAAAAAAGATTTTAAAAAAATCCAGATCTCAAATCCTCTTATGTAGAATCTGTTAGAAATTTCTTAGCTCTCGGGTACACGCGTCCTGTATCCTCAGACAGCTTAGACCTAGAGAGATGTTTTTTCTTGCCACATCATGCGGTGATCAAAGAGAGTAGCATGGCCACGAAATTACGGACGGTATTTAACGCTTCTATGAAGACAAATAAAGGGTTTTCCTTGAATGATTTACTTCATGTTAGTCCAAATCTGTTGCCAGAATTGACGGATCTAATAACCAAATGGCGTTGTTTTTCTCACGTTTTTGTAGCAGATGTTGAAAAAATGTTTAGTCAAATTCTCGTACATCCCGACGATCAGCACTTACAAGCTATCGTGTGGAGAGAGGAATCTTGGGAGGATCTTCAAACCCTTTTCTTAACAACAGTCACTTTTGGCTTCATTTGCTCGACTTTTCTCGCGTGTAAAACTCTGCATCAATTAGCAGAAGATGAGGGGTCGCGATATCCATTAGGAATGCAAGTTATAAAGGAGGACATTTATGTAGACGACGTACTGTCTGGGGAGCATTCTCTGGAGAAAGCCAGAAGAAAATAAAACGACATTATTAATTTGTTGGCTGCGGGAGGTTTCAAATAGAGAAAATGGCTTTCCAACAAGGTAGAGTTAGTAGAATGGCTTCCAAACGATATACTAGCCTCAGAAAACTCATTGAGAATGGATCTAGGCTTTACGGTACTAGGTATTAGTTGGTATCCAGCAGAGAACTGTTTTCGTTTCAAATTCGAGGTACTTCCGCTGATAGACCCAATCACAAAGCGCTCAGTTTTATCTAGAATAGCCAAAATGTATGATCCTCTGGGATGGATTGCCCCAGTGAATGTAATGGCCAAAATCTTTATGCAGTCGCTTTGGGCATTGTCTAAAGAATGGGACGCGGTCTTGCCAGTTGAATAACAGACCTTTTGGAAAGAATAGTATTCTTCACTCATCTCAGTTCCTGATTTGAAGATCACCCGTTGGACAGGTGTAAAATCGAATTCACAAAATTATGAAATTCATGGCTTTGCGGATGCATCAAAACGAGTGTATATTGTAGTTGTTTATTTAAGAGCGATTGACGTCGAAATTCAGGTTTCGATGCTAGGTGCAAAAGCGAAGGTAGCTCCAATAAAAACTTTTGTATTGGATTAGGGACATTCCCTCAAAATGGCCCGCCTTCGTGGCCCACAGATCCGCAGAAATTCCCACTTTGCTTCCTGATGCGTTCTGGCATCATATCAACTCGGCGGATAACCCCGCAGAAATCGCTTCACGCGGTGGTTCTGTCGAGGATTTAGCATATAATCAATTATGGTAGAGAGCTGGGACTGAGTGGATTTTCAACCCACCGGCTGCACCCCATTTCGGTGGCATCTGGGAAGCAGCAGTCAAATCCGTGAAACACCATCTCAAGCGAGTTGTCGGTGAGACGAAACTCACATTTGAAGAGTTTTCAACTCTCCTCTATCAGGTAGAAGCATGCCTAAATTCTAGGCCCCTTATGCCTTTAACCGACGACCCCTCTGACCTATCAGTCCTCACACCCGCTACTTTTATTATCAGAAGACCTTCATTTCTGATTACAGAGCCTACAATTTCTGATGAAAACTTTCCTCCGCTCCAGCGATGGCGTCTCACGACACAGCTGATGCAAAGAGTATGGGATAGCTAGTCGCACGAGTACCTGCAGCACCTCCAGAAACGAGGCCAATGGCAGTCCAAGCTACCTACGTTTCGTATTGAGAATCTAGTCCTCATTCGCCACGAAATCACTCCTCCATGACGTTGGCCGTTGGCAAGAATCACGGACGTGCACGCTGGAAAGGATGGTACGCGTAGACATGGTACACACCGCTACCACGATGCTTACTAGACCAATCGTCAAATTGGTTATATTAGTTCCAGAACAAGAAGACGCTTTAAAGAAAAAAGAAGACAAATCTAAGAAGACAGATAATCTTGACGTTTAAAATTTTAAAGCAATTAAATTCTATTGATTAAGTTTACGTTTATTCAAAGTTATTTAAACTCATTAAAATTAAAATTAGAGTCTATTCGCCATATTATTGTCGCGCGTTTTGATTCAATACTATTTATCGTTTATGTGTAAACGAGGTGGACGGTGTTTATAATCTACGTAACTATATATATATATATATATATATATATATAACCTAGTCAAATTCGCTACTCAACACAGCGACTTACTACGCGAGTCAAATTCTAGCACTCGCGATTTGCATTTCCGCCACGTTCCGCAGTCTCTCTGACGACGCACGTTTTTTGAACCACCACGTCACGACGGGAGTTTTTAAATAAACAAAAATCTTCAAATCAAACAAAGTGAGTAATTATTTACTACCTAAAAAATGAATTGCGACCTAGAAGAAACCTCAGATTATTACTCCAGATATGAACAAGAAGAGAATGCCAAGAACTACTGAAGACTGAATAGCGACTTTATTATTTAGGGTCAGGGTATTTCAGCAGCTACTCAAGAGTTAGGCAACCAAATTTCGATTAGGCATTTCAGCTAAAGGAACCGATAAAGAAGACCTAAAGAAAAGAAGCTATTTTCTTTGTTTTATCTCCTTTTGCCCCTTTAGCAAAAGTAACATATGGTGATCTCCAGAGTAACATAAAATATATATAAATATACATATTATTATTATAAATCCTTATAAAAATTGAATATTAGTGACACAATAGTTAGGCTGGAAAATTGTCCCATAAAAGAGTTAAGACTGTTTCCCTTATATGCGAGCTCTCCATTCACGTGTATCAGGTACGGCAGGTTAAATTCCCGCTTTTGAGAAGATACCAAAGACTTGGGTGGGCCCTCCCAATCTAGCGAACATTGCAGAACGGTAGAGTGTAAATAGCGACCAAACAGCTGTTTTATTCTTCACATTTGTGTACGAGTAAAAAGTACAAAATGAACACAAGACAAGCAGCAAAGAAGGACCCGTGCATACTCCAGCGAATGGCGGTATCGACTAGAATAAATGGGATGGACCCAAACGAACTGATAGTAATTCTGGACCAAATGGGATTGACCGTATCTGGGGCAACAGTCCAACTTAGAGACTGACTTCTGCGAGCCAGTATAAGGACAGTAGAGCCTCATGTGGATGAAAAACAACCGGAGGAATTACTTGCGACTACGGTTGCAACTATGAGAGAGGAGTCATACGAGGAAATTCCCACACCCGCGGTCACGAGAAAAAGGGCTAGAAGACCCAGGAAGTAAACCAAAACTTTAGAAAGCCAAAGTACAGGGACCGAAGACAGCCAAGACGTGAGGCCGCTTACTATGTCAAGACAAGTAGCTGTGATACAAGAGTCTAGAGTACAGATAGCAGTCACTCGGACAATTAGTTGCGCAACCACCACCATTACCACCATTACATCGATGCAAGGAGAAATGGCAGCACTCAGGGTTCAGTACTCACGAAGGCCCGTCACGCACGATTCCAGTACCAGGATGCCAAGCTTCACAGGTCTCACTGGTCCAGTTGACACAACACAACATGTAGCAGCGACCACACAGTCAAAGGTACTGTCCTCGAATGCAGACGCACGACCGTCATGGGCACGAACTCCGGGAGCAGGATTGCCAGGAACGTCGAACCCAGGCCCGAGATCGACGGTAGTCATTCCTGATCAAATCTCTCGATACTGCAGCTCATCGAACTCTGACAGTGACTCGGGGTATACACCGCGGAGGCATGTACAGCACTGGAAGCGAGGTTACTCCACTTGGGACCAGACCGACAAGGACGTCAGGGAAAATGATGTGAAAAGCGACCGGACACGCAACAGACGCCGGAGACGTAGCTCTTCTAGCATAGAAAGTCCAAGTAGTAGTAGTTCCTTCGATAAGACAGTAGCGACAGTTCAGACACGCCCGAAAAGCAGCGTGAACGCGGATACGTGGATCTGGACCGAGCTGTGACGATTGAGGCAGGACGGCTGCACGCCCTACTAGCGACCCCCGAAGATGCTGTGCAGAAAGGCGACCTCACAAGGACAGGCATGGTAAAGGGAGTTTTGCCAAGTAACACTGCTGACGTTCTTTTGGTTCTGGGTCTAGAGGGGGAGAGTGCCGTGCTAAGCTCGGCAGGAAATGCCCATATAGAGGCGAGGGAAAAGAGAGAAGAGACCGGAGCGACGAGTGAAAAAACGAGAGAGATGAACGAAGAGACCCGAGCGACGTGTGAAGAGATGAGAGAGAAGAGTGAAGGAAAAGTAGCGACAGCAGCGACTGCAGCGCCAGCAGCAAAAGCAGCAGCGGCAGCAACAGCAGCAGTAGCAGTCATTGCAGCACCAGCGGCAGTAGATAAGTTGCTAGAGAAAGAGGAAGAGAAGGAAGCGACCGCAGAAGATGGAAGTGAGCAGATGAAAGGAGCGACCGGAAGTGAGACACTATTGAAGAGAGAAGAGAGACGAGCCGCAAGTGCGGAGGGAGCGAACGACAGAGTCATAGAGAAGACGATTGAAGCCAAGGTGGGAGCTGTAGCGGGGTGTAAGGAAGTACCCCGCCGCTTACCGCCCGGTCGACCCATACGTCGCCCCAATATCCCAGTCGACTATGAATCGGTAAGGTCGAGGCAGGATGCCCAGAAACTCGAGTTACCACCACCTGGAATGGCGACCCACTCAAGGCAATGTCTTCCAGTGGCGTACAGGGTTGGCGGGGAAGAAAGTCAAGCAGACGGGGATCATGTTTAGTCACAGACTGATCCCCATCGCTAGCGACCCCCTTCCTGACCCTCCTGATGGGTTCTGCAATAACTACTGGCAAAGGGGACACATTGCAAAGAATTTTCTATGCCCTAAATGGCACAATTGGTGTCAAAACTGCGGCCGACGGGGCATAGACCTGTCCACCTGCCTCCGGTGTAGCGAGCCCCATCGGGAATGGATTAAGTGACGCTATGGAAAGGGACCAATTGAGGGACCAATTCCAAGAGGAGTTAAACTTCGCAGTGATCCTCTGTCAGCTCTTTCAAGGGAGGTAGCGACCCAACAATGACTACAAATATGATGACCGACCCTGGGTTTTTTATTTTTTTTTTTTTTAATTAACGTCGCCATGTTTGTGCTCCCATGTGGTGCTAATCGACGACGGGGGTCTGCCGTGTGTTTGTAAACAAAGCACATGTAATTTTTACAGAGGTGCTTGTATCAATCGGCAGAGACTAGGATTCGAACCCGGGTCACCGGCGTGGGAATCCGACACTCTATCGACTGAGCCGCCGCAGGCCCCGACCCTGGGTTTTACTAGGAACTACCGATAGCGACCCAAGGAAGAGTAAAAGAAGCTTGGGTTGTTAGGTCAGTGCTGCATGAGGGAGAGATCCACCCAGTACTGAGTAACACCTCACCAGGATGAATTAAGGACAACTACGTCATTAGCGACCAAGAATTTATAGAGTACAAAGAGAGAGTAGTGAGAGCAACAAATTTCGAGAAGAGAGAGAAAAAGTAGAGAATAGAGAGAGTAGTGAGAGCAACAAATTCGAGAAGAGAGAGGAAAAGTAGAGAATAGAGAGAGAGTAGTGAGAGCAACATAGAAATAATTCGAGGAGAGAGAGAAAAAGTAGAAAATAGAGAGAGTAGTGAGAGCAACAAAATTCGAGAAGAGAGAGAAAAAGTAGATAATAGAGAGCTTCATGACGGCGGCATAGAGAAATTTAGAGAACTCAGGGAAAACAGAGAAAAAGTGGAAAGAAACGAGAGCGAATTAGCGACCATGAGAAAGCAGAGTGGCGATATTGGAGCAAGCGGTCAAAACTACTCTCAACAGAGCATCCAGCGACTCCTACGTCAGGTGACCAACAGAGGGACACCCCTATCGACCCTCGAATGGTCCGACGTAACGGCGCTCATATAGAGCCCTAATTGATAGAAAAGCCACGGTCTCCCTAGTAGGACCAGCGAGCGGCTGCGTTTAAAGACCGATAGCGACCAGCGAACTCTGTTATAAGAAGTGTGTTAGGAGGAACCAAGAAAGTACTGCGGTATCACATCGATTCCCAGACTGGCGAATCGAAGATGGCATGTTGTACAAATATCGTAGCGACCCCCTATTAGACTCAGTGACATCTCGAGAAGAAGGATGGAGACTTGTCATACCAGTGGAGTATCGCGTGAGAGTGATGACTGAGAGCCACTCCATTACCTCCGCAGGACATCTGGGACTCGATAAGACATATGACCGAGTAGCCCGCGAATACTACTGGAAAGGCATGTACAACGACGTGCGCCACTTCGTCCAGTCTTGTCTTGAATGCCAGAAACACAAGGCCTCTCAGACGGGACCCATAGGACTACTAGGTAAGAGAATTGTAGAGCGACCATGGGCCGTAGTGGCAGCAGATCTCATGGAATGTCCGCCAAGTAAGAGTCAATTCAAATACTTGGTGGTATTCCAGGATCTCTTCACGCGGTGGATCGAGCTGAAGCCGCTGAGAAAGGCTGATGGCAAGTCGGTGGCTCGCGCCCTAGAGGAGCTTATCTTGTTTCGGGGGGAGACGCTAAACTACGTACTCACAAATAAAGGGAAAGAATTCATTAATAAGCATTTGACCGACACGCTGAAGGAGTATGGAGGAACCCATGTGACCACGCCACCGTACCATCCTGAAGCCAATCCAGTGGAGAGAAGCAACCGAACCCTAAAGACCATGATAGCAACCTTTTGAAGCAAGACCACCGGGATTGGGATGCCCATCTTCATGAGTTCAGGCATGCAGTCAACACTGCGATGCAAGCGACCACCAAGGTATCACCAGCCTTCTTGAATTATGACCGAAACCCAAGGCCGGTGAAGAGTTTACGAAGAGAAGTAGAGCCAAAGCGACCAATTGTTAGTAGCGACCCGGAAGAGTGGATAGATCGTGTAAGAAGACTGGATGCCCTATGTAACCTAGTAATCAGGCATATCAAATCTGCAAAAGAGCGACAAGCCAAATACTACAATCGTGGCAGGAAAGATGCGACATTCCAGGTAGTGGACTTAGGAATGAGGGCAACCCATCACTTGTCAAATAAAGACAAGCGTTTCTTGGCTAAATTAGCTGGCCGATTTGATGGCCCATTTGCCATCAAAGAAGTCAAGTCCCCGCTAGTATATGTGTTAATTGTGGAAGAGGATAAAAGAATACCCGGGGTGCACGTGAAGGAATTGAAGATATTTATTCCCCCAAGGGGAAAAACCCCGTATTATGGCGACGCCCTTCTTAACAGCGACCTATCCGGGACTTCCGCCCCACCAGAGGATATCATGGAGAGGATCCAACGACTGGCGGAGAGCCTCGCGGACCTGCCTCCTCAGGACCGGGCCGCTCTGCTACGCGCCACATTGGAGGCACATCGCCTCGAGAGAGGCCATCGAGATGGCCAGTAAAGGAGAACAAACTGACCACCCTAGCGACCACAATGACTAGCGACCCACCCGAGACCCGAACCCCAATTAGCGACCGAAACATGGAATGACGGAGGTATACCCGTGCCCAGTAAGTTGTGAAGATTATTGTTATTTATTTATTTATTGTAGTTCTTTTAGTAGGATCTTATAATTCCCCCTATGGTCGCGCGATCTATGAGCGCTATTGCTCTGTGGTCGGATTGGGAGTAGTAAGGTGGATATTTATTTATTGAAAACCAGAAAGAGATACAGTTTATATACAAACTGCAAAACCCTGCAGAGGTAAACTTAGTTACCTATACGCAGGTCTGGTATTAAGACATAAAAAACAAAAAAAAAATTATACAAAATATTAAATAAAAAAATATATATATATATACTTAATACTAACTTAATACTAAAAGTGACTTAAAAACTAAGCATATAAAATTTTCGTTTGTTAACAATTTTCGTATTTTTATATAAAGCGATAAATTATATACAAAACAGTAATTTTGTATCACAGCGCTTCTTAATTAGATCTTATCCAATCTTTTAGCAACTTTTTATGAGAATTTTTAGTTATATTTAACGTTTTAAACTCATTTTGTAAATTGTTAAAAGTTGTAATTGCTTTTTTAAAACTATTTTTGTCGCTCACCCTTTTGCTATTTTTAGGTATAGTTAAGTTTTTTCTCCTAGTTATACTAGTTGATGCAAGATATTGGCTTTTTATGTCTGTATAATGATATTTTAACGCCTCAAAAGTAAATAGTTGTTCCAAATTCATAGGATTATCTTCAACAAAATTGTTCTTATTAATAACTTTCAAAATTTTATTCTGTAATTTTTGCAATAAATCTCTATTATTTCTATAAGCTCCACCCCAAGCTAATATTCCATAACTTATTATACTATGAAAAAATGCATAATATATCATTCTTAATATTTCTGTTGGCATTGATTTGGCAATTTTATAGAAAATATAGACTAGATATTTCGTTTTTTGTATTATATATTGAACGTGTTTATCCCACTTCAGATTGTAGTCAAATACTATTCCCAAATATTTGCACTTTTCTACTCTAGTTATATTTCTATCCTTAATCTTAATATCTATTTGAGTTGGAACACTATCAATGTAGTTACCATAGGTCATAACAACAGTCTTCTCAACATTTAAAGATAATTTGTTTACTGCTAACCACTTATCAATTTATATTAAATACTTATTCATAGTTGTTTGCGCTTCACTCCAAGTATTACCATTTGCTATTATTGCAGTGTCATCAGCATATGACAATATTGTCTCTAGCGGGATCACTTTCAGGATATCATTAATGTATAGTATAAAAAGTAGAGGTCCTAATATTGTGCCTTGTGGAACACCCGTATTTATTAACATGCTATCACTTTCATTAACATTTATTTTAACTACTTGATATCTATCATTAAGATAACTTGAAAGTAGATCCAACGCCTTTCCTCTTATTCCTAAACAATAAAGTTTATCTAATAATATTTTATGATCTACAGTATCAAAAGCTTTTGCTAAGTCTAGAAACGTTATAAGTATCGGTTTACTTTGATCCAAGTTATTGTATAGTGCATTTGTTATGTAATTGAGAGCATTCTTTGTACCTATTTTTTTCATAAAACCAAATTGGTGTTCAGATATTATATTACTTTTTTTAATAAAATCATAAATTCTGTTATATAAAATTCTTTCAAGAATTTTAGCTACATTTGATATTAATGAAATAGGTCTATAATTTGATATATTATGCTTCTCTCCAGACTTGTATATAGGAACAATTTCCGCTTTTTTAGTGCATCAGGCCATACAGCGTTTTCAATACAAGAATTAATTAAATGCGCTAAAGGTTCAGCAATATTGTTCCAAAGTATTTTTAAAGTTTTGGCATTTATTTTGTCAACTCCTCCATTTTTTAATTTCAAATTATTAATAATACTTGCAAGCTCATGCGCACTAGTTGGTTTTAAGAAGATGGAGCTTGCATTCATATCTGGTAATTTTAAATCAGCATCCGAATATTTATCAATTTTCTCACTCAATTTTTTACCTATTTCACAAACATACTTGTTCATATTATTAGCTATTAAACGTTCATCTGTTATTTTCTCACTATCAACTTTAATATAATTAATAGTATCGTTAGATTTAATTTTTTTCCCTATTTTTGTGTTTATAATTTCCCACAGTTTTTTGGGATTATTTGTATTATTTTGGATCAGACTTTTATCGTATTTGACTTTTGCATCTGTAATTACCTTATCTAATATTTTGGCATATCTTTTGTACTGTACTTTAAGTTGATCATTCTCACGATCCATCTGCCATAAATTATACAAAAATTCTTTAGTATCACACGATTTTATTATAGCATCTGTAATCCAGTTCTTCCTTTGTTTCTTATTATCTTTCCTCAATTTTATTTTTGCTAATTCAATGCATTTTTTTATTTCGCTTAACAGTGTATCAGTAGCAATATTAGGATCATGTATTGACATAGTTCCATTCCAATTTATTGTCTTGGCAACGTTTCTTAATTTTTTATAGTCTATTATTTTAGTGGGTGCTTTACTTTTAGTCTTCATCTTGTTTATAGCAATAAAAATAGGGTAATGGTCTGTTAAAGAATGTTTTAATTTATATGTAACTGTACTTAGGCTATTAGTTTTAATGAAGATATTATCAATACAAGATCCTTTACAGTTTCCTATAGGTGGCCTTGTAATTCCCACGAAACCAGGAAAATATCCATTTTGTAAGAAGTTACAGAGGAATTCTTGACTAATATTATCAGATTCTAGTAAATCAATATTAAAATCACCTATAACTAAATGATTTTTCGTATTTCTCTTATTATTCAAGAACTTGTTTAAATCTAGAATGAATTCTGCTTTAGGTATGTGATGAGATCTGTATACAGCGGAAAATTCCATACTACTGTTATCATTTAATGTGATATGAGTATTTATTATTTTAATCTTTCCATACTTAATAATTTTAGTTTTGTGTACAATATTCTTATCAATAAAAACCATGACACCATCATTCTGATTTAAGTTACTTTCATTATAATAACTATTATATCCCTCTAAATCGTGTATTTTATAATTTACTTGTACAAAAGTTTTAGTGCATATAACAATACATGGTCTACTAGTTAGACTTTGTAATAGAATTTTTAACTTATCAAAATTTGCAGACATACTTCTTATATTTACATGCATTATAATATCATTTTTATTGTTAATGATTTTATTTAGACAATTGATATTGTCACATATTTTTCCTTTTGAATAGAGTCTTTTTGTATTTTATCAAGAAATTCAAAATCCATATTTAATTATCCATATTTAATTGGAGGTACTAATACATTTTTTTGTTTTGTTTTCAGCTTGAATAGTTATAGTTATATATATATATATATATATATATATATATATATATATATATATATATATATATATATATATATATATATATATATATATATTGTTTCTTGCGAAGCTCTGGTGCCGAGGGTGGTTCGAGAATCGCGTTGATGGGATACAATGGCCCAACTAGAGTCTCGTTTGATTATTGGAATAAACAGTCCACTCCTGACGGTGTGTCCCGTTTAGGGGGGGGGGAGTTTGTGACGTGTATTTCGCGTCCGAATGTTATTAAAACACGGGCAGTCTATCGCGATCAAATCACCCGTCACCAGAGCGGAGCATATTCTATTAAATGATAATTGTTATTAATGAGGGGAAATTGTTATTTTTATTTGTCGAGAGAATGAGGATAAGGAGAGTCGCGACCAAGGAAAGCCACAGAGCCTATACATACACACACCCGGCACCTACACCATCGCACGCTGTACGCACGACCCTCTCTCTCTCTCTCTCTCTCTAGCTTGCTCTTCTCCCTCGGCATTTATAGAGAGAGAGAGAGAGAGAGAGAGAGAGAGAGAGAGAGAGAGAGAGAGAGAGAGAGAGAGAGAGAGAGAGAGAGAGAGAGAGAGAGACAGATACTGACGCGGCTGTCGACAACATAGGAGAGCTAGCAGCCGCCGCGCTTCTCTTGAACCGAGATGGATTCCGACCGGATCCAGAAAAGACCGCCCTAGTATTGAAGTTTCCTGCTCCGAAAAATCTACAACAGCGTCAACGATTCCTAGGAATGGCGTTGTGGTACCGGAAATTGTTGAATGATTTTGCCACGATAGCGGACCTGCACGTTGATGTCAGCTGAACGGAACTACTCACCAATCGAGCGAGAGTGTCTTGCAGTATTGTGGGCCATAACAAAGTTCCGATCTTATGTAGAAGGTTATCACTTCAAAGTCATTACAGACCATCGTAGTTTGAAATAGCTATAAAATATTCAGAACCCCACAGGACGCTTGACACGCTGGACTCTTGAAATGCTTGTCTACGACTTCGAGGTTGAGTACAGGAAAGGCACTGAAAATTGGGTATCAGGATCATTATCTGGCATATACGAGGATGAGTCGGAGTTATCAGTTGCGTTAGTCAGTTGCCCAGAGAAGGATACTAGTGATGCCTGGTATCTGGCGATGAAAACGAAAGTTCGTGCCGATCCTACAGAGCATCCATATTGGAAAATATTTGGCAGCAGACTGTATTATTATCGATCAGATCCTTCGATCGAATATCTTGGACCAGGATGCTTGAAAGCTAGTCTTACCAAAAGAAAAGTGGATGTAAGTCCTGCACGAAGGATATGACGAGCCTACGGCTGAACATTTGGGACGCGCAAAAACATATGAGTGTATCGCATTTTTGTATTATTGGCCGTCAATTTATAAGGACATAGCGAATTACGTGCATTGCTATGCAGTATACCAGCAATGCAAAGCTGTCCAGTTAGCACCCGCCGGACTGTTGGGTCTACGTATTGTAACGAGGGAGATAGTAGCTGGATATATTATGGGCTCCAACTCTCGTACACCGTGCGGTCATGAATACCTGTTAGTATTCATGGACCTTTTCACGCGCTGGGTGGAGCGTATCGTCATTCGCAAGGCAAATGCGAAAACGATTAAAAGGAATCCCAGAAAGAAAATTTTCCTACGCTTCGGAATGCCGAAGACGTTGCACCTTGATAAAGGAGCAGAATTTAAAAACAAGATAGTGGACCGATTCCCAGAAGAACATGGAGTGCCTACACGACGATACCACCTTTACAAAGTATGAAATAAAACAAATATTGAACCAGAATTATAAAGAATTCTCACGCAGTACAGAATTATGACACATGTTAAAACCGCTGTCTCGCCATCCGAATTAATGCTTGGCGGAAAAGTATGAGGTAATCTAGCTATAATGAAGGCAATAGAAAACAAAATTCCACAGAGCGCTTATAATGAAAATATAAAAATTGTGGAATTTGCCAAAGGAGAGAGAGAGCAGCAGCCCGAAAGCATGCTTGTGAAAAGAAATGGCTATTCGGAGTGATAAAGAAACATTCAAGCAGGCTACATTACGAAATATCATTGAATGGTCGACGAGTGTGGTTGAGACACGCAAATCAACTGCTTAAAGTAGGAACAAAAATTGTGAAATTAAATAAATTTGGTGCATCCAATTTCCACCTGCTATTGGAGGAGCAAATTAACATCCGTGCGACTTCAGAAATGCCTGCGGATTCTAAGAGTAGTGTAGTTTCGAAAGATTCCGAATAAACCACGTTCCGCCCAAACAAAGAGCCAAACAATGCAAGAAAAAATCAGAAGGACCAGTGATTCGTAAGAATAAATAATTATTTGTTATTAACTCTAGTCTACTCGATATTATTTCCAAACCCGATTCCTTCGTATTTACAGACATAACAAATTGGCGAACGTAACATTTAAACTGTATAATTGTTCCTGGCGCATTTGAAAGATGCGAGCCAGAGACGACAGACTTCAGCAGGAAGGCGTCCGACCGCAGCGATTTTCGTTGCGTAGGCTTGCCTACTCAATGTGATTGCGCAGGAGCAGTCATATTGGGTACGTTGGTTCCTATCCCTGGTCGATTAAGGGGGGGGTAGCGTCTTAGGAACAGGTTTTTCATGAATTTTTTTTGGAAATTTGGCAAAAGTAAATTTATTTCTGTATTCTACATATAACGAAGTAACTTCTGAATAACATTTTTAAAAATTTTGGTACATAAATATTTGAAAATAAGCCGGTGACAGCAGATTTACGGCGACGTCTACACTTTGCGGTGCAACTCGTATCTCAGCATCAAGTTATCTGAAACATACCAGTAAAATTTTTTGATTAAAAAACATGTTTCTCTAGGGAAACACGGAGGCCAAATATTAATTTTTTAATTTTTTTTTTTATGGCCATTTTAGTGAAAATCTCGAATTTTTCACGAAAAATTTCGCCATTTTCTAAGTGGAAAACCCCCTTAATGTCGGAAAATTAAAAAAATCGAAACGTGTTTCCCTAGTAATTTGTATTTAGAAAGTGTGTACAAAATTTGAAAAGGATCGGTTAAGTAGTTTTTGCAGGACGAGTTGCACGCGTTTAAAAAAATTATTTCGAGAAAAACGCGTTTAAAGTTTTGAACTCTAAAAACGCCTGAAAAAAGCAACAAAAAAAATTATTTTTGTAACTTACACAGAATCATCAATTCCAGCTCCATAAAGGACATCTCCCGTAGCAATTTCAATATCTTGCGCCTCTTTTCTCTTGAGTCTGTGTTGGATTCTGGCTTCTTTACTTTGTTGCTCAGTTTCTCTATCAGCCCTGGCGATACGATTGCTGTCCTCCTGTCTCGCATATTCGTGAGCACTCGGGCCAATACTCATGCCCATATCGTGCAAAAACACCAGATAAGCACCTGCACCTTCATTAAAAGTGCTTGCAGCTACGTATGCTGCAAATTCAACGATCATTTTGCTTCCTGACAGCTTTTTTGGTGCTATTCGCCAGATCAGCTGGTTGAGGCTTTCGTTAGCATTCTGAGTGTAGCCTCCAACACATCTCTCCAATAATTCTTCTTTACTCAAGTCTTCATACACTGGCTTAATGGCGTCTATGACATCTTGCGGAAGAGGATTATAATCATGCTTAAAACCTTCAACACCTGTCGTGGCTAAAGCCTTTTGGTAAGGACACCATGAATTTTTGCCGCTCGGGCATTTGTCGTGTTGCGGCTTATCATCGATGGACTGCTGGTGGTAAAAAGTCGCCCACACCGCGTTTTTCATCTTCGCAGCAGAATCGCAATTATTTCTAATAGCAGATCCGTAGTAACGACTCAAATTGTCAATGAGTTTTGCTGTAAGCTTACCCTTTCCACCGAGTACTTTACACCTTCTTTTCTTGCCAGCGTTTTTCCCAGACTTTACTTCCTTTTCCTCGACGGTATTTTTTACTATATCGCGCAGCCGTGTACCCATCCTTTTCTGAATGTGGCCGACACACTCTTTCTTATTTATAACAAAGTCTTCGCCGTAAGGTTTTGCTTTCAATAAATTTCCATAAGTTTTACTGTCTCCGTCGCCTATGTAGTTGCCAATCTTTGCGCCGTATTTTTCTTCTGATCGTTGGAACATCGATATCACAGCATTCACCTCCATATTGCCAGACGGTCCAGTGTGATTGGCGTGACACTCGTTATTTTCAACATGCTCCTCGTGCCATTCTTCAAATTCCGCAGTAGTCAACTTTTTTTCCCACAATTTGCAGGGTTGGCAAAACAAACTACTCACAAATATATCGAACACTTTGCCAGACCAATAACCAATCAATGATGTCACTCCAAATAAAGAGGTGAAGCCCTGCTTCATCCAAGTGCCATCACCGGATGCAGTCAAAACATTCGAATCTGAGTTTTGTTGCGTCAATTTTTTTTCTTCCGTGGCAGCAGATAAAAGGAAATTTTTTCCTGTACTTTGTACGCTTGAGCAGATTTTTTTAATGTTGGACGTATAATTACTTTTGCACAAAAAACTGCTGGTCATGTCCATTGGGCCACAAAACTTGTTACAACCTGCGAGACCTAGACCTAAAGTACGCATTACGAAAATAAATCTAGTGTTGATTTCATAAGATCGATTTATTTTCTCGCTCGATGGAACGTTACGTGCAACACATTTATCACATTTCACTTGTATATTGAAACCAAGGCCTTCTTTTCCGGCGCATTTGAATTCAACTTTGCCGTCACACTCGGCACATTTTACTAACGAAGAAATTGAATTAAATACCAACAAAAAGTCGATAATACGGTAGCCTTTTTCGACATCTTCGGGTACACTTTTATTAGTGCTCACACTGATTTTTTTTTTCGACGTACTCGTATTCAGCGACTTTTTATTAGCTTTAGGAGTAACTTTCTTTTTCGGTTTGAACAGAGTACGTCCACTTCTCTTTCTTTCTGCTCTTGAGACTTTCTTATAACTTGGCATTTTCACTAAACTTTATACACTACTGCTTTGAAACGTTTAGCTACACGTACAAACGTAAACTGATGCTTCTATTTCTTTTCAAATATAAACGTACACTATATCGGTTATATATTTTACCTATAGCTCGCTCCTTTTGTATACAAATAGCACTACCTGAAAGATTTTAAACTGTGTAGAACGGAGCAAAACGGTCGCCAAAGGGACTTATCCGTATACCTGCCGCGCGCTTGCTTTTCGGAGCGTTCGGCTGCGACAGCTGCAGTTCGAGGAGGGGAGACAAAACGTTGTATAGCTTTGAGAGTTTTGCTCCGATTGACTTGAAATTTTGACACGATATTTTTGAAATGTTTTTCTATAAAAAAATGCAAAAAAAAAATCTATTTTCAGACGCTACCCCCCCCCCCCCCCCCCCCCCTTAAGGGCCCTTAATACGAGAGGCCCCACGTGCAGGAAAGGACTGGGTTGTTGTTTTGCTCGGGCGTTTGGTGGCTACTGGGCACGCTTTCTGGAAAGGTGTAGCCACCTAGAGAGAAGCGGCTCGGCTGTCGTGCTCCTGGCTCGATCAGATTTGCGCAGAAGACATCATTTAGACTCGCGAATCGTTATGAATTGGTTTAAATTATAAGTTAAAAATAACATAGATTTGTCGAGTTTTGTAATTATTATTCTTGGTATAGGTTTTCTCAGCGTAAGACAATACGTGAGTGTTTTCTGCGTTACAGGCTTTGCCTGGGCAAATGCGAGAACAGTAAACGCGTTATATTTGAAGTTATAATTTATTATTTGTTGTCCACTGTGTAGCGAGCGTTTGGGTTGTATATATTTAAGGAAAGAGTATGCAGTGTGTGACGAGCGACAGAGTCTGAGGCTCTTGGAAGTTTCAGAGATGATTTTATTGCTTTTCCTCGGAGGACAATAATGTCGACTCGGATTCGAGTCTTGAGTGCAAACATCTGGTGGCATACAGCCGGGAATGCGTGCGCGGGTGAGGCCAGTATTTTGGGCTCGAGCGTCAAGCATTTGTTTATGACGGTACGGATTATCGCGGACCAACTTCATCAGCTGGGCGTTGTTGGTAAAAAGGCATGCAGTCGGCAAAAGGTACGTGTGTGTGTGTATGTATGTGCGAGTGGGGAAGGAAAAATTGTACTTTTCCAGAAATCGACGACGTCAGCGGCTTGCGGAGGCATCGATCGTCACCGGGGTTAGCTGCAGCGTCTGGCAGTCCTTTTTCGAGCTCTGAGCTGAAAACGCTTCAAAAACGATGTTTTTAGGATAATTATAACCACCACGAACAAAACAAAGCGGCTACCCTAAAAATGGTGCGGATTGGTAGGATGCAATTGTGTTATTAAATTATTCATATACTTTTTAATTCCTCTAAACCGTCTAACTTTTTATATGATTTTCCTTATGATTAACCATATGTTGATACATTTCTCAAATTATTAAAAATGGGTTTTTGCATATTGCTAATCTTTCATGCTTAATATATATACTATATATATATATATATATATATATATATATATATATATATATATATATGATTCATTATATGAATAATCATAAGAGAAATCATATAAAAAATTAGATGTTTTAGAAGAATTGAAAAGTATATGTATAATCTTATATTTCAGTATTCTATATTCAGCATTCTATACAGGTAATATAACAGATTGTAAAATACAGTTCGTTTCGAGCAACTGGAAGCTGTGCTAAATTCGTCCAATTGCAGAATTTCTGCGACAGAGAGTCTGTGGGGAGCGAGCAAGCAACTACGTTCATGCGGAGCTCAGTCTCGGCAGACTCGAACCGTTAGAAAATATGCTTATAACACTATAGTTATAGATGAACTCCATTATTCTATAAAGTTATTATTAAATATTGTCCAATTGCAGATTCTCTGTGACCTTGAGTCTGTGGGGAGCGAACAAGCATCTACGGTCGTACGGAATTCCATCTCCGCAGAATCGAACCGTCAGAAAATATGCTTATAACACTATAGTAATAGACAAATTCCACTATTCTATAAGGTTGTATTAACAATTGTCAAATACGGCTCGATTTGAACAAGTTTACGCGCTGCTAAATACGGGTACATGTACGTTTTCTCGGCCGAGAGTCTGTGGGGAGTGAGCACACATCCGCCTGCTTGCCAAGCTCACTCCCCGCAGACTATAATCTTCAAAAAATATGCTTTCTTGAGCTGATAATATATAAATTTCACAGTTTTAACCGAGCAGCATTAAATGATTGTGAGTGCAGCTTATGAAGATCAATTTGAATCTGTGCTAATTTCGTTCAGATGCAGAGTTATTTGATATTTAAAGTAAGTTGGCTATAACATTACTATTTATTGATTTTTATGCCTAAATTATTATGAAAGTACGAAATATAATCTTTAATAAAGTATACAGGCACTAAATATCTTTTGGGATTGCATTATATTCATTATGACAGGTAAATTAATTATGAAATTTATATTTCCCTCGCAAAAGATTGGCGAAACCCAAGGTTTTGAACCTCCATGTAAATGCGCCTCATGAACGGTCGTGTCTGTGGCACGATCAGCTGTTGCCGTTGGTGTTGATGCATGTGTGTGTGTGAGTTGGTCTGTAATTGTCCTCGGTCGCGATTCTCCTTCTCCTCATTCCCTCAACAAACAATAATAATAATCCCCCCCCCCCCAATAATAACAATGTTAAATAATAATTTTATAATGCTCGGCTCTGGTGACGGGCGATTCGGTCGTGATTGACTGCCCCTGTTTTAAATAACATTGGGACGCGGAATACGCGTCACAAGTCATGCTCTTTAATGTTTCCTTAAGTTTATTCTATTTATTTTGTAAACTTACTACTTATATTCGGTTAGAAATTGAGTTTTGATATTCTATATACACACTCTTTCTTAAAATTGCCTGAGATATAGTTTGTATGTTTGCTATGTACACATTATGATGAACATTTTTAAAAACTTTTATAAAACTATACAGTTAATTATCATTTATACACGGTACTCATCTATGTATTCTTGTATTACTATAGGCATTTTCTGTACAGTATTCAGTGCGAACATCTTATAAGATACATAAATTGTATTAATAGAATGTTTCAGAAGAAAAGGTGAGTACTGCTATACTTGTTACGTTTTATTTTAATGAAGATATACTATTGAAATAATAATTAAATAAGAAATAATCTTAATTTTCCCAGAGTCACGTTGAATTACAAACGGGAACTTCAATTATTATGAAGAATGTTTGACGTCGATTAGGATGGATTGGTAATGCCTTGCTGTCCGTTTCTTTATAATGCACAGCTCAAGAGAAGGGTATGACACATTTTTCAGGGAGTAAGCAGAATCTCATGTAAGTTCATAGTGTTGCTAAGTAAATAGTACATTTCGACACGGATTCGGAAAAATATTATTTGTCTCATGTTACGGTTTTCGCTCGAGCGATGCGAGAGTATAAAAACTGCATACATATATAAACATTTATAAAGAATTTAAATTGAAATTCAGTTAGATTATCTCTCTAAAGTTCAAGTCAACTTCGATCAAGGTTAAACAATAACAATATTGCACCAGAACTGGATGATAATATATATATATATATAATATTATATTATATTATATTATATTATATTATATTATATTATATTATATTATATTATATTATATTATATTATATTATATTATATTATATTATATTATATTATATTATATTATATTATATTATATTATATTATATTATATTATATTATATTATATTATATTATATTATATTATATTATATTATATTATATTATATTATATTATATTATATTATATTATATTATATTATATTATATTATATTATATTATATTATATTATATTATAATATAATTTAATTATATTAATTTATTATATTAACATTATATTAGTACTTCACTTACTTACTTAATTAAGAATAATGCATATTGTTTCAACACTACGTCGCTTATGTACATTACACAAAAGTTTGTATGTGCTGCATGATATGACTATTAGAAAATACGTTTATCAACTAATCTTGGGATTACTTCCCTAAACTTGGCATGGACATTTTCTATTTAGGTTATATAAACTAATAGATAACTTGCCGCAAATTACCCGAAAAATATTCGTGAAGTCAAAAATTTTGCCGCAGATTATTCTTTAAAAACAACCGGGTACCGTGCTAACTTTAGAAAAAATCAGCAGGATGCCCCCTTAAAACTACCAAAGAAGCATTCCACGTCATTGGGACAGGGCTTAAAATTTTCCGCTTTTTTGACGTAAAAAACCCTACACTAAGATTTACTCGAAACATTATTTTACCGCTAATAAGCGCCAGAATTTTTCAACTTAAGATGAAGTAGTCAGAGAGTCCCCTAAAATCCACTACACTCCATCCTAGACAATTGGGTAAGGGCTCAAAATTTACCGTTAATTATCCGCAGAGGCGAAAAAATTACTGCTGATTTATTTTGGAAAATAACCGGGTACCTTTGGAAAAAGTTAGCAGGGTACCCCCTTCAAACCCTCCTAGCAGGAAGCATTCCACGTCATTGGGACAGGGCGCAAAATTTGCCGCTTATTTGCCGTGAAAGAACCCCGCACGCCTTAAACCTACTAAGGAAGCATTCCACATCATTGGGACAGGGCCTAAAATTTTCCACTTTTTTGCCTCAAAACAACCCTGCACTCAGATTTGCTCAAAACAATGTTTAACGCTTATAAGCGCCAGAATTTTCCAACTCAAATAAAGTTGGCAGGATACCCCCGTAAAATCCACAATACCGCATCCTATACTATTGGGTAAAGGCTCAAAATTTGCCGTAAATTATCCGTAAATAATCCGTAGAATCTAAAAAATTTCCGCGGATTTATTTTTAATAATAACTGGGTACCGGTTAATTTTGGAAAAAGTTAACATGGTAACCCCCTTGAAACTATCAAGGAAGCATTCTACGTCATTCCAACATAGCTTAAAATTTACCGCTTTTTGCCGTAAAAGAACCCTGCACTATGATTTACTCGAATCTTTATTTTACCGCTAATAAGCGCCAGAACTTTCCAACTCAAGATAAAGTTGCCAGGGTATATCTGTCTAAAACCACTAAACTACATCCTACAATATTGGGTAAGAGCTTAAAATTTGCCGTAATTTATCCATAAATTATCCATGAAGTCGAAACATTTGCTGCGGATTTATTTTTAAAAATAACCGGGTACCTTTAACTCAGGATAAAGTTGGCAGTGTACCCCCTTAAAACTATCAAGAAAGCATTCCACGGCACTGGGACAGTGGTTAAAATTTACCACTTGTTTGCCACAAAAGAACCTTGTTAGATTTACTGGAAACATTATTTTACAGCTTATAAGCGCCAGCATTTTTCAACTCAAGATAAACTTGGCATTGTACCCCCGTAAAATTCACTAAACTGCATCCTAGACTATTGGGTTATTTATCCATAAATTATCCGTGGAGGGAAAAAACTTTCCATGGTTTTATTAGGTGACAAGTAATACATCTGTCAAGAAGTAAGTAGTAGTGTTAACTATGTTAGTAGCAATTCTGATATATAATAAGCGTAACCATGTTGAAATTAAACGGCTAATAGAAATAATTTTTTTAAATATCGTTCGAAATGAGCGATGCAAAGACTAAAGTTATAATACCACGCAGGGCGGAGAAGAGGTCGAGGAGTTACGCACTGCAAAACATGTTTCGAGGTTCCTGAGTCAGAAAAATATATTTATAAAAATGTAACTATGTATGTATGTATGTATATATGTATGTATGTGTGCGCGTATATATGTATGTATGTTTGTATGAAACCAAAAAAACAATATTTGTGACCATTATAACTCTTGCAAGAAATGAGCCTGAAGTTTGGAACGTTTTTAGATAATACAAAAACATTCTTTTTATTTTTTGAATTTCCCATTTAAAATACGTATGTATATGATTCTTATCACAAAACATGACCAGAAATATTTTCTTAGTCCTCCCCAAGGGGCGGAGCACCCTTGAGCAGGGGTTAAAGTGTATGTGAGAAGGAAAAAATATCTAAATCGGCGGCGTATGCTTATTCTCAGAAAATTCTTCCTGCATTAGGTTTCTCATCCCTAAAAGTGTATCCCTACCCAGATAGCATTGAGTCGGCACTGTGTCGGCACGCTGACGGCCCGCGGGCCGCCCGCGGTCCGGCATTGTGACGGATTCCTGCCCCGCTTCTGAGACGGCACGGTGCAGGAACGCGGTCCTGGCACGCGGGCCGTCATAGTGCCGTCATTTTGCCGACGCAATTTGCATGCGCGATTGGTACTGCGGCCCGCGTGCCGGCAACGTGTCAGCACTGTGCGGTGCAATTTGCCGACAATATGCCAGCACGGCGATATATATATATATATATATTATTTATATTAAATGTATAATTTTATCATAATAAAAATACTGTATTTTATATTTGTAATTTTTTATTTATATACTTTAAATATTTAATTTTTGTACAATAAATTAATAAGTTAATACATAATATATATATATGGTTTTGCAGAATAACAACATAAGTCCACTTTTCTGTTTTGAAAATACTAATACTTAAAATTTTTATTTTCCATTTGAACTAATGTAAAAAAAATCATAAATAGTAGATAAGGCTACTTATTTTTACACTTTCTTGATTTTGTGCACTTTTATCTGAAAATATACTATATAAAGATATTAAAATCGCTTAAAACTCAATTTTAAAAAAAATGGACTTGAGTTGTTTTTCCGGGAATCCGCAGCAGATATATACATACAATAATAACATATATATACCATTTATTTACGTAAATATTTAAATTTAATTATAATTTTATACTTTAATTATGATTATTCACATACTCCTACTGAATAATCTCAAGTAAGATTCTCACCTGAGATCTCATACCAAAATCTCATGTTATTATATGTACACTTAATGAAATATTAAAATTCGTTCAGAATGAACTTTTACTACAGTTTTTTTTATTAGTCTTGAAGTTTCTTTCGTCTTTACAATACATCAGGAAAGTATAATACATTTTTGGTCAATTTTTATTTGAAAATTTTTATATATCAAATTTTGAAATTTTAAATCTCACCTGAGATCTTACCAGAGATCTCGTGTGAAATTTTGAGTAAACATTCATGAGGTTTTCGCATATATATATTTTTTTTTTATATATCCCTACCAAAAAATCTCAGGTGAAATATCATGCGAAAACCTCATGAATTTTTACTCAAAATCTTACACGAGATCTCTGGTAAGATCTCAGGTGAGATTTAAAATTTAAAAATTTGATATATAAAAATTTTCAAATAAAAAATTGGCCTAAAAATGTATTATACTTTCCTGATGTATTGTAAAGACGAAAGAAACGTCAAGACTAATAGAGAAACTGTAGTAAAAGTTCATTCTGAACGAATTTCAATATTTCATAATAATATATATTTCACGTAAACCCGTGAAGAAATTTTTTACATTTCGCTGAAAATGTTTTTACTAGTTCAGAATAGTGAAAAAAGCATGTAAATAAAATTTTAGCTCATAAGACCCAAATCGTGCAGAACCGTGACCCTAAAAATAAAGTTTATTTAAATTTTTAGAAAAGTAGAAAATTCAATTCGAGATAGGTGCAATTTGGGTATTTACATATATATATGCATTTTTTTCTGTAAATTTTCTGTACAATATGCTGACATTTTTTTCAGACCCCAATTGTCACGTTTCTGATTGGTTTATAAAAGATATACCGTTATATGCTATTTAAAAAATTTCGGCAGTTTATTTTAATCTCAAAATTTTGTAGTAATAAGAGCTTCAAAATGAGAGCAGGTAGATCATGGACCGAGCTTTATAACTGACGTTACAGCATTTTGAAAGAAATCTACATACAATTTATATATCTATATGTATGTAGGGTATATCATTTATAAAATAAATCTTCATATATAGATATACAAATTGTATGTAGATTTCCTTCAAAATTCTGTTACTTCGGTTAATAAGCTCGGTCCATGGTCTACCTGGTCTCATTTTGAAGCTCTTATTACTATATAACGGTATATCTTTTATAAATCAATCAGAAACGTGGTAATTAGGGCCTAAAAAAAGTGCTAGCATATTCTATAGAAAATTTACAGAAAAATATACAGAAAAATAATAAAAATGTATATGTGTAAATACCTAAATTGCACCTATCTGGAGCTAAAAATTATTAAAGTTTTCTCTGTTTCTAAGAATTGAAAAAAACTTTATTTTTAATAGGGCCACAGTTCTGCATAGTTAGGGTATTGTGATCTAAATTTTTTTTGCATACATTTTTTATCTATTCTGAACTAGTAAAAACATTTTAAAACGAAATGTAAAAAATTTCTTCCATGGTCGACGTGGAATATATATATATATATATATATATATATATATATATATATATATATATATATATATATATATATATATATATATATATATATATATATATATGAAGAAATTTTATATATATAGTCCCTGAAAATATTTACGTAAATAATGGTGCAGGCCTTGTGCAGGTTCCCCTATTGAAAATATCAAGCTAAATCTCAAGCTTCAAATTCAGCGATGAGTTTGAATCCGGCTCGATCGAACTTGAAATTCAGCGATGAGGTTGAATCCAGCTTGATCAAACATGAAATGTAGGTCGATCAGGGTGGATTTTTTGAGTTTGATTTCGAGCTTGAAATCGAGCTGGATTTTAAGTTCGATCAAACCAGATTCAACCTCATCGCTGAATTTCAAGCTTGAAATCCAGCTTCAATTTTTTAACAGGGATTGTCTGAGCTGCAACTCGCAAGAAGCCTCCTACTCAACATCATTCTCGTTGCCCCTGCGTCATCGAGAGTTTTGCAGGCATGTCCACGCGCTCGTACGACAACAGCATGACCTTGGGAACCATTCAGCAGATCGCTATCACTTCCAGGCAGGTGCACACCGTTTCTGCGCTCGAAGTGTTATGAACTCTTTTGAAAACAAACAAAAAAATAAGATTTTTATTGCATTATGGGTTGGAAAGTTATAATA
Organism: Gastracanthus pulcherrimus; assembly: GCA_949152435.1. Lineage (NCBI taxonomy): Eukaryota > Metazoa > Arthropoda > Insecta > Hymenoptera > Pteromalidae > Gastracanthus > Gastracanthus pulcherrimus. Next base: position 118,437,183 of record OX424576.1, on the reverse strand, counting down.
GAATGATGAATAAATTACCTTTGCTAGGCCCTCCTTGAAGCTCAGCTTGCAAGTCTGAAAACGATGTCATTTTTGTCGCTCCCAGCCTCAGCTTGTCTACCTCAGTCTTGGGTCAGTCGCTGAATCGGCAGTCTTTATTCCTTGACGTCGTCTCTCAGTACGTGCTGGATCGGTTCTAGAGTTATTTTCTAACGTCTCTGAACGGCATCTGAAAACAATTATTATTTTTATTTTAATAGAAGTAATAATAACACTAAAGAATTCCCAGACGGCAAAACAAATTTCATGAATGTCGCATTCAAAAACTCTTCTTCTTTTTGGACTGGATGGCAGGGGTTCTTGATGTTCTTCTTCTTCTTCTTCTTCTTCATCAGGAGCTCGTCTTCTCCTCGGAGATGGTGGCAGCTGCTCCTCATCTCTTTCTTCGGGCAGTAGCACGTCTCTGCGTATCTCTTCGAGACGCCGTAGACATTGCTTAAGGCTTTTCAGGGCCCTGGTCAAAAATGGAAACATTCATAATTAATATAATAAGTCTAGTGTGACAAGTAAAATAAAATATATAAAACAATATACCTTCACAAGCTGACACAAAACGGGTATCACGTAGTCTTGTGACATTTTCTTTCTTATCTCCAAGCCAAGTAACATTGCACAGAAGCTCTGTGTTGACTGCAAAGTCAGAGTCATCGGTATTTCTACCACCAAGATAAATCAAGTAGTTGACCTAAAAATAAAGGATATATTTAAGAAATGAAAAATTTAATAATTATAAAACTAAGTCTTGCGTTCAGGGGTTTGACGGTTCATGGGTTGTAGGTTTCATATGTTTGAAGATTCATGGATTTTAGAGTTTGAGTGTTCATTTAACCTCCGAAGCACTCACCAGACACCTAGAAACAACGCAGCATTAGTAAGGGGAGATTACAGTGATAAACTAAACACTAATCTCACCTGATAATATTGGCAGTGGACGAATGCAGTAGGAAGCTGTATGTAAACATAACCTCTTCGAGGTTAACCGTGCCACTGCTGCTGCCGCAAGTACGCCGTCCTGGGCCTTGCAGCTCTCATCTTCGTGCCCCTTCGTGGGGACCGTAGCCCAGATACCCCTCCTGCTGCATCCATCGTCGCACTTCCTCGTCCTGGCCACTCGTCCTTCCTCGTCAAAACTAACCTATTTATTAACATAATATAATTATTAGAATAATTATAAATAAAAAAATTTTACATCTCAGCCAGGGTGATCCTCAAGACAATCTCTTCACTCTGAAATGTCCAGATAGTTGCCACAGTTCTCTTGGGAAATCCAAATTGCAGCATGTAAATAATTAATGATAGTAATTATTTACTATGAACTGCAATTGCACGTGCGCGCGCCAGGATGATCCACAAGACGAGCTGCACTTCCTCTCGAACGTCCACCACAAACTTGCCACAGTCGAATTATATAATTCAGAATTCCAAATTACACCACAGATAACTACAATAATTAATAACTACAATAATACCGCTATAATTATTAAGAACAATTTCACTTATTGCACGCGTCTGCAATTGAAGATCAAGTCTTCATGAAAGCAGGGAGATTACTGCAATGGCGGGATGCGATATATTACTTCAAACAACAGAAAGCTCGAAATTATTTCAAGACTTAAATTTATAATGTAAATCAATTTTAATATTCAATTATAAACAAATATATTTAATATTAATAAAAATATAAATCATAAAATTATACTATTATTTATTTATTTATATTTATTTATTTATTCAATTACACCAATTGAGCCCCATATAAATAAATTAACAAATCATTACTATTATTATCAATTTTATTTGTAATAGAAATAATAACTTAAATATGCAATTAAATTATATTTTTATAATTATATTGATGGCACGTCGTGCTGTCCATAATCCGTCACATTGCGGCCACGATTTTCCCGACACGGCGGGATTGCACTGTGCCGTCATTCTGCTGGAATCTAAAAGTTCAAAAAAGTGATGTTGCGTGACGGCACGATGACGGCACAGGGCGGTCACGACGTGTCACCGAATCGGACAGCACGCCGCGACTGCACAGTGATGGCACAAATTCGTCACGCCGTGCCAGCACGTCGTGCTCGGTACGGGCTGCTATCTGGGTATGTAGAATGGAGCACCCTTAGACGGGCGTTAAGGTGGGGGAAAATATGAAAAGGTTTTTTCAAAATCTCTTATCCGAAAATTTTCATCGTTACAAAGCTTTCTCTTTAAGAAAGCAAAAAATGTGGAAACCCCAGCATTAAAATTTTTTTTTTTGCGATTTCTGGACCCATAAATGTTTATTTTTTTAGATTTCTTCGTATACACCTTACTCGAAGAAAATTTACACGAATACATGAAAAGCCTCGGAGCGCAGAATCTAGACTAGATTTTTTGTAGTGCGTAACACCTGGACATCTTCGCCGAGAGCCCCGGGTGGTATACACGCCTTACTCAAAGAGAATGTAAAAGTAGTCATCAAAAGCCTCGAAGTACATAAGCTAGACTTGATTTTCCTCGAGGCACATAATTTAGTCGCGTGCGCGAAACGAGAAACTGATCTCTATGATAAGGTAACCAAGGTACTATAGACGAGTACAATCTGCACATAGACATCGAATGCCTGAGAACGCAGAATCTAGTCTCGATGCTTTGCAGCGCGTAATACCTGGACCTCTTCTCCGAGAGCCTTGGGTGGTATTATGATTTTAGCCTTTGCATCGCTCATTTCGAACGATATTGAAAAAAAAGTGATTTCTATTACCCGTTTAATGTCAACATGGTTACGCTTATTATATTCCAGAATGGCTACCAATATAGTTGAACACTTACACCTGAAATACCCTTAAACAAGGGTTGCAATGGGATTGGTAATGGACAATAATGTAAAACTTAGCAGTATTAAATTTCACCATTTCTTCACAGATGTGTCTTCTAGGTGATTGGCGAGTGCTTCGGAGACTGCTACTCCTGCTGTTATGGAGGAGCGGGCCATGAGCTGAGCTACGTTACTGCATCTGAGAGACCACACTGCCTCTACAAACCCTCCAAACCAGGTAAGAGAGTTCCAGTTTGATGTTCATATCTGCTGTAGGCTAACTCAGCTTTATATTTTCTAGGGTGTATGCTGCAGGCCTCCGGAGTATCCAGAGAAACAGCCGCCATGCCCAAGGTGGACCCATTTATGCCTTTCAAAACATAAAACCAGGTGGGTATTATTCTAATACCATTTTGCTTATTTTCTTAAGTACTAATCCCCTCTGTATGTGCTCTTAGGTTGGTTCGAGAGGAAGGGAACAAGAAGAGAAGACACCAGGACACGCTCGGCGTACCCCAGCCGAGACCAGCCAGCTCCAGCCTATGCGAGGCTCTATGGGATGGCAGCTATGCATCATCTTCAGCTGCTTCAGGGTGTTGGAGAGCTCGCTTGATATTTTTAAGGGGGTACTCTTATAACTTTTTCTGAAATTAGCAGGGTACACGGTAATTTAAAAAAATAACCTGCGGCAAATGTTTCGACTTCACGGATAATTTGCAGATAAATTACGACAAATTTTGAGTCCTTACCCTATATAAGTCTAGAATGCAGTTTAGTGAATTTCACGGGGGTACCTTGCCAACTTTATATTGATTTATAAATTCGGGCGCTTGTAAGCGGTAAAATAATGTTTAGAGTAAATCATAGTGCAGGGTTGTTTTACGGCAAAAAGCGGCCAATTTTAACCCTTGTCCCAATTACGCTTCCTTGGCAGTTTAAAGAAATAATTTACTATTCAATGTTTTCAGTGTGGCTCAAATATATCCATAGCCAATTTATCCATGCAAGTTACCGGCGAATCAGTAATTACCATGGGTAGGTGTATTCTGACCCTAACTAATCTTTTAACTAGCAATCTAAAGATATGCTAATGAAATTCTGTACATCAGCCTTAAGATTTTCCCAATTAATATGATGCTTAATGCGTTTATAGATTCTCACCCCCTGTGACCTCCTATTATTGAACAAATTGCTTCGAGAATTATTGATCGGGACGAGAATAAACTAAGGATTTTGTTAAACTAATTTATACACCATTTATGATAAAGTCTGTTATTTATTAAATACAACATTCGCCTTGCTAGTATAACGCGCTTTGTAACTACCGATCTGTATGAAGGCCAGAGTGCATCTGGTCTCTGCGTCATTCTTTTTCGAGTTAGAATGAACCGCTATACGCGCCGCCGAAAGTCGCCGCTGACGACCGCCGAAAGCATACATAAGAAACTTAAGAATGTCATCGCATTTGAACTATACAGAAAGTTTTAGAGATCTTTTGCATAGGAACTTATTACACAGTTACATTTTATTATTACTAATGGATTCTATCCGTAACAATTCTCCCCCTCGTATAAAATATGTTTTATTTTATACCCTAAATCAAGTTACGGGCTATCGCCAAAAACTATCCGACAGAACGCCAATATAATCCAAGACGTTAAATCTATTCGAGAGCTAGAATATTTGTACATTGAACCTAATTACCAACTAATCTTAATGCCTCACACATTTCATAATCACTGCAAATATCTAGCATCGTTGCTGTAAGTACAAATACATACACTTATTAAATCGTGAAATCTGCACATCGCTGATTTATTATTAATAATGTTGCAACAATTAACAATGCTTTCTAGACTGGCTTCATATTTTCGCTTTAAATATTGTTAAACAATGAATATTTGGAGGTGCTGCCTGTGATTTTGCGTATTTGCACGGCCACAAAAACACATAATCCCTGGCATTTGCCCTATGCTTCCGAGAAAACCGTGCAAAACTCAGTGAGGGGAAACGGCATCAGACATCCTTTTCCTAAATTATTAATCAATTATAATTTCGGTGTTCATATTTTATAACTTTTTTACTATTTTCTTATACGACAATAAATTTTCATATTTTATATTTAATTTTTAACATTCGCATTTCTATTTGTAACCCATAAACTCACCCTCGGTTAAACAGCTGCATACATACTCCCTAATCTCGATACAAACCCAAATCTATTCAATACTCTTTCAATTCTGTAACCACTGCCATTGGATTATACATGTATTGTAGGCAAAACTCATATCCGTTTTTCTCTCAAATGTATAAACGGTTAACTGTTATTACTATTTCATGAGTAATAAGCACGGTACACGCGTATTGCTCTAGTATCCATTTGTAAATTATAACATTCATTTCATATCCGAATATAATTAGACTATTGCAAAGTCATTATATGCATCTGCGTATCCACACGACATCTCCCACGGTTTCGCCTTTTGACCGGCAGCCACGAGTCGCATTGCCGATTCGCGCAAACAAATGCTAAACCGTGGAGGAGTGTCGACAATGCCAATCTCAATGAAGAAATATACAATAAACTATAGCGAGTTACCAAATTTATGTACAACAATGATGCTCTCCCCTGTTCAGACTCTTGGCCTTATACATTCGAGTAAATGACCTTCAGCGCAGAGCGACTCCCATTTGAGGTTCCATGATAGTCTCAGGACGACCGCGAATCGTCCCGAACTAGTGACACTACAGCCGTGGAATCGCACTGCCAATTTCCACGCACTGCAAGAGCTTCACACTTTAAGAGCGTCATTGATACAAAACTTTAGCGTCCCCAGATATAGCCTCACTTCCTAGTGATTCCTACAGCTGAACCCTATGCTTGTTTGAGCGGCGGTCATTTTGCTTATAGGAAAACACTTGGCTTTTGTAGTGAACCTACTCCTACAGCTCATCCCTGTGCGTGCTTGCGCGGTGGGACTATTGCTCATAAGAGAAGTTATGCTATAACTATTGCAGAGACATTCTATTTTTCCTAATTTCCAAGATAAAAATTACTTCATTTCGCACAGAATTTAAACCAATTGACCTGGGCCCTAGGCCAATTGGAAAAAACAGCTAGCAAAGACAAAGTAACCATAATACTTCCCATGAACGACAACATTTTTCCAAACGTAAAATATATAATTTACTTCAAATTTAAGGATGATTTTTACTTTTACTATTCTTTCGTTTAATCAATAATTTTCAAACGATGATTAGCATGTTCGAATATCCCGTTAATTGAATTTCGCTTTTAATAATTTCATCAAATTATATACCATATAAACCATATCAAAATTTGACGAGTCGCAGCACCTCAAAAGCCTACTGCGATAAATTATCAGTTACAAATGTTTTTATTTCTATTTTTGCATAGCGCCTCTAAAGCCTACTATGCATGTACCTATTTAGCGAACATTTGTGTATAGCGCCTCTAAAGCCTACTATACACTTCTAACAAATAGTTCATAATAATTCGAAAAATTACAGAATTTTTAATATTTCAACGTATATCCTAAATCCGACTTTGTTCAAAGCTAAAAAATGTACCGCACACTAAGAAAACATCTCTAGAACGTTTATACACGAATATTATGTTTTACCTACAATACTTCACCCCGTGCAAGTTAATAAAATTTTCGTTCTTTTCTTCATTTTTTTTGTACTATTTTATTACTGTAAAACCCAATCGGTTCACCTGTAAAATTTTAATAATTCTCAGCTCGTTCTAATATATGTCACATTTTGAATCCCCTGTTGATGCGTTTATTGCACGTATCACGACGAAAGCATATGTTTCTTATCTTATAAGTTACGGTTTAAAAACGCTTATAAACGTTGGCCGCTGCATCGTAACCGCTTCTTGAAAAAGGCGCGCATAAGCGCTCTGGTCCCTTTGACAGCAGCATGCCTCCTCGCCGTCGTTGCTTCCGCTCGCGTAACTTCGCCTGCCGATGTAGTCATTACATTAGTCATTGAAGGTGATCTTTTCAATTGCAGCTTGGTTACTGATAAATCCTCGCTAAAACAAAGTTTACCAGCAATAAGAATTTCACATTAAATAAAATTAATTTTACAATTAATAGTATTAAACAGAATAACATAAGCTAATTACGTCGCGCTCAACAGACCCATAATATTAAAAGTTACTGACTTTTCAAAATTCTTTATATACAAAAAAAAAATACTATAACGCTACATTATAATATTACACAGCACATTGTGTCACGCTCCAAATGATTCTTGCCATAAGAAAGTACGATAGGCCTGGCTTAATTGTTTTTCAAGGAATCCCAATAGTCTCACTTATGAAAACTGAGCGCCGCACATTGACACCCGAAACGCGGCTACACCAACTTCGAGCATGCTCGGACGCGCGACTGCTCCACGCCGCGACGCATTTCTTTCACGCGGTAATACAGTGTACCATTGTGCGTCACACGAATTTCCCCAAGCTACTTTTATTTTGAATCTTAAGCAATATTAAGAAAAGGCAAATACGACAAAACTTTTCTCGCGTTATTCAACTGTTACAAACAAGTCATGAGGACTAACTGACAGAAATGTACTTACAATACATTCAAAACACTTCTAAATTTAGCTAAATTAACATGTTGCTGCACGAGTAAATTTCATTTATTTTAAGACCTTTTAATATCAATTATTATTTGCGAAAAATCAATTATTGAGTATTAAGTACTAACTCCATGTATTAATTCATAAAATACATTAGATTAGCAGCCAGTTTGTAAAATGCGCAATATTCTTACAATCTTTCAAATAATATGTACATTGTTCTCAAAACTTTTATTCTATAAAGAGTCAATTAAATAGAATTCTATCTACTGATTTTGCCAGTTTGAAATTGGATACGACGTTTCATGCAAACATTCAGTTACGATAATTATTATTACTTGTGTTACTTTATGCGGCTGTACGTTACACATTTTTCTTTTTTTAAATCATGATCGTCTATTTTGCTCGTACTCAAAACTCATTATATTTATTCATAATACTTTCACTGTAGAAATATTTCCGTATTCAATGGTATCATAATTAAAACAAATTCCCATTTAAAGAAACATGATCATGGAGCACACTACAGGGTATACTTGTCAAAAGTTCTAAGCATAAAATCATTTTATTTTGCAACTGTAACTTAATTATTACAAACTAATCGATAAACCGATTTTGTTAAACATGTCTAGCTTTACTAAATCCTTTATTAATCGCTCTCACAACTAAACAATAGGTACTTTATAAAATTACTTTATTTTCCACATTGCCCATGTCCTTAAATTTCAACCAAATGTCAAATAATAAATAAAAATATATTCAACTACTAAATTAATAACCAAATATAAATAAATTAGACTGAATCCTATTACACGCGTAATTTCAATATAATATTAAATTACCACAAAGTATTAAAATACACCGTGAAATTTAATTTAACAAAAATAAATAAATACAGAATCATTCTGGCTTTTTATATAATAATGTACTTATCTTGATGTTTTTGTCTCTGTTTTGTTCATTAACGAAGAATTCCCGAAAACTATGGTTAATCAGCTTCTGTCCTCCTACACCATTGTCGACGAGGTTAGCCATCGTAAAAGTCAAAATTAAGAGGCCGCTTTGGCATCGTCGTTGTTATCGGCACGCCTTTATCTTGACTTGACTTCTTTCTTCTCTGGGCAGCGGCGTCGGTTTCGAATCCACGTATATGCCAGCTTCACTGATTTTGTCTCGTACTTATTTTCAAATTAAGTCATCCTGATTAGCTTTATTTTTCACAAACTTTATTCTCTTCATTGACGGCATACTTCTTTTCAATTAAGTTATTTCACTAAAAACACTTTTTCCAAAAATCCTTTTACACATGTCCCACAAAACACAATTAATCCCGATGGTTATTCCCGGGTTTCTGGCACCAAATTGTTCGGGACGAGAATAAACTAAGGATTTTGTTAAACTAGTTTATACACCATTTATGATAAAGTCTGTTATTTATTAAATACAACATTCGCCTTGCTAGTATAACGCGCTTTGTAACTACCGATCTGTATGAAGGCTAGAGTGCATCTGGTCTCTGCGTCATTCTTTTTCGAGTTAGAATGAGCCGCTATACGCGCCGCCGAAAGTCGCCGCTGACGACCGCCGAAAACATACATAAGAAACTTAAGAATGTCATCGCATTTGAACTATACAGAAAGTTTTAGAGATCTTTTGCATAGAAACTTATTACACAGTTACATTTTATTATTACTAATGGATTCTATCCGTAACAAATATTCTGTCTCTATATTCTTTCAAAGGATATTTAATTATACCCAAACACACTATTAATTTAACATTATCACTGGTAAACAAGGTCCGCAATCTACTGATAATTGATTGCCATTCTAAGTTCTCGATTCGGTCTGTTTTTGCTACACTTAGTGATTGAATATGTATGCTTAATAATAAATTATTCAAATTCATGCACAAAATATCAATGTTCTGACTTATTATGGTTTGCCCGACAATTTTCTCGTCACGCAAAGACATGTATTTTAGTGTTAACTTTTATTAGATTAGATTAGATTCGATTAGATGTTTAATCTGTGCAAGACAAAAACAATAAAACTACATTCAATAATAATACATATTTACAGAGATCATTAGTATAGTCAATCATATCACAGCTCGACATTGCTCGTCATTAACTTACATATATTGCACAATATTATATCAGTCGTACATCAATCACGTCATTACACTTATCACATATTATTATCATTAGGAATAATACATTTTTTTGTGACTATCAAACTTCAATTTCTATTATAGTCAACACTCGTATGATTAGCGTCATTTTACATTAGATATACATGCTCCATGTCCCTGGACTTACGTAGCAAATAGTCGCGAATTATCGCTTTAAATCTGCGTAGTGAGGGCAAATGCTTAATACATCGAGGAATCGTATTCCATAGGCGCGCACCTTGAGATTGAAAAGATTTAAACCCTGTATCAGTACGCGACGATGGAATCGAGAGCTCCCTAGAATCAGTCCTACTAGAGGTCCGAGCCTGGTTTTTGTGAAAAAGAGCTGCAAGATACGTGGGTTGACCCATGTTAATAACTTTGTATAGTTGTACCGTGCAAAATACGCCCTTCTTCCCTTAAGATCAAGCCAGCCGAGTTTACTCCTGTCGGAACTGATATGCTCATACCTTCTAATACCACATATATACCTCACACATGAATTCTGCAATCTTTGCAGTCTCATCCGGAGCTCACCTGACACATCAAGATACACTAAAGAGCAATAATCTAAATGTGACAGGACAAGAGCATTTTCAAGCCGTTTGCGTAACGCCACGGTGGTGCTGGATTGAAATAATTTAAGCCCATGTAGGGCCTTATTAACCTTTCGGCTAACTGCATCCACTTGCGGTTTCCATGTTAACTTCGAATCCATGACAATACCGAGGTTAGTAACAGTGTCAACAAAGGGAACAAAGACGTTACCCTGAATCTCTATGCCAGGCAAATCCATACTCTGTACTTTCTTAATGTTAGATTCTGACTCAAAAAGAATTGCCTTCGTTTTCCCGACATTCAGACACAGAGCGTTCTCAGAAACCCACACCGACACTGCTTTGGCCACAGCCGACAAGCGTCTTATCCCCTGATGAAGGTTATCGCAAGTAGCTTGAGTGTAGGTTTGCAAATCGTCCGCGTATAATAAATGCGATACACTATCCGTAAGAATATCCCTCGTACTTTTAAAGACCGATAAAACTTCCTGAAGGTCATTAATATAAAGACGTAACAGAAGGGGCCCCAAAACAGAGCCCTGTGGTACGCCGAGATTGGTTGTGAGCTAATCTGAACTACCATTAGATGCCGTAACAACTTTTTGGTTACGCCCTGTAATATATGATTTTATTCTACATGATTACTTCCCTGGAGAACCCCATTCTGATCAGCTTGCGTAACAACTTGGATGGCGAAATAGTGTCGAACGCCTTACTAAAATCAAATAGTAAAAGGATGGTAATTAGTCGCTTGTTATTATTTATACCGGATCGTATGACTTCAGTTAATTTCAGTAGTGCTGTCTGCGTACTATGATGCGGACGGAAACCTGTCTGAAGGGGATCGAGGATTTCTTTTGTAAACAAATAAGCTGACATTTGTTCATGTACGATCTTTTCCAGAACCTTGGAGAGAAAGCTAAGAAGGGCAATAGGACGAAAGTCCGTGACTGTAGATGGAATGGCCTTCTTTTTTAATGGTACCAAATGAGCTTTCTTCCAGGTACCGGGAAAGATCCCACTCGAGAGGGAGGCATAAAAAATGTCAGCAAAAAAAGGACCGATGACCGGAAGTACTTTAGCAATAACACTTTGGGGAATTCCATCTTCACCCTTTGCTTGAGAAGAAAAATGCGCGACAGCTAGGACCACATCCGAATAAGTTATCTTACTAAAAGTAAAACCTTCATCACTAGCTGACGACATTATATCTTTCAAATCGTACTTGCACTTTCTATCAGAAATGGATACTCCCGCAAAATTTGAATTAAGTTCACCCGGAGAGAAATCATGAAGTTCCTCCCGAGCTCTCCGTAAGAGTCCAAGACTCCTAAGTTCTCTCCAGATGTCCTTCCCGCTTTCAAGGGCCTCAAAAATCTTACTTTGAATGAAGTTATCTCGTGCTTCCATCGTCCGATCCACCGCTAGAGTCACCAGAGTCTGACATTCCTGCCAAATTTTGTGATTCCTCGTGCGGAGAAACCGACGGCGAAAGGCATCAGGCTTGTAATACAGCTCCTTAGGTTCTGAATCAACCCACGGTGGTTGTACACTTTTTTTCGGCAATTGATGGACGACCAATCGTACTCTTGCAGGAGAGACAGAAGATCTTCCTGCTTTATTGCCTTAAAATTACGGTACGAGAAGTTACTTATGATCGAAGTCTTAGTTGTTGGGAGATCAATAGTCACGTCAATGATGTTATGTCGATTTCGAAAGGTCGCCACCAAATTGTTCGAGTCAAGTATGACGTCGTCATTGTCAATAAAAATTACATCTATCCATGTGCGATTCTCTTTGGCATGATGAGTCGCGCCGTGATTAACTAGTTTCATGTTAAGGCTACATGCTAGCTGCCTAATAAAATCTGATTCCGCTGATGTTGATAGCATGTTTGCGTTCAGATCACCCATAATAATGCGATGTTTAAAACCTGCCGAATGACGTTCAAGAATATCGGCAAGGTCGGAGTTTCTAAGTTCAGCATCAGGTGCTCTATATATAACCGCAACAAAGACGGGTGGCAAGGATCCCTGTTGCACACTACACACCAAGTATTCAGGAGCGAGCGGCCTACCCTCGTCTTGCATTGTTGAGGAGGAACATAATACTGTAGCTTTACATGAATTGTGGACATACAGGAGAACCCCACCACCTTTCCTATTCCTGTGCTGTCTGATGATGGAATAACCATCGATCTGAACGTAATCATCCCCGATACTTGGCCCGAGACGCAACTCAGCAATGCCGAAAAGATGATATAAGGGGTGAACAAGTAGGAATTGACTAAAAGCAGTTATGTGTTTTTTTAGCGAGTTTACATTTAGAAAGCCTGCTCTAAATCCCTCACAATTATTATAGTCACAATTATTAAATTGGGTACTCCTATCTTTATGTCCTTAATTCGCGGAAGCTTTTCCTGCATTATTAATTGGCTAGTCCCTTCGTTACATGGTTCGCCCTGAGGTGTAATAAAATACAGGAAGTTGTCCCGCTATATAATGTAAGGATTCATGATTGTTATTATTATTCAATTTAAATATTATAATCTTTTATTATTTTATTTAAATTATTTTACCTTTCCCCGAGGTACCTAAATGATAGAAAGGCATAAGGAACTTATAGGATGAGTATATATGTGTGTTTGTATAGATTTATAAATAAAATGGTATATATTATTTATATAAAAATGTCAAGATCCAAGACTCATTTATTCAGCTTCACAGTTTCACTCCATCAAAACAACTTGCGCTTAATTCCGATATTTCCAATAATAATAAGTAAACTGGAGATATTTGAATTAAGCTGACTAAATTATTTTATAAGAACAGGAGGAGTAAATGTCCTGCTTGCTAGGCGGCTGGTCGATGACTGACCTCAGTCCTTTTGGTGGCTCGGCTTCTCAAATTTCGTCGGCGGCTCGGCCTCGCACCGATAATACCCTTTCCATCAGTCATATCTCACATAGATGCAAGCATACATCCTTATTCTCCGCGATTCCTCTTTGTGCGGATATTCGCTTCGCGACGATCAGCCTAACGCACAAACGCGATTTTCAATTCATTTACTCATCTTCACTTTATCTATTCTTATCATTTATTCTCTGCATATATCAATAAAACATTAGTATATAAAAGTATTCTAATAAATAAATAATTAAAATATACCCATATTCACACCATACCAATATGGACCGTTACATACTCCCCCTAAATAAATTTATATTTTTCCACTTTGTGAAGGAAATAGAAATTTTTTTAGCTTCCGAAACGTTTATACATTATTTTATATAAAAAGTGATTTGCTTAAGTATTCTCATTTGTAATATTTCAACTTAATGTCCTTTATAAAATGTCTTTTCATTATATTCCATTATTATTATATTTCTATATATTTACACTTTACACTATTAATTCGTTTTAGCAAAGTTTTTAATAAATCACGCACTTTACACACCTGTAACACTGCACACAATAGTTCGTCTGATCACCTACGTGATGTCATCAGTGGCTTGAATAGACTGAAAACTCGTCGTCGTCTCCTACTATTGTAAATCTCGTAAGCTAATAATTTATTCCTACTGGAATTCATTACATTTGTTGTGGCAAAACTGCGCATGCCAAGCAAAATGTAACTCACCTAGACAAAACTGCGCATGCCTCGTCCATTTTCTTTCTTCTAGGAATTTTCCTCTATTTGTGTAATTTTATCGTCATCAATTTTAGAAGTATTATCTTCATTTATTTGTAACTGATTAGTTATAGTTTTTGACGAATTACTTTCGGTAATTTGAAACTCTCTTAACTTTTGCTCAATGAGATCTTCATTTATGTTGGAAATCACACTTGAATTTTCTCCATTTAGAGTATCCTTAATTATTTTTGTAGACTTCGAAGATTCACAAGCATTTTCGCTTTTTTGTGTCTCTGTCCCAAATATTGGTATCTGTTCCCTTTGATTTTCCTATATCTTCGAGGCGGAATCTGACCTTAAAATATTGCATTGAACATTTTTTAATTCAATTTCATCTTGTGTCGTCTTCATACTATTAATTTCAGTTTTCTTAGTTAGAAAATCTTGATTTAAAAAATCTTTGCAATAACTCATAAAATTGTTGTGAGTTTGAGCTTTAGATATTGTTTCTTCTAACGATATTTTGTTATTTCTTTTAAAATCACTGTCGCTTCGCCATTTTGTTTTATGAAATTCTGACTTTTGATTCGTATTCAACGAGTCCGAAAACCCCTGTATACCAAATTTCACCTAATTTTATCAAAAGATGCTTAAAATTGAGTAATGACTATTATAACGGACACAAGCAGTGTACATTTTTGTAAAAATAAAAATCAATATGATTAAATGAATTTATAAAATGTAATGAAATTATTAAGAATGTAATTTAAAATAATAAGAAAATTCAAGAATGAAGCTGCTTCGGTTACTAGCATAAAGAACTGATAAAATGTTCGTTTAGAGAACACTTCCTCGAAAGGAATATGTAAGCATCTGAGGGCCGACGTTCGTCTTTCGTCGATAACGAAAGAGTCAGTTCATTTGCGAATCGAAGCTCGAAATGTACTCATCGAACCGAATTATTCTCATTTTGATTTTTATATGCACACGTCACAGGATAATTAGGATTTAAAAGTTAATAAAAAGAAACATTAAAAATAAAAATTATCTTTAATGAACTTATTTGATCTCCTCTGTGAAACTTGATTTGTTCTTCTCCGTGAAACTTGATTTGTTCTCCTCCGTGAAACTTGATTTGTTAAATAACATAATGGTGCCGAAACCCGGGACAACTGACCGGATTTTCTCGGAGGAAACGTTTTGATCGATTTCGGAGATTTGCGCGAAATGTGTACGAGATTCGCGCATTTTGTGACATCGGAAAAAAGCAGAATAGTCAAGAGCAGTATTAGCACGATACGACGAAGACAAAGCCATGACAGCATGACAATAGCCACGCTACGAGAACTGGCAACTACGTTGTGGACGACGGCACGACGACTGATTCGGAGATGATAGCTCCTCAGGACCGAACTTTGCCATGGGATGCCGGATTTTCAGTAAAACGCAGTGAAGAAATGACAAAGATAAGTTGAATTAACCAATAATATCCCAAAATAGTTACACATCATGTTTCTGTTAATTTAATAGAGCCGTATGTGCAATACTGTTTTGTTGTACTTAAATATTGTTACAGTAAGATGTGTCATAATATTCAGTCTAATTGTTATCTATTTTCATTTGTTGATTTTAGTAATTGACAATATATTTGACGATTCTTTACGTTGGTAATGCCGGTAAAATAAAGATTGATGCATAAGCTACTATTTGTAAAAGTTACTAGCAATTGAATAGAATACATTTATATCCAAAAAAATTATATTTCCTGTTAAATGAAAAGAGATATGATTTACTTTCGCTATTTGAATTATTTATAAATTTATTAGATATAAGGGCTCTTCTTGTAAAGAATTTAATAATATCCAAATTGGAATAATCTATTATGCTTATTTTACCAATAAAAAAATGGATACTGCTTTATATTCGATTAATTTGATTCCGTTTAAATTTGCTATTCAGTTTTAATTCTTATTTGTTATATAGTAAATTTTATTAGCTATGATGTAAATATATAATCTCATTTCTGGCATAAATAAAAAGTAATAACAGTGAGTGTTTTCTTAATCAGATTAGCGCGACTTATTTAAAAAAATCGGTACTGTCAGTTAACTTATATGAGATAAATTACTGTTACAATATAAAAGTGACGTAGATGTATCAAAAGTAAAGTAGCATATGAGAATTATATAGAGATATTTATAGTGAAATATTTCGGGAGTGACTACAGATAAAATTGGTAAGCACCATTTGTTTATATTTGTTGCATAGCAAGTTACTTAAAGTCGGCATGGCGTCTCAATGGTATAGCATAGTATACATATACATAATTTGAAATCATCGTCCTCGTAACATACGTAATTCGGTAGCACGACCTAGCGTGTTCGAAATCATTACAGCTATGTATCGGGTGTCAGCCATGGCGAAAAGTTTTTACGCGTAACGCAGACAATCGGGCTTTCTTCGAAAAATTAAGATAAACCACGAGCTTGCCAATCTTCCCGAAAATCTTAAATAATTTATAAATTTAAATTTAACTTGTATCGAACAATAAAGAAGCGTAATTATGCTGTTATTTTACTTGAAATTTTTGATTGTGTGCCATATTCTAGGGAACTGTCGAATTTAGTTTCTAATTAATACAAAATTTAAATGATTTAATTTATTTATTGTATTCAATTATAAATTTTTACATGCATGGATGGACTAAATAGCATAAAAGTAAAAAATCTTATTTGACGAACAAAATGCAAAATTCTTTATTCTAATGATATGTCGAATTTCGTTTAGAGTGGAGTTGCATGCAATCTCTTTGGGGACGAAGAAGTAACAGCCGCCTTCATCATAATCGAACAACAGCTTGTTCGGGGATGCACGGACGCAGTTACAGCTCAGGTGACCTAAACGACACCGTCAACGAGCGGCAGCGCGAGAGCGTGCGCTGCCTTTCATGGGATATATAAGTGCGCGAGGTCGCGCCAATACACCAACAGCGATAAGCGCGAGAACGCGCGCTGCTTTGACAGCAGCAGTTGGTACTTATGCGTCATCATCGAAAACATCAGTGATGCATTTGGAATTATGCTTGTAACATAAATAGTCGCTGATACTGGCGTACATTTTCTCCACTGAGTTTTTCCTACGTCACAAGTATTAGTCTGGGTAAATGCAGGAAGAGTAAGGTATTCATGGTATGGTATAAACATTATCCCTGTGACGTGTCAAGTTGTAGGAGAATGAAAATTTCATGTAAATTTAATTCATAAAATGACAAAGAATATATTATTCAATCTACGCGGATATCGAAAGCATTTTCAAAACACTTTAATTGATAAAATTGTTTATATTATGGTAGAAAGCATTGTAAATGAAACAACGTTGTACAAAGTAGTTCAGTAATTCAGTCTAATTTTCGGAGTCAACATTAAAAATTATTCGCTGTTTAGTAGATATTGATTGTATATATAAATTATATATTTAATGACGTAATCAAAATTTGAAGTGGTCTAAAGTATTTGAGTTGTCATATGTGCAAAAGTTCGTAATATGTATAATAAATAAATTTGTCAAATGTCATAACGTTTACAAAATATATATACATAAATATTACAAGAAAGGATGTTTATGATTTCGGAAGCTATAGAAATCACTAACGTATATTTGCAATCAATTATAGTTTAATTCAATTAGGCTAAAATAATTTATAATAGTTAGCCCATTGATAATTAATTGAGCAGTATTATTCGAGTATAAAGTAAAGTACAATTGAAAATGAAAAGAAGCAAATATTGTCGATGAAGACACATCGGGTAAGTGCAAGCGAAATTGACGTTTGAGATTTTTAAGTAAAAATCTGTAACGTATAGCGATACTTAGCACCGAGCAATAATGTATGCTTTTATTTAGAATTTATTTAGTTTAATTGTTGTGTAACAATAAAATTTTAATAGACATTTATTACAAATTGAGGAATATGAAAAACGATATAGTTAGTTAATGTACACCGAAAATAAATTTGTTGTGTATTATGGCATTAACAACATATGTAGTATAGTTTACGATGCAATTTGCAAGGAGTTACACTGTTTCTGTTATATAAATAATGAAATTCGTTACACTTAATTTTTCATACCAGAAATAGTTAAATAAATTTATTTGAACGCTAATGAAATAATACAAAGACGAGAATATGAAATTTGATTGCAGCTTATTTAAATTAATTTGTAAAAAGTCAATATACGTAGTAGCAGACTTGATCTATTTAATTACTGATTAGCTACAAATAAACTCTTATGCATAATACTTTCGTAAATAATGAATGAAATATTTTATAATTTAATTATCCTATTAGCAAGGCAAAGTATATGAATTTTTCATTTTCAGTAAACTTATATTAAAGAGTAAACAAAATTTAATGTTTTTGACAAATCTAGAGTTGCTTTGCCATTGCGTTGAGTTTTTCTGGTTGCCTAGGACCCATAGGTCCATTGGTTGAATTCAGCGTGAGGTTAAGTAATTTTCCTATAATTTTTGTAAATTTAACTATATTACATAAATCACCATGGTTTACGTTAATGACAATCAATGCAAGTTATTGGTTTAAAATAAAAGATGATAATTCATTGTTAATTGATTGTTAAAATGTACTTCAAGCTTTTCAGGCCGAGTGTCTTAGTGCATGGGTAGAACCATGGCCTAGAAGCCATACGTTCTCCGGAAACCCCAAGACCGTAATAATCTCTCGGAAAGTCTAAGACCTCCGAAATACGTGCATGGTGAGATACATTCGATCCGTGGCCGTGAGGCTGTGAAACAACACCGCAAAAGTTTGAATTTTGTACACGCAGCACAAATTATTTTACATGATAAAGCTTTTTTCATCAACAAACATTTTTCGAAAAGCGATTTAATAAATGATTATTTACAAATTGATTGAATATTTGTGATAATAGACTTGTCAGTAAAAGTGAATTCGCTATTGTATTTATTTTGGCAATGATCATTGGATTGCTGACAACCAGCAGTGGTTCGTGACGCCCAGGAAGACCCAGATCGCGACGGCACGGGAGCGCACCCCCGAGCAGTGAAGGTCTTGGGGTCTTTCTTGGGGTCGACCCGGATTGCGACAGCAGGGAGGCGTTTCCCAAGCAGTGAAGGTCCGTCGGTGATGTAGTCCATAAAGATAATTAAACTTCAAGCTCTGGCAGAAAGGCATATGGTACTGTGCCCGGAAAATTCGAGATTTTCTATTTTTTGAAGGCCTATACGCTCGAGAGCCACCTTGCCGTATCGGTAAAACTATAAAGTTTTCGAAAGCTGTAATCTCGAGGACGTGGGGTTTTTGGCGAAAAATTTTAGGATTTTCGAAAGAAGTAGTTGTCTCAAAATGAAACCGACTAAAGGTTAAAAGAAAATGCTATAGCTTGGAGGGGATCACGTACAAACAGTAATGATAAAATTCACAAAAGCATAAGTGCGAGAGAAATATTTATACCATGATAAAATCAAGGCTCATCCAAATTGATTTGATTAAATACACTGCTTAGTTGCATACAATTAAGAGATATAAAACTAACTAAGTTTTATGCGGGTAGGAGGTTTTAACGGACAGAAGCAGTGTACATTTTTTGCAAAAATAAAAATCAATATGTATAAATGAATTTATAAAATGTAATGAAATTATTAAGCATGATTTAATAAATGCAATTATAAATGAATAAGGAAATGCAAGAATGAAGCTGCTTCGGTTACTAGCATAAAGAACTGATAAAATGTTTGTTTAGAGAACACTTCCTCGAGAGGAATATGTAAACATCTGAGGGCCGACGTTCGTCTTTCATCGACGACAAAAGAGCCAGTTCATTTGCGATCCGAAGCTCGAAATGTACACATCGTACCGAATTATTCTCATTTTGATTTTTATATGCATATGTCACAGGATAATTAGGATTTAAAAGTTAATAAATAGAAACATTAAAAATAAAAATCATCTTCAGTGAACTTATTTGATCTCCTCCGTGAAACTTGATTTGTTAAATAACAACTATAGTTACTGGCTCCGCCATTTTGTTTTTTGAAATTATTACTATATGTAACATTTGGAATTATTTTTAATAAATAACTTGGACACCGAGCAAGAGCTATTCTCTTAGATGGAAAAAACTCCGACTCCGAGTGGAGCTATTCTTTTCCCGGAGAAAAGCTCTAACTCCGAGCAAGAGCTATTCTCGGCTGATACAAAAGACTCCCTCTCGAAGTTACTCTTTGTCTTAAAGAATCACTCCCTTCAGAATCGGAGTTATTCTTTGAGTTCAAGAATTACTCTCTCCCAGAGCGGAGTTATTCTCGGAGTTCAAGAATCACTCCCTCCCGGAGCGTAGTTATTCTCGGAGTTCAAAAATCATTCTTTCCCGAAGCGGAGTTATTCTTGGAGTTCAAGAGTCGCTCCCTCTTGGAGCAAAGTTATTCTCGATGTTCAAGAATTACTCCCTCCCAGACCGGAGTTATTCTCGGAGTTCAAGAATCACTCCTTCCCGGAACCGAGTTATTCTCGGAGTTCAAGAATCACTCCCTCCATGAGAGAGTCTTTAAAGGAGTTTTCAATAACTCCGAACCCCTGCTTATAAGTATTCTAAGGAGTTTGCGGATACGTGAAAAATCACAACATATAAAATTATAACCCGACACAATGGTTGAAAAGTCGATTCACCCAAGTGCATTTCATCGAGTTGCATAAGATTTGCAAGTGACTCAAATATATTGCGCTACATATATTGGGTATTGGATATCACCAGGTTAATAGCATCTGTTCATATAATTTTAATACCTTTTTTACACGTATAGTTAGCAGTAATGCTTGGAATCATTCGATAACTTAAAGAGTTATCTAACTACTTCGACAAACTTCTGTACACAGACTTTTTCGTGTAGCCCGATTTTTGCCGGTACTCGAAAAAGTGGACTACCCTTAAAACGGGGAAAAATTCAATAAGGTGCATACTTTTTGTCTAGAAGTTTACGATAAAATATTGATGCCAACAATATTTACATTAAAAAGCACATTAGTTTACTATAAAATGCCATCCTAACAGTGCATTTTTTAATTATATGTTGTGATTCGACAAATGTAACCGGGAAAAGATCTGGGAATTCGAAATTTCGCGAGTACAAACGCTTTCTCTTTTCCAATTTCTGTGATATGCAGTAGAGGTCACTTCCGTAACACTACCAAATGGGTATCTAGATCAATAATATCCTTCCTACCCCCTTATTTAAGGGTCATGAGCGTATTTAATGGTTGTAAATTTTGGTATGCTTTACTTCATATTTTACACCAATCTAAAAAAATAGTAAATAAAAAAAAATTCTTTTTCATTAGATTCTAACGTTTTAAACCTCAGACTCGTAGACTTCCGTCCATCTACGTGCATATCCATCCATCGACCCACCCATCTATCTGTCCATCTATGCATCAATTTATCCAAGCATATACTTCTATCCATCCATCCATGCATGAACACATTCACCAATATACTTCGATCCCACCACCCACGCATCTGTGAGGTGTTTCGCATCAGTTCTTCCATAGAAAAAATATTAAATATGTTATATCTTAAAAAAGGTATTTTTTAATTTATCTTAATAGTCTAGATAAAAAGAAAAAAAAATTTTTTTCGTAACACTTGAACGAAAACACGTTTTAACATTTTTAACGCATTTAATACTTTACGTGTGCTATAGAGGGTGTAAAGTAATTTTTTGTAAATAAGCCCTAATAGGGTCTAGGCCTTCTTAAAAATGGGGTACCATCCAGATGATACCGCGTATTTCGGGGCCTTGGATATTATTATAGTTTTATTTTGCAGTTAAGCAAGCGTGTAGTTGCACCGTGTCGAAGAACGGCTAAATTTATTTCCGCTTTATAGGCATAAGAAAACACGTTATCCAGACGTGTTTGACAAAAAAATATGGTGTGCACCATGGAGGAGAGGCCTTCTTCGCCCTCGTGTATTTGCAAATTTCGTCTTCAGTTCGCAATACGCACTCTCATTTGTGAGATTCTTATTATCAGCTTCGTTATTAGCAAAAATCTTTTTCTTCAATATCAGTACCTCTTTAGCTTTTATTTGGTATCTTTCGTCACACTCATCTTCTTTTTTCTTAATTTGGTATCATTCCATAATTCATTTCTTCGAATTCAATATAATTGATAATTGTTAGAAAATGTATTATTGTCATTTCGGCGATAAAACACATGAACTTTAGATGTAGACTACGAAAAGAAATTTAAAAAATGCCGTTTTTCAGATATAACATATTTTATTTTTTTAAGGTCAAAGCGCAAGAATGTTAAAAACAAATGTCAAACAAAAAGCTGATATATTTTAATGTACGAGGGTAGTTCAATAAGTCTTTAGAATAAAGTATAAAAACAATTTTTTTTGGGTAAATTTTTTTTTATTTTTCAACATAATCTCCTTGGAGCTCTATACACTTGGTCAATCGCTTTTTAAGTTTTTTTAATCCTTCAGAAAAGTGCGTTTTCGGAAGTTCCTCAAAATAAGCACTTACAGAGGCAATGACGTCTTCGTTGTCCGTAAATCTCTGTCCACCGAGCCATTTTTTCAAGTTTGGAAATAAGAAAAAGTCACTGGGGGCTAAATCTGGTGAATACGGTGGATGTTCGACCAATTCGAATTTTAGTTCTTCAATTTTAGCCATTGAAACGAAGCATGTGTGAACTCGGGCGTTGTCATGATGAAAGAGAATTTTTTTTCTCGCCAAATGTGGTCGTTTTTTTTTAATTTCTTCTTTCAGCTGCTCTAATAATGATGCATAATACTCACCAGTAATTGTTTTACCCTTTTCCAAGTAGTCAATAAGTATAATTCCACGTGCATCCCAAAAAACTGTAGCAATAACCTTACCAGCTGACTTTACGGTCTTTGCCTTCTTTGGAGCTGGTTCGCCTGTGGAAATCCACTGTTTGGATTGTTCCTTTGTCTCAGGAGTGTAGTGGTGTATCCATGAAAAAAAACAAAATGGCGGACTTTTGAATTTTTTGGCTCTTTTTTTGCAACATAAATTGTTTATAACTTTTTGAAAAATGTATTGATCGTTATAATCCTAGATCATACAAAAAGAACATATGTCAGGAGTAAGTTGTTCAAATTTCAACTGAATCGGTGCAGTAGTTTTTTTTAAATCGTTTCGATAGAGTTGAAAAGCGTTGTTTCGAGAAAAACGCGTTCAAAGTTTTTTTTTTATGAAAATTTGAGAAAAAAAGGGTCTTACACTCAATCAGCGATGCCAGCTCCATATATAACTCTTTCAGCTTCCTCGTAAGCATCATTTTCTCGTATTCTAGCGTTTCTGCGGGCCACCCTGCTTTCTTTTGAAGCCTGAGAAGCAACCCGTTCGGCTTTCCGCACGCGCGTTGCATTGACTTTCTCAGCGTATTTTTGAGCCTCACTGCCTATTGTTACGCCCATAACACTCATTATTTTTAATACTGTACTGAAGCTTTCATTAAAAGTGCATGCTGCTGTATAAGCTGCTATTTCAACGATTTTTTTCCCACAAAAAGTGTGTTTTGGAGCCATGGCCCAAACGTAAGAATTAAAACTTTCATTATTGTTCTGAGTGTTTGCGCCAGTGCATCTTTCTAATAAATCTTTACTAGCGAGGTCTTCATAAATTGGTTTAAGTACTGCTTGAGTATCGTTGTCAAAAGCGGGGGGATGCTTAAAAGTACTCAGTTTATTATGTGCTGCTGCTAAACGATACTTACACCACGAATTGTCTGGGCAGTATTGGTGCTGTGGATTGCCGTCGGTCGAGCTTCTATGGTAGAATGTGGCCCAAATAGCTTTTTTCATTTCTTCGGGTGAGTCAGGATGATTCAGAACAGCAATGCTATAAAAAGCGGATAATTCGGACATAACTTTACCAGTTAAAGCCAAAGTTTTCGGAGTATCGGCTTTTTTTTTGGATGTCGATTTTTTTGCGCATGATTTTTTCGCGCCTGATTTTTTCAAGGCAGCTTCTTCTATAGCTTTTTTAGCTTTTTTTAACTGAGTTAACTGCTTCTTAGCCTCTTTGGCTCTCCGAAACATCCTTTTTTTCACGTGTAAAACGCATTCTTTCTTCTTTACAATTACTTCGTCTCCATAAGGTTTTTCATCGATTACATTTTTTAAGGTTTTGGTGTCACTGTCACCTATATAATATTCATAAATAGCTTTATAAAGTTCAATGGATCTTTTGAACATGTCCAGAATTCCATTCGATTCCATCATTCCAGAACTACCTTCATGACTAGCTGTGCAATCTTGTTCATGATCTTCAAACCAAGCTTCAAATTCAGGAGTATTATGGTCACCATCATAGGTTTCACACGCTCTGCAAAACTTTGACTTCACTTCGAGATCTAAAACTTTATTTGTATATTTGCCTATCAAACTGACTAAGCCAAGTAACGACGAAAAACCTCTTTTTGGCCATGAACCATCTCCGGAGACTGTGAGCCGATTTTCAATCTTGCCAGCTGCCGCGTTTGCTTTTTTCTCCTCATTTACAGCTTTTTTAAAAGCTAATAATGCTACTGATTTGGCTGCTATGTGAATGTGATTAACAATATCATAATATCCATTTTCACTAAATCCAGTACACAAATCCATCAATTCACAAAAATGATTCAGACCCTGAATACCTATGCCAAGAAGCCTCATTATGAAAGAAAATCTTCTGTTTATTTCGTAACCAGAGCTAATTTTTGGACTCGATGGAATGCGAACGTCATTTTCACATTTACACGCCACATTTAAATCAAAGCCTAAATCTTTCTGATTCAATTTCGAAAAACGCACTTCACTTTTGCATGTTTTACAAATCACAATGTTCTGTAAGGCCAAGAATACACTATAAGAGACTATACAGTATAGCATAGTTGGATCGACTGCAACTTGAAAATCAGGATCACCATTATGAATTTTTTTTGCAGAAGTACTAGTTAAACTTGAATCAGCATCAAAAGTATGCCGATTCCCGTGAAACGAGCGTTTTCTTGATTGGCTTGGCTTATTTTCGTTCTCTCTGCTGCCCTTTCGATCATACATAGTAAAAATACTACTTTTTCACAACGGTTCAATTTCACAACGACGCGACGCTTGGGATGACTGAGCGGGCACTGAATTAGGTAAATGGCCACCAAAACTGCTATTTACGAAGGGGGATAGGAGCAGGACTAGGATTAAAGATGGAGAGGGGGGCAGCGGCAGCGCAACGCCGGCCGCTGCAGGAGCAGCCGAGCGCACGCGCTCAAACGCGGCAGGTGCTGCCTCTTTTCTGCCTGTTCCCGGCCGTAGGAACTAATTGTATGAGTTTTAAAATATTTCTAGATAGTATTGCTATCGAATAATGAAATAAAAAAAAATGATTTTTCCAAAAAAATCCACCGCAAACCTGCCTTAAACCTAGAGTCTAACATCAACACCGAAATGCCCCGCCTTGTTCTAAAAACGGCTAATATCTGAAAGATTTCAGTCATATTATCAGTTTGTGGCCAACTTGCTCCTCTAAAACTACATTATAACCTCAAAATCGCAATCAGCGCACTAAAAAATCCTAGATATGTTCCTTAAGCGAAAAAATACTAATATCTGCCAGATGTCGGTTGCATTATCGGCAATCAGAGCCTTCAAAAACCCCAGGTATGTTCCTTGTTCTAAAATCTGCTAATGTCTGCAAGATTTCCGTTGTATTATCAGTTGTTAACCCAACTGGCTACTGTTAAACCTAGACTCTAATTTAAAAATCGCAATGAGCGCCATCAAAAGCTACTAATAATGTTACTTGTGCTAAAAATACTAATATCTGCAATATTTCTGTTGTACTATTGGTTATACGGATACCTTGTCCTTATTAAACCTTCATTCTAACCTCAAAATAGCAATCGCTGTCCTCCAAAAAACCTTGGCATTTGTGCTTAAAACTGCCAATATCTGCAAAATCTCTGTTGCATTATGGGTTATACAGCCAACTTGCTTCTTATTAAACAAACACACTAATCTCAAAATCGCCGTCAGCGGTGCAGAAACCCTAGGTATGTCCATTGTGTTAATAACTATTAAAATCTACAAGATTTCTGTTGCATTAGTGATTATACGACCAACTTGCTTCTATTAAACCTACAGTCTAACCTCAACATCGCAATAACCCCCTTAAAAACTCCTTGGTATATCCCTTGAGCTAAAAAATGCCAATATCTGCAACATTTCTGTTGTATTATCGGCTATACACCCTGGTAATGCAGTTGACGCACTCGTGATGACGCCGAAAGTGCACGGGCTGCTTCACACTTTGAATAGGTTTCTGCTGCACGACGATCGGCAGACGAGTGCGGCAGGATTGCAGCAGAAATGTAGCCGACAAGTGCAACTAAGGGGATGAAATAATGCACTCGTGAGTGCATCAGAATTGCACCCGAATTGCGTACGACGATTGCGGCAGACGAGTGCGGCAGGATTTCAGCAGATGTGCAGCCGAAAAGTGCGACTAAACGGGATGAAATAACGCACTCGCGAGTGCAGCAGAATTGCACGCGCATTGCGTACGACGATTATGGCAGACGAGTGCGGCAGAATTGCAGAAGACGTGCAGTTGACAAGTGTGATTAAGGGGGATGATATAAAGAGCTCCAAAGAGTTTTATCTCCCAGACGACTTGTGCGCGGTCTCTTATAGTATCTACCACGTCAAACTAGTCGAGTGAGCCTAAAACTGATGCGCTAGCCGTCTAGCGGAGGCGACGTATGAACTACACGCGTCTGCTGCAATCGTCGTACGCAATTCGGGTGCAATTCTGCTACACTCGCGAGTGCATTATTTCATCACCCTTAGTTGCACTTGTCGGCTGCACGTCTGCTGCAATCCTGCCGCAATCATCGTACACAATTCGGGTGCAATTCTGTTGCACTCGCGAGTGCATTATTTCATCTCCCTTAGTCGCACTTGTCGGTTGCACGGCTGCTGCAATCCTTCTGCACGCATGTGCCACAATTGTCTTGCAGCAGAAACCTAGTCGAGTTGTGAAGCAGACCGCACGTCAGCTGCTGCAATTTTTATGATTGCACGCAGGATTGCAGGACAGGACTTTTGTTGCCAGGACAGCCAACTTTCTCCTTATTAAACAAACATCAAATTCGCAATCAGCGGTGCAAAAACCCCTAGGTATATTCCTTGTGCTGAAAACTGTTATAATCTACAAGGTTGCTGTTGTATTATTGATCGCACGGCCAATTTGCACCTCTAAAACCTACATTTTAACCTCAAAGTGGCAGGCAGCACTCTCAAAAACCCCTAGATATGTCCCTTAAGCTCAAAAATACTAATATCTGCCAGATGTCGGTTGCATTATCGGCTATATGGTCAATTTGCTCCTATTAAACCTATATTTTAACCTCCAAATTTCATTCAACGCTCTCAGAAATCCTTAGGTTTGTCCTTTGTGCTAAAAACTGTTAAAATCTACAAGATTTCCGTTGCATTATTGATTGTACGGACAACTTGTTCCTCTAAAATCTACATTTTAACCTCAAAGTGGCATTCAGCACCCTCAAAAACCCCTAGATATGTCCCTTAAGTTACAAAATGCTAATATCTGCCAGATGTCGATTTTATTATCGGCTATACGGACAACTTTCTCCTATAAAACCTACACTTAAATCTCAAAGTCGCAATCAGCGCCCTAAAACACTCCTAGGTATAGATAAATAGATTAGATAAATTAAGATTTATTTTGCATAGGTCAAAAATACATCGTCATAATAATTACATAAAGTTCTTCGTAACATACAACTTATATCTATTACTTATAACATAGTTTGCAGCTAATCACATAGTTTACAGTTTGCAGTCAATCACACAGTTGCAATCAATTGTTTTTTTGACTTGTTGCGGCTCTTCTTATGCGGGTTTTATAATTTTGTTTGATGAAATGATTAAAAAGGAACGAAAAAAATTTTTTGTGGGGTGGATGGATGGACGGACACTTGGATAGATGATTGCGTATGCAGATAGATTGATGAGTGTACGTGGCTGGACAGATGGGTGTGTGTGGTTAAATGAGCGGGTATACGTAGACAGATAGACTTCTATAAAACCCAATAAAAAGATGATATTTTAATTTAAACGTAATCTTTAAAGCATATGGTCGATTGAGCATTAGTGAACGAGATTGCGTTGGGCGTATGCATTAAAAGTTTTACTATTACACTTAATATTTAAGCATTACACTCACAACTGCGAGTAATCACTCAATATTAAGCATTACACTAACAATTCGGAATAATCATTTAACATTGAGTGTTGCAGTAAATATTGAGTATAATTATTCAATATTGAGCGTTACACTCACGATGTAAACATCAAAGATACAAGAATTAAGTTTCGACTATTAATCTGTTCTTCCACTATATACAGGATATAAAGTCCAAACATTATATGAGAGTTAATAGAAATCCTACGCGTAAATAATGAAATTTATTTAAAAGGCAACAAAACTGCATAGAAAACATTGTTTCAACAAAATCGTATGACAACTATCGATATGGCCAATAATATAGATTATATATATAAAAAATTCTGTTAAAAACCAAAAATTTTTGTTATTTTTAAATAAAATTTTATTTATTTTTTTTATTTTTCCCTTAAACGCGAATGTACAAAGTTAACAGAAAAAAAATTATATAATTATTCATCTGTAATAAAAAAGAGGTAATTTTTTATACAATTTTACGTTTTACTTAGAAGAAATTAGCTTTCTTTCTTCTTACAGATAAATTGTTTTATAATTTTCTTCTGTTAACTTTGTAGATAAAAATTTAAAGAAAATAAAAGTAAGCCCCAAAACACTAAATTTGATTAAGAAATAAAAAAATTTGAATTTCAACTGTTCTTTTTTTTAATTTGTAATATCTAGACTCACCTCACGAGTTTGTTTAATCAACTATTATTATACATTTTAATTTTTTATAAATTTCTTTCTTATTTTTATTTATAGTGAAAGACCCTCCTTGTTACTCAACTGTTCAGTGTTACTCCTAAATTTACGTAAATTTAACCATGAAATTAACCTGCTTCTAACTCGTCGCAATAAAATACCCCATTAATATAAAAAAAGAATTTCCTGGCTGAGTGTACTTTATTGTCAATTGCATTATTTAAATATTTATTAGCCATCTTAAATTTAATATTTCAGAGCTCATTTTTTTTTGTAAGAAAGGCATTTCAAAAATAATTTCTTTTATTTTTCTATTTGCTTTTGTTTTTTATCGGTTTTTAGTAGAAATAATATTATCGATTTAGTGATAAAGCATTTGAAAGATCTTAAAATTACCTATTTTTTCCGACCGGAAATTTTTTATAAACTATTTATATTTTTCTGTTGTACACGGAAACGTGGGTGGATGCGTGGGTGGATTGAATGAATGTATGGGTGGAGGCATTGAAGTGTATAGGTGGATGAATGGATGCGTATTTGGAGGTGTTGAAGTATGTGGGTGGATTAATTGATGCGTGGGTAGATTGATGAATGCTTGAGTGGGAGGGTTGAAGTATAAAAATTAACGAATTGATGCGTGGGTGAATAGATTGATGAAACGGTGGACAGATGTATGTGGAGGTGGAGAAGTTAAACTGTATAGGTATATGTGTGTGGTTGCATGGATTCAAGGGTCAATGTGCAGATGATTGGATACATGGGTTGCTGGATGAATGGGTGAGGGAATAGATGGATGCGTGTGTTGAAGAGTGTAAGTGTATAGGTGTACGAATAAATGCGTGGTGCGTAAGTGGGTGAGTATGAGGATGGTATTAGTTGGAGTCTTATCCCATTTGTGCCATCTACTAGCCAGAGTTTGGCGCTCGTCTTACTCATAAATATGGGTGTGGGTACAACTTGTATGTCCATGAGAAAGTTTGAAGATATGAATATGGGAGTGTGGGTAGAGGGATATATCAGTAGTGTATATGTGGGTGTGTATATGAGTGTATAGGTGAATGGGTATGTGGGTGGATGAATATATGTGTGGATATAGATAAGTATGTGTGTTAAGTATGTTGATGAATGTGAACATGGGTGTGCGGGTGGGTGGATATATGCGTGGTGTGTATGTGGGTGGGTGTATAGGTATGTAGGTGGATGTATATATGAGTGGATATACATATAGATAAATACGTAGATGTGTGCGTATGTTTGTGAATGTGAATATGGTTGTGCGTATGGATGAATATGTAGGTGGTATATATGTGGGTACGTACATGGGTGTATAGGTATCCATCCCATCGTACAGGATGTATAGGAATGGGTATATGGATACTGTGTATCTGCTTAGGTATGTAGGTGGTTGGGTATGTAGGCAGGTGGGTATATAAGTGGGTATGTTAGTATGAATATGAATGTGTGGGTGATGGATATATGGATGATCTGTATGTTGATGGTTATGAATCTGTGTAATGGTGTTGGTGGTTGGATATATGGGTGATCTGTATGTGGTTGGTTAGAATATAAATGTGGGTAGATAAATTATGTGTGGGTGTGTTTAAATATGAGTATGTGGGTGAATGTGTATGTGAAATGGTTGATATATGAATATGTAGGTATACAAATATAAATATGGGTGTAGGTGAATAAGTGTGTAAGTATGTATGTTGAAAAGTATGAATATAACTTTGTGCGTAGATGAATATTGAGTCTTTTTGTCTTTAGTGCTTTTATTTTTCTGATTATATTATTAAAATGTTTAAGATTTACTGTTTATAATGTTACCTTTTTTATAGAAAAATGTTCAGTTTCGGGCAGTCGAGGATTTAGGCATTATGGTTTACGATTTACCATTTTACTTATTTTATTACAAAATTTTCAGCTAGGGGTACTTGAGTTTAGGATCCAATATAGCAGTAAACTCAAAATTTTCACCGTTTTTCTTTAAAAATTTCACTGAATATAACCCATATCGGAAATGTACCCAAAAGTTATCCTGAAATGAACCGACAGGAAAACATAAATATTTGTTCTCATCTTCATGATTATTTGGTTGTATGTGCGGGTGAATCGTGAGTAGTATTAGTTGGGTGTTTGGATTTTGTAGATGAGTATGTGTGACATGTATGGGTCTGTGGATAAGGGTAAGGGTGAATGGGTATTATTAAATCGATGGGTGTCAGAGAGTGCGTATGGGTGGATGAGTGTATGAGTTTTGTAGACGAATGTGTATGGATGGGTATGTAGGTAGATAAATGTGTGTATGGGTAGATTGGTGTAGGTAGATATATAAGTGTATGGCTGGGTGGAAGAGTATGCGAGTGATGGCATGAGTGTTGTGGCTGAAGCTCTTGTTGATATTGAGGCGGCGGTATGGGTGGCCCGTTGCTTCTCTCGCCTCCTGATCCACTACCGCTTGTTGTTGCAGGCCCACTAGTACATATGTTGCTGCTCTGCCCCGTCGAGCTGGCCACAGTTATGTCGCTATGTTGCTTGACCAATCCGCCTGCAATCCCCTGCCCGGTCCCCATCATTTGTGAAGTGATAGATACGCTTCGAAGTATACCGTCAAATTCAAGCAGCGCTAACGCCGCCTGTCGCTCATTCATCGCGACCGTGCGACGCTGCCAACGTTCGCAAACTTTATATACTTTATAAGGCGTGCGATTATCGCTCGTCCGTTGAGCCTTGTTCGCGCGTTGCCAGTAACAATGTGCACTACTATACCGACCGTGGTAGCTCGCTGAAATTCTTTTGTGAAGTTTGAATTTCATCACTAACGAGTTTTAGAATTTTACTAAACATCATATTACGCTTCTATTCGCACTCAATATTTACACTATCGTAGTCTTTTATATATACAACACAGCAATACGTAGAAAATGCAATGCCGTTACTACGCACCGGAACTATCTCGAAGTTTCCAAAATGGCTGAATCGACGTGTCCGAACTCGCGCGTCTTTTTCAGTTGGCGAATTTTAAAATGGCGCACGTCACGCCACCAAGTTCCGCGTTTTCCCTTAGTTCACGAATGCTTTTTGTTACGTCGACTCTTCCATAAATACCAATTTTACTGAAATGATAAATGTTGTTTAACTAAAATTACATACGTCCACTGCCCGAGTTCATACGAATACTGTCTCTATCCCACTTCTGAATTGTTAAAAATAAATAATTATTCCACAAGGCAACAAATAATAACACTTCAGTTAGAATAAATTGTAAAACTTAATTAAAAAAAGATAAAAGGCTTTCATACACGGTTTTAACGACAGCTAAGAGATCACGCTCCTTCGCGCACTGAACAACGACACAATCGAGTTCGAGTAATTCTGCTATCCCAACACACTTGCCTTTTCGCTCGCACAGCTACAACCTACGTGGCCAACAAAAACCTTACTCTAATTAGGCTGGACAAACCTTTTCTTCGAGAACACGCTCGGTCTGTACGTTCTCTCGCTTCGTTGGATGTTCGCTCGCTCTCGCGTTCCACCAAGGTCTATTATCATCGACGCTTTCGTTTGCCGCCGCGCCGCGAACCCTTCTTTTCAACTCTCTAGTGCTGCCAACACTCCGCATTCACTCACCTCTTATATTCGCACGCTCACACATACATAGGTATAAATCGGAAAATAACAGGACCAAGTATATGATATATGCAAAGTTTCATGAATACAAATAAAATAGTTTTCAAAGAGATGCGTGCGAAAACACCCGGCAATTGGCGGATAAAGGGGCTTCGCTCTAACTACCATCAATCGAAACTATCGCTATCAAGCCAGGATTATAGGTACTTGTGTTTTGTGTCCGTAGTATTGTCTCTCTCTATGATTATTCTCTCTATGTGTTTCTAAAGCACTTTGCGGTGTGCTATTAAAAAAACTGTATAGTACCGGTGTGTATAATTGCGCTTTAATCTGATTCTCTGCTATCTTCGTCGCGTTTTCACGCGAGGTTTTAGCAATTTCCACATCTTCACCATTCCGGAGCATAGAGTGATATTGAGTATTATCGTCCGTAAGATTTTTCTGAAATGATAAATTACGAATTTTGTCCATCGTGGCTGTAAAACGAACGTCTTGAATTCCCTTTACGACTGAACGCGGATCTATTCGCTGCTGTATTAAATCTCCTAGAATATTAACAAAAATCGACTCGTTACAAAACTTTACTATTTCCGTCGCATTCATATAGTTTCTTAATAATTCTGTTGCTGTTGTTACGTCGCGCGTAAGCAATAAATGACGCGAAGTTAATATAAAATTAATTCGCGTTCGTCTATAGTTTCGGTCAATACTTGCGTAATTTACCTGGAAGTCGAGGCATAAGCAAGAGCAGAATAGCGCAAATTACCTTTAGTATAATAGCGATTAAAATAGGAAGTACGAATGTACGGTGGAATAGGAAAGGATAGTTATGTATTTAGGGACTTACGTTATATGTGTAAGGTAGGCCTTGGTACTCTGTAGTCGGCTCGGCTTGGCTGCGCTGCGCTGCGGGCGGGCTCGTGCTCGAGATGGTAGTAGGAGATACGAATATGAGATCAGGCACAGTAAATAAATAAACGCGAGAATAGTATATTACGCAACTAGGGGTGAAAATGGGTATTTCCAAGCGAGGATGATGATTGAGCACGATGCTCCAAATCATCATCCGAGTCTGGAAATACCCGTTTGCCCCAAGTTGCGTACCGTAATTTTTATAACAAACGCATAAAGAAGGCCATTCTTTGTCGTCTACAAAATGGATTGAGAATAGTGTTTTTCGAGTCGTCCACTTTATTAAGGAAATGGAGCAAAAATTAATAAAGGGTACCGAAAATACTCATTTTCGCTACCGAAAATAAAAGGTAACGAAAATGAGTATTTTCGCTATCAATAAAAGGTAGCGAAAATGAGTATTTTCGCTACCAATAAAAGGTAGCGAAAAGAAGTATTTTCGGTACCCTTTAATTGACGGTCGGAAAACTCTATTTTCGCTGCACTTTATAGGCGCCGAAAATGGTCTTTTTTATGCACGTGTTACAAAAATAAGTTTAAGTTCTAGTTTATTGTTTAAGAAACACAACATCGAATATAAGGACGTGTCCCTTTTACAAATAGAATGTCAAATAACAAACTGGTGTGTACGTGCTTACGGTTCAGAGTGTGAATGCAAATGGCCTGGAGCCATGGAGAGCAATGACTTATAAAAACTCGCGGAAGGGAGTTCGGGAAATATTGTGGTGAATGAGTGTATCATCGTGGAGTATGAGGTAGGCAAGGTAGGATACTAGCTGAACAGGGAAGGTCGATAAGTCAGTTTATGTATAATAAGTCACTTTTGTCATATGTGGACGTGACAGGTCGGCCCCTGAAGACTTGCGTCGCCGGTGCGATGCAAATTGGTGTCGGATTTGACTTGCTCTGTAAAAGTGTTGATGATTTCGAAGTCTTGCTCCATTGTGCTGCTCTTGTTGACCAGTGCAAGATGTTTGGAGATGTCTGTTGGCTGCTTAATAGCTCCAGGTATAGATATCCATGAAAATATCGAATTCTCTTGTTATACTATACCTGTTTATATCACATTTGCATACATGAGTTTTTTCAATATGCCGATTTATACATTACTTACCTTCAACTATAAAGACTTAAAAAAAAATAATGCTAAATCCACAATCAAATGTTCTATACCTAACATTTGATTGTGGATTTAGCATTATTTTTTTTTTAAGTCTTTATAGTTGAAGGTTACAGTGTTGGACGACAAATCGTTCGTACAATTTCGATCGAGAAAGATTTTATTTAACGGAAAGGATAAGGATGGTGGGTTACGGTATGGTGTAGTCTCGGAATGTTAGAATTTAAGTTAGCGGTAGTAATTATTCAATGAAAATGTTCATGACTTAACCCAGTATTTTATGTAATTCTATGATTATTTAAACATCGATACATTTATAAAACGAACTATGGGAACTAAGGGGGGGAGGGTACTAAGGGAGCGATATTCTAAGATTAAAACAATGATTATATTTTGAGATGTTGCGTCAACTGCATTAGTACATCACATATTAGTTAATTATTCTTATAAAATTTAATTAGATAGATAAACGATCGTTTTGGCTTGATACATTTTATTTTTCGAAATTAATTTACTGAATTTTGGTTATCTGTAAAAACTTATAATAAGTATAATAAGTTTGTAAATAAGTATAAAAAATCTTTATATAATTTATAGATATAAATTTCTTTAGATGTAGTTGATAGAAATATTTTATAGATTTTCGTAATTGTGTATTACCCTTTAAATATTAGATATTTATATATAAAATGATTTACTGCATAGTTAATCAATATTAGTTTTCTTTTTATAGGAAAGATTAATTTTTTAGGTATGATTGATTATTCTGATATTAGGTGCCTATAATTAACCTTTACGTGTTTCTTGTGTTTGGAAGCTTGATAAATATAGTGAATTTTAATATCTGAGAGATATGAATGATTAAAAATTAGTATTTGATCGACATAAGTAGCTGAATATAAATTTTAAGTACATTAACGATTTGATAGACAATTATGTTTTTTGTTTTTTATTTTAACCTATACTAAGTAGAAAGTCTTAAAATATAATGAAGTATTTCTGTTACCTCTTTGTGGTGCTGCTTTCTTGATATTTACCTGGTCCATTGCTCTTGGTAGGAAGCTTTTAGAAGTGGGCTTTGCGTCTCTGCGGCACGCCTCTTCCTTCTTTAGAATTGGGATTTATAGTTTTCGTGATTTACTGATGTATTTTGAATTAGTGGAGTTTGGCAAGTATACGCCTTGGAGATACTGTACCTCGTCTTATATTTAGATATATCTAGTTCTACAATGGTTCTCTTTCGAATGACACAATATGTCGCATGGGCTTTGCGTTCATTTAAAATAATAAAATACGAAAAAGTGTCCTTTGTTTACATCATACTTATCGCTTAATTTTGTTAACAGTTATAGGTATAGCGTATGTTGTTTATATTGTTCAAATATATATTTCATTTAATTTACTTGTTCGTATTTTTACAAGGTTGTTTATGGTTTGGTGCGCCGTATAATGGAAAATCGCTCAGATGTCTCTGGCTGAACTAGCGAAGAATTGTTTCTATATAATTATTTTCATGATTTCAATTTATCTACTATCTGTCATTACATTTATTTAAATATTAATACATATGTGTATTTTTGTACCAATGAAGTCTTTAAAAAATATTAACACTACTGATATTGTTGGAATACTTATTGTAACTTCATTCATACGATACGTATTTTATTATACATTAGGGGTATTATAATAGTTTGTCAAAGTTCCTTGTGGTATAAAATATTTTTAGAAAAGATAATTAAAACTTATTTAATATTTAACGAGATATGATAGTTATTTTTTTCTTTCTTCTGTTGAGTTGATGAATTACATTAAAATGAACCTTTTTCATATGTGTGGGAATGGTCAAAATTGACGTTACTCGATGTGCTAACAAGTTTACATAAAAATCTTCGACGTTTAAAATTTATATTTATTATCGGTACGAAAAATGCTCATATTGAATAATTATATTTATGGTAATAATTGATTGCCTTTGCTTGGAGTATATCTTTATATTCGTTTTTGATTTTCAATTACTGCCTCGATATTTTGCGTTGAAAACCCCTATGATGTTGTATTTTAACCGATCTGGATTCTGTCCATACAACTCATTAATTATTTAATTATTCGGTCAATACTGCTATCTGTTACCCGACAGTTACCCTCTGGCGGTCTCCTCCGATCTCGAGAGGAGGTTCGCTGAGCGGACGCCTGGACACACGGCGCAACCCACGGAGATCCAATATTTAATAAATAATCATTAACCAATTCAATTGTTATGACTTATATAGGTGGTAGCTACGGCAATGATCTATTATATATATATATATATATATATATATATATATATATATATATATATATGTATATATATTTATATAATCTTTTGCCTTTATTTCTGGATAATAATATCTATACATAATTTACACTTATCGTTAATAAGTACTTAATTAATTTAATTGTAACCTATACTTCTTAAAAATGATAATTAGGAAAACCCCAAATTTTATGAATTTAATTCTCTATAATAATTATAAACCCCAAACTTTAATGCTTTAACATTCTCTCCTCACCACGACTCTACTTATTTCCCTGTTTTACTATTTTCGCTTAAAGGCCTATGGTCGCACGTGGGCGGTCCAATGGCCGCTTTCGCCGTTACATACACGCACCAAGTGCCGACCGCGTTGCCGGTATTTTATACCACCTGTAAATAATAATAACTCTTCTCGAACTCGGGAACTCTCGACCTAAAACACAGAAAATAATCGGCGGCGAACACACACAATGGTAGCTCCGTCTCTCCACCAAGTCTTCCCCAAATCTCGACAGCACTGAAACAAAGAAGAATATACGGAAAGATCTCACCAAGTAATTTTTATAGGCAAAATTACAAACTTCTTGAGTCTAACGGTCGAGCGCTTTGTGGGCAAATAACTGCCGACCAATCAGTACTCACGTTACTGATTATCTCGCAAAGAATATATATTGGACTCGCTCCCTCTGTTTCCACGCAGACAGCTAAGCTTCTAGAATTCGGGACACGACTGTCTGCGATGAAGGCTTCGGACGGAATGGGGCAGGGCGGAAGGACTCGAGTCCGCTCCTCGTGGCGTCCTTATACCCTAGCTCCCTCTATTCTGCCTTGCTCGATCTTCTCTCCTTTCCTAACGCCTGTGGGCATAGGCCCTCAACTCGATTTTTACTAGAGTAGTAACCGGAGGTTAGTTACTGCTCTAGTTTTACCCGTGATGCAGTTCGCCCCGGGGACACGCGTAATTCAAAATCTTAATAGCGCCCTCTATACTGCACGCTTCTCCGATAGTCATCCCATTACTCGACATATCTTACATGCGGACGCGCGCCTCTCTTCTCATCTTCTTTGAGGCTTCGTCCTCCGTCTCTCTCTCTCTCTCTTGCCGCTCGCCTCCTCATCATCTGTTCCCGTCGTCGTCCTTACGGATGACGTCGTTGAGCCTCCTCGCGCTCCGATCGCTCTCTCTCTCCCGGGTGTCCGCATACGCGAGTGTGTATGTGTGTGTGAGAGTATGTTTGCTTCTACTGCCGCCGTGCTGCCGCTGCTGTGTTGCTGCTGCTGCCTTGGCCCCGCTGCTCGCGGCTGCTCGTGTCGTCTCCTGTTTCTTTCTTTCTATGACGGCTGCTACTGAAACAAATGAAGGCCTCGTCCTCTTCTCCGTAGTCGCCGCTTCCTGGTGCTGCTCAGCTTGTCTGGAGGTTTCGGTTACATCGGCTGTTGTTTTTGTGTCTGTGCTCGTTGTGTGTTTGTGTGGTGTTGCGCCGTCGATCTCCCCCCGTGAAACATAAAGATATTCGTGGGTTATTAATTATATGAAAATTTAGCAAATTAAAATAGCGTGCGTTCGGTGGCCTGGTGCGTGCGTGCGTGATTCCGTCCGGAGTTTGTTTATTTAAATAATATACCCCAATACTAATCCTACCTGCCCAACATAACCTCACCTTACTTCTATGTTTATTTTTTTTCATTGTGGCCTTTTACATGCCACAAATACTCCCCTCCTAAACCGGAGATCACTCCAACGGAGTGGATCTCTGGTTTAAATTATTTTAAACGTCGCGATGTATCTCTCTCTCGAAGGAATCACGCCCACAAAGCCTCCGATCTCGAACGCTCGCTTGTTTATTGTACAATAATCTTTCCGCCACCAACATTACATAACGATAGGTACCATAAATAATTGAACACACATTATATGGTGGAGTGGTATATATTTCAATGGTATCACCGCCTTCTTACACCCATACACGAAACCCTTCCGCATAATCAACTCCCCCCTCCACTACTCGAGTTGTTATGGCTACTTCGTTACTCGCGAGGTTTGCCCATCCACTCCCGGAGGAGTAGATCTTGCGTGTCCACCGGGAGGTGGGCAATCCTCCTCACGAACTCCATCAGTCCCTCCGTTGGGGACATGATGGGGGGCCCCTGAAATCAAACCAG
This sequence comes from Gastracanthus pulcherrimus, assembly GCA_949152435.1. Classification (NCBI taxonomy): domain Eukaryota; kingdom Metazoa; phylum Arthropoda; class Insecta; order Hymenoptera; family Pteromalidae; genus Gastracanthus; species Gastracanthus pulcherrimus. The sequence goes on along the minus strand of OX424576.1, from coordinate 118,398,244 downwards.
GGTCTTCCACCACTCGATCTTCTGACCATTCTCTTTGGGGTCCCCTACGACCCCGTCCTTCACCTCTTCCTAACTCTCGATTCCTGTACTCGAGGTGCACTTGCTGGCAGCGAGGGCGATCTGCTAGCGTACTGCCCCTACGCCCGCAATTGTAAAAGAATTTCGTTTCTTGGGGTCGGGGGCAGTGTTTGCGAAGGTGGCCCTCCTGCCAGCAGTTGAAGCAGGAATCCAACGGGGGGTCGAGGTGGGGTAGGGTAGGAATTTCTCGTAGCTCTCCAAACTGGGTACCTCGTCTCCGCACGTCTCGTCCCCGCTACTCTCTCCGGTCCCGTGGGGATTCTTCGACTGTCCTCTTGACCCGCTAAGCCGGTCCTGGCAATGGTGACGGTGAGCGCGGAGGTACAACTCCCCACTCGAAGTCGTCGGCTTCTAGATGTCGCCGGGGGTTGTATCTACGCCTCTTCGCGTTTTGACCCCTCAGCCGTGGCAGATCGCTGAGGGTTGCGGGAGCCGGTGGGGTTATTGGGGATTGCAGTGGGGCCATCTCCCCCCGGTCCCACTCCATCAGCTCATCTCCCCACGGCTCGATCTCCAGATAGTCTACCCCTGCAATCAGATCCTCCACTGGTACCCCTAACTCGATCCGCATGGCCCTCTCGCTGTCTACTACCCCGATCTTACCTTCGAGATCTTCTCGCCTTGTCAACCGGGTCTCCTCACCTACACTCGATCCAGTGGCCGGTGGTCCGCCGACGAGCCCGGCGCTGGTGACCTCCGCTACCCGGGTTCGGGGTCAGCGGGGAATCGGCCCTTGAGGGTGGGAATGGATTGGCTCCACCGTCACCCGGGGTATCCGGGGCAGCGTGGCCAGGGCAGCCCGTCCGGCCTCTCTGGCCTCCGGGTCCGATTTCTCCGGAGAGTCCATGTAAAACCAGAGACTCTCCCGAGTTGGCCCGCTCGCAGTTGGCGTAGAAGGGGGGAGGCACCGAGCGATGGCGGCCCGGGCCATATCGGTATCCGGACGCCTGGGACGGCCGGTGGCCTCCCCGTCTCCACGGGGTCGTTCTAGGGAGTCTCCCCGAGAATCAGTCAAGGGGACTATATCCCCTAGAGCGGCTGCACTCACAGCCAACTCTACACCCTCCGGGGGAAAGCTCCCCTGGCTTTCCCCCGGGGTCTGGTTCCTCGGGTTTCCCTCCCCCTCTCCAACTCCGCGGTCCACAGGGCCAGCTTCTTCCGGTCCCCTCTCCCTCCGCATCTCCTCCTCCTGGATGCCCGCCAACTCCTCCGCATAGCTGAGTCGGGGCTCGGCCCTTATAAAGGAGGGATGAACTACCCATCCGGGCGATGGCGGGGGCTAGCCTCCTGGAACGATGACCTGCGACTGCGGACTTGTCTCGACATCTGAAACAAATTAAACTCAACCACTATTCCTCATGTTTAACGGTACCAGGACAATACAATGGACAATACTTCTCCTTAACTCGACGACGTTCCTGAAATACACTCGCGACAGATACCCCACAACACACGAGGCCGGAGGGAATACCAGTTCGAGAATAGGAATTCTCTTTTCCCGTGACTCGATAATTAACACCCCCCCCCCCCCCCCCGGGCCCTCATACCACGATGCCCCCTTTATAACGATCGGTATTCCTTCGTACTCCCCGCTCGCCGACGGTGAACTGGCTCTGCATCTGTAATCGGAACTCGCTTCGCATACGCTCACGAGGATGAAACAAGGGCAGGTTCAGGTTAGTGCAGGATGGTTTCGCGGGGGAATATGCCGTTTCAATTCCGAAACATGCACCTTGGCGTTCCTCCTCCCATCCATGGTCTCGAGCACGTAAACCGTTGGGGACTTAATTTCTATTATCGCGAAAGGACTATCAAATTTTGGGGCCAGTTTGGCGGAGAACCTATTGGCCGCATTTGATAGCACATGCAACTTCCTCATTACTAGATCTCCTATGTTAAACGTTACGTTACGCTTTCCCTTATTATACTGCTTCGTCTGCTTCTCCCGGGCCTGATCTATGTGTCTGAGCACTAGATCCCGTAACGCGTCTAACCTTTTTACTCGATCTACCCACACGCTGGGGTCTAATGGTAATTTTGGTCCCCTAATTATTATCCCCATATTCCTCAAGCGTCGTATTCAGATGTTTATTGTCGAACTCTTTACCGTTGTCTGTGAGTAGATAATCGGGAGTCTCCCACCTGAATAGAATCAACTCCTCGAATGCCTTGGCTACTGCTTTTCCATCTGCTTTCCGCAGTGGTCTCATCTCAATACATCGGGTGAACAAATCCTGGAAAACCAGGATGTATTTGTACTGTCCCTTGCTGTTGGGAAACACCATCATATCGGCTGCCACCACTGCCCAGGGTCTCTCCACGATTCTCTGGCCCATCAGACCTTGTGGTCCCGTTTGTGCGGTTTTATATCTTTGACACTCGTCGCAATCTTGCACGAACTCTTGGACGTCATGCCACACCCCCGGCCAATAATATTCACGAGCAACTCGATCGTAAGTTTTCTCTATCCCCAGATGACCTGCTGACGCCTGTCGGTGAGCATCTTCCATGACTCGATAACGTTTCTCCCATGGGACCACCAATCTCCACCCTTCGTCTCGATTCGTAATGGGATCCAACAATGGGTCATTCCGAAATCGATACAACATTTTATCTTCAATTCTCCAGTTCAGGAACTTCTTAGGGAATTTTTGCACGTCTTCTAACCTCTGTAAATACCAGGCGTCCTGAATTTCCTCAAACGCTGCTCCTTCTTCGTCCCCTATCTCGAACCCTCTGGATATTGCATCTGGTACGTAGTGGATGGCCCCTTTCCGGTGTATTATCTCGAAATCCCATTGTTGCATCTCTAACGCCCATCTTGCTAACCTTCCTGTGGGATCTTTGAGGTTCCTGAGCCATTTCAGTGCCGTATGATCTGTGATTGCCGTGAACTGGTAGCCTTCCAGGTACGGCCGTAGCTTTTTAATGGCCCACAAGAACGCTAGACATTCTCTCTCCGAGGTGGTATAATTCCTCTCGGCCGAGGTCAGCACTCTACTTACGTAGACAATGGGATGCTCCCCATCCTCAAAATCCTGTGTCAACACGGCCCCAATAGCAAAGCTCGACGCGTCGCTTTGGACCGTGAACCTTCTCTCAAAATCTGGCCTCGCTAGCACGGGGGCTTTCGTCAAGGCCACTTTCAAGTTCTCAAAGGCCTCCTGTTGCTCTTTTTCCCATTCCCAAGCTTGACTGTTGCGTAGCAGTTTTAGCAAGGGAACTTTTATCTCTGAGTCATTCTCAATAAACCTCGCGTACCATCCCACCATTCCCAAGAATCTTCGTAGTTGTTTCTTATTTTTGGGGGCGGGATACTCGATTACTGGCGCAATTCTCTCCGGGTCTGGTCGGAGTCCCTCTTGGTCCAGTAGGTAGCCTAGATATCTTACTCTCGAACATCCAAATTCGCATTTATCCCGATTCACCGTTAATCCCGCTTCCTGTAATTTCCTTAACACGATCTCCAGCCACTTCATGTGTTCCTCCAACGTTTTTGACACGATGATTATATCGTCCAGGTACCCAAAAATCAATGCAGAATCTGTTACTGCCATCGGATTTCTTGATGATCACTGGAGCGCTGCACCAATCACTCGCCGATCTCTCGATGATTCCATGTTTGTACATTTTATCCACTTCCTCCTTGGCTGCGTGCCACATCTTCGGCGACATTCTGCGGGGGCTATGCTTCACTGGCAACGTGCCTTCTACTTCTATACTGTGCTCCGTTAGGTTGGTACTCCCGAACGTTTCAGGGGTGTCTTCTGGGAGCCATCTTTTTACCACTAACTCAAGTCGTTGCTGTTCGCTCAGCGATAGCTCAGCGACTGCCTCGCCACCATCTCCCTTATGGAACGGGTGCCACTCTCCCTCTGGAATCCTCCATAACGTTTGTTTCTTCATTAGCTCGATATCGAAGTCTCTACAGAAATCTATCCCTAATACCATTTCGTAAACTGGGTTCTGGATGATTTTTAACGACAGATCTCCGACCTTACCGTCCGCCTCGAGCTTGACTTTAACGCAATCCAGGACTTTGGACAAGTCTCCGGTAATACTACGTACATACGTATTACTGTCTTGCCATCTATCCCGAACTGTTTCTGCTATTTTTGGTCCTATCAACGATATCGTAGAGCCTGAATCGTATAGAGCAGTATAACTACTTCCTCCCAGCACCACTTTCAGGAAGTTTCTGTTATCCGTTGCCGAGGCATCCACGGCCTCTTCAATCCCTCCTTCCAATCTATATTCGATAGGTGATGCTGTAGGTGGCGTCTCGACCGTATGAAGTACGGTCTCACCCCCCTCCTGGACTGTCCGTGACGGCTCGCCGGTCACGACACGTCCACAAGCCTGCCGCGCGGACGCCCCGGCCGTGGACATGCCGAGGTCCTGCAGTAACAACTCTACGCCCTTTTCGATCTCCGACAACATGGGATAGTCTTCTCTTTCATCAGACGCCCCTTCGTTGTTGATTGATCTCTCGAGTGTAAGTGTGGCTGCTGCTTTCCGCTCCTCTACTCCCGACTCTCTTACTTTCGACAGCTCATTGCAGATAGATTCCTCCTCTTCTGTTGCCTTTTTCCCTTCGGGCTTCGGAACCGCTGCTTGACCAACCTGCAATGGAGATTGCTTTTCGGGTCCATCAGTATTGACCTATTGCGTTTCCTCTTCCTCTAAGTCACCCTCGGATAATATGGAATAGAGTGATTGTCTTTCACTTTCCCTTGATCGTCCTAGGTTCATTGTCCCTCCTCCAAACTCCTTGGCTCGAGGTATCTGCGACAGAGATCGCTCTTCCTCTTCTGCCAACTGTTCTGGTCTGTAATAGTTGTTCGATTCGCCGGACAGCTGCCTCTGGGATGATATCGACTGGGGACGCTCTTCATCTTGTGCCGTCTGTCGTGCCGATACTTTAACTCCCGCTATTGGATTACGGACCACCATGGCCTTAAATGTTCGCCTCACACTCCCCACAGGTTGGTCCGCCTCCTCACGATTTAAATCAGCCGACTATTGCATTGGAGATGGTTGTGACTGGGGACACTTTTCATCTCGTACAATCTGTCGTGCTGGTACTCTTCCCTCCGGTATTGGAGTACGGACCACCATGGCCTGGAATGTTCGCTTCACACTCCCCACAGGTTGGTCCGCCTCCTCACGATTTAAATCAGCCAACGATTGCATTGGAGATGGTTGTGACTAGGGACACTTTTCATCTCGTGCAATCTGTCGTACTGGTACTCCGCCAAACCTCACCGAACTTGATGTTTGCGATTGGGATCGCTCCATCCTTTCGATGATTGGTTCTGCTACGCTATTTTGTTTCACTCCCGAGGACGCCCAAAACCTTGATGATTCCAACTGTGGTTGATTTGCGTTCAGTTTGGGCTCTTCTCTTATTATTTTTTCTCTTGCTACCTCCGACTCGAACGAACGGACTAGGGTTGGCTTCAACTGGGATTGCGTAACCTCCCTTACCTTTCGTTCTCTTTCTTTCACTTCTTTGCTATCCTCCGATGACCTAGCGCTACCCTCACCTGACCTCTCCTTCTTCCTTGCACCCCCGATGGTCTTGATTTTTCCCTTTTCATTATCCATCGATTTCTCTGCCACTCCGTTAACTCGACCATCGGTACTGTTTTCAAGATTCGACAGTTGAGTTCCTATCGTTGTGCAGGGGGCAGGGAACTGGACTGCGCCCCTGCTCCCCCGTTTCCCAACTCTCTGCGGTAAGTTACGCATAATTCGTTGGTGCACGATGTGAGTGTTACTCCCAATCTACCACATATAACACAATTCAATGTAAGCTGACCCGTGGTCCGTGGTGTATCTTGTACTCTGCATTCCGACTTGCGGTGACCTACTTGATTGCATTTAAAACACCTTCTTTGTAGACATTCCGCCGATCGGTGTCCCACTCCCCGGCACTCAAAACAAGGTCCATAGTAAGCTTGGGTGCTCTGGTTTCCCTGAGTGAAATTACCTGTAGCTAAACCTCCCCTAACACCTACTGCTCCCGTTACGCCTGCACTTGGCTGAAAGCCTTCTGTTGGTCTGGATTGACCTCCGCCCTGATTTCTTTGGTTCCAGTTTGAATTGTTCCTTGACCAATTCTGATTCACATTTCTATTATTGTTCTGGTTTGACCAGTTTTGTTGGCGGTTATTACTTCCTTGCATTGCTTGAGCATAACTCGTGAGCCTTTGATCTTGCGTTGTTAACTGTATTGCTGCGGACACCAGCGTCTCTCTTACCGCTGCTACTTCTAAACTTCTGGCCTGCTCCTTTACCACTGGTTTTCGCTGTCTCAAGCTATCTTCCTCTACTGCTGCCACCTTACTTGACTTACTCTCCTTCGGTGTTAACACATACGCTGCTCCTTGAATTTTCATTTTCTCTTTGGGTGGTGGGGGTTCCCATCGTTCGTTTAATTCCTTGTGCCGTTCCCATTCTCGCCCGTAATGCTCGATGTCCTCGAAAGTTCTTAATCGTTTATCTTTCATATAGTTTTTGTACTCCGATCTTATTTTCTCATACGCTGTAGACACCTGTTCTCGCATCGAAGGTGGCCGTCTAAAATGGCTAACTATCAATTTAAAGCATGATATGAAGTTTGTAATTTTCTCTCCTGGCCCCTGTGTTCTTTTGCGTAAGTCACTCTCTACATCTTTCTCATCAATTCTCCCCACATACTGGTTTTTAAATGCCCTCTTGAATTCTCTCCACGACTCGATATCTCGACGGATTGTCCTATACCATGTGCTTGCTGATTTAGTCAGCACACATGGTAATGCTGCTAGTAGTTGTCTGTCCGACATCCCTGCGCTCGATCTACAGTCGTTGATTTGTTCAATGAACTCCTCTGCGCCTTCTTTATTTTCGCCCGAAAATTTTGTGCACCACGCCTGTAGCGTTTTAATGAACTGACCGTTGGCTGGTCCTGCTCCGTGGCGTTGGTCTCTTTCTCTTCCCTGGCCCCTTCGTCTCCTTTGATTGTCCCCTCTTTCTAACTCACTGCTGATGCTTCTTCCTCGCTGATATTCCCTTCGACGACGATCTCGATTCCCTCGCCTGCCATATTCATCCTCCGGACTACTACTGCTGGCTCGACTGGCGTTCCTACGGTTATCTCTCGATGTGATTCTCTGTCGTCTGCTTCGATGACTATCTCTCGAGGTGCTTCTACGACGTCTGCTATGATGATTATCTCTCGAGATGCTTCTACGACGTCTGCCACGGTGACTATCTCTCGAGATGCTTCTATGACATCTGCTACGGTGACTATCTCTCGAGATGCTCCTACGACATCTGCTACGGTGACTATCTCTCGAGATGCTTCGACTACATCTGCTACGGTGACTATCTCTCGAGACGCTTCTACGACGTCTGTTATAGTGGCTATAAACTCCTTGCCTCCGCCCTCGAGAAGTACTTCTGTCCCGAGGTGGACTCCTACTTCTTTGGCGCTGGCTTGTAATAGGTTCTGTTTGAGTCCTCCTTACTCCCCCTCTCGATTCCGTATCCTTTTTTAGCGCCCTATCTGTGTGCTCGTTCTCCATTATTGTTATATTCCTATTGGTTTCTTGTGGTCCTCGAGGTTTTCTCTGTGCTGCTCTCAACTCCCACCTTGCGTTGATTCTCCTGTCTCTCGACCTATTGTCCTCCTCCTCGTCCCAGAGCTCGAACTGGGAAGGTGGGGACAATCTGCGTCTTGGTCTTATTTGGTTCCTTTCTTCTTGTAGGTTAAGATTCCCATACGCCGTCTCTAATTGCTCCAGCAATGTGTTTGTGATCTGGTACTTGGATGGTATCTCTTTCCTCCTTGTTCCCGTTAAATTGTTTACTGCTGGATTTTCCCCTGTTCTTACTTCATTTGCAATTCTGGTGGAAGTGCTATTTGTTGTGGTGGTGATTGACCGTGGTGCCGTTGTGGTTATTGAATTCATTGCTGTAGTTGTTGATGACGTGGTTGCTATCGCCGGTACTGTTACCGTACGTCTATCTGCTTGACTACTCAGTTGCTCTTCTATTCTTTGTACTGGCGTCGGGGTTTCCCTCTCGTCCCCTTGTCCGTCGTTCTCCTCCTCAGAAAATTCTATCACCGGCGGTGGTAGCGTTGTGCCCCCTGCCGCCGCTTCCTCTTCATCCACCTCTGGGTACCACGGTACATCAGTAAGCTTTCCCGTCCGTATTAGCCCTATTCTAAATAATCGCTCTTGCCTTACTTGAGCACTGTCCCTATATTCAACTGTAATTCCTGAAGTCGCTCCGTCAACTCCTGTTCTGGCATTCTGCGTATGTTCCGCAATATTCCCCTGAACTCTCTTGACCTCTGTATAATATCTCTCATCTTCGCTGCGTACCCCTCCATTTTGAATAGCTTGTTTTCTTCTATCTCAGTTAGCCTTACTCCCCAAACACGAACTGGGAAAACAATTTCTCGGGTTGCCAATAATACGCGCTGTTAGTTTAAGCCCTTGTTTGTTTGGGTTCCGGTCTACTCACGATTTGTAAGGTCCTACTATTCGCAATTGGGACGGGTCTACTACACACATAGATTGTATCTCGATAAATATATATAGGGGCACTATTTTGTGATTACCAATATCCTAAATTCCGTCGTTCTCGATTTTATTTCCTTCGCACCTACTGTACGTTCTCAATCTGTAACAACGATAATTCCTATGAATCTGTAACAGAAAATTCTTGCGAACCTGAAACAGAAAATTTCTGGAAAAACCTGTAACAGAAAATTTCTTTTTTCGTTCTTGCACCCTCAACTCGAGAATCAGAGATGACTCTTGTCTGGACCTGTGAATTTAAAAACAAAGCAACCTAGATAGTAACATCCAATAATTCAAAATAATTTTTTAATAATCTGTGTGTGTTTTATCTATATTTCCGAATAGCCAATCGTCTTGCAATAGGCTATACAAATTGTTATAGGGGTTGGTACGACTACCACATAAATATTTTACCAACAATTACCAAAACACGATTATTACCATTAATATATCACCACAACCACATACAAATAACCATAATAAAAAATAATAATAATCAATATCGTTACGTAATATTGTTACAATGTATACATGAATAATGTGTATTTCTCACTAGTCGCAATGAGAGTAACCCAAAAAAAAACTTGGTGAGCTTTTAGACTTGTTGGAGAGCGTGTGCGTTCGCCGCTTGCTAATATCCTAAAAAAAAACAATTCCTAAATAATAGTACTCGCACTATTACTTACACATACTATCCACAAAAAAAAAATATTTATATATGCCTGTGTCTCCGCCTCCCACTTGCTAACAACCTAAACGCAAAAATAACTTTTAGAGTTCCCAAAACAACTAAATCTTTACACGTGGACTATCCGCTAAAAAAAATTACTAGTCCCCCATGTCCCTAAAGCTTGCTCGCAAAAAAAAAAAATTTTAAATTCAAAATTTAAAAAAAAAAAACAAACATTCAAACCGGTAATCCTGAGTCCCTACTTATTAAAATTTTCTAAGTCCAACCACAAAAAAAAATTCCAAGATCAACTTTTATAGTTACTACCGTGGCGGTATATCAAAAACATAAAAAAAATTCTACTTTTTCTAGCGTGGTGGTGTAATAAAAAAGAAAAAAAAAATTTCCTGCTTTTTCCCTATTGCTTCCCTATCACTCGAGACTGGATCACGTTTTCAGCATTGCCCGACGTTGGACGCCATTTATGATGTTGTATTTTAACCGATCTGGATTCTGTCCATACAACTCATTAATTATTTAATTATTCGGTCAATACTGCTCTCTGTTACCCGACAGTTACCCTCTGGCGGACTCCTCCGATCTCGAGAGGAGGTTCGCTGAGCGGACGCCTGGACACACGGCGCAACCCACGGAGATCCAATCTCGAGTTATTTAATAAATAATCATTAACCAATTTAATTGTTATGACTTATATAGGTGCTAGCTACGTCAATGATCTATTATATATATATATATATATATATATATATATATATATATATATATATATATATATATGTATATATATTTATATAATCTTTTGCCTTTATTTCTGGATAATAATATCTATACATAATTTACACTTATCGTTAATAAGTACTTAATTAATTTAATTGTAACCTATACTTCTTAAAAATGATAATTAGGAAAACCCCAAATTTTATGAATTTAATTCTCTATAATAATTATAAACCCCAAACTTTAATGCTTTAACATTCTCTCCTCACCACGACTCTACTTATTTCCCTGTTTTACTATTTTCGCTTAAAGGCCTATGGTCGCACGTGGGCGGTCCAATGGCCGCTTTCGCCGTTACATACACGCACCAAGTGCCGACCGCGTTGCCGGTATTTTATACCACCTGTAAATAATAATAACTCTTCTCGAACTCGGGAACTCTCGACCTAAAACACAGAAAATAATCGGCGGCGAACACACACAATGGTAGCTCCGTCTCTCCACCAAGTCTTCCCCAAATCTCGACAGCACTGAAACAAAGAAGAATATACGGAAAGATCTCACCAAGTAATTTTTATAGGCAAAATTACAAACTTCTTGAGTCTAACGGTCGAGCGCTTTGTGGGCAAATAACTGCCGACCAATCAGTACTCACGTTACTGATTATCTCGCAAAGAATATATATTGGACTCGCTCCCTCTTTTTCCACGCAGACAGCTAAGCTTCTAGAATTCGGGACACGACTGTCTGCGATGAAGGCTTCGGACGGAATGGGGCAGGGCGGAAGGACTCGAGTCCGCTCCTCGTGGCGTCCTTATACCCTAGCTCCCTCTATTCTGCCTTGCTCGATCTTCTCTCCTTTTCTAACGCCTGTGGGCATAGGCCCTCAACTCGATTTTTACTAGAGTAGTAACCGGAGGTTAGTTACTGCTCTAGTTTTACCCGTCATGCAGTTTGCCCCGGGGACGCGCGTAATTCAAAATCTTAATAGCGCCCTCTATACTGCACGCTTCTCCGATACTCATCCCATTACTCGACATATCTTACATGCGGACGGGCGGAGCGCGACGCGTTCATTGTAAACGCGCCTTGCTCCCTTCTCCGTGCGCGCGCCTCTCTTCTCATCTTCTTTGAGGCTTCGTCCTCCGTCTCTCTCTCTCTTGCCGCTCGGCTCTCCCTCTACTCTCCCCGCTCGATTCCATGCGCATGACGCGCGCTCGCCTGCTCATCATCTGTTCCCTTCGTTGTCTTACGGATGACGCCGTTGAGCCTCCTCGCGCTCCGATCGCTCTCTCTCTCCCGGGTGTCCGCGTACGCGAGTGTGTATGTGTGTGTGTGAGTATGTTTGCTTCTGCTGCCGCCGTGCTGCCGCTGCTGTGTTGCTGCTGTTGCCTCGGCCCCGCTGCTCGCGGCTGCTCGTGTCGTCTCCTGTTTCTTTCTTTCTAGGACGGCTGCTCCTGAAACAAATGTAGGCCTCGACCTCTTCTCCGTAGTCGCCGCTTCCTGGTGCTATTCAGCTTCTCTGGAGGTTTCGGTTACATCGGCTGTTGTTTTTGTGTCTGTGCTCGTTGTGTGTTTGTGTGGTGTTGCGCCGTCGATCTCCCCCCGTGAAACATAAAGATATTCGCGGGTTATTAATTATATGAAAATTTAGCAAATTAAAATAGCGTGCGTTCGGTGGCCTGGTGCGTGCGTGCGTGATTCCGTCCGGAGTTTGTTTATTTAAATAATATACCCCAATACTAACCCTACCTGCCCAACATAACCTCACCTTACTTCTATGTTTATTTTTTTTCATTGTGGCCTTTTACATGCCACACCCCTAATAATAGTATATTTTAATACAACTGACACTTTCGCCTAATATACTACGTTATATTCATGAAATGTATATTGCTACATATAACTGCAAAAATTGACTCGCTTGGTATGTTGCTATAAGACTATTTGAATTATAAAGCGAAATTAATATTTACGTATTAAATAATTTTCTATTTATTTCTTCGTCGCAAAAATAAATTGATTTTGATGACCATATAGCTATTGATTGTTTTCCTGTAAGTATGCATTCATAATATTAATTTTTTGCTTAACTTGGTTATTTCTTTTGTATATTATCTTTCGTATTTTTATATGATCACACATAAGATTGTCTAATAAATAGAGTTTTGTCAGATTAAATATTCTTTGTTTGTTTTTGACATTCCTTTATTCATCTGTAAAAATGCTGAATATAATTTTCAGTCATTCTCTTTCTCTTTAATCTTCTACTAGATTCGCAGTAATAGCAAATTACGAGGATCTTTTTACCACAAAATTTAAAGATAAAAGTAAATTGTTAATAATTAAAGTATCAATTAACAATTTGCTTTTATCTTTACATTTTGTGGTAAAAAGAACCTCGTATATTGCTATTACTGCGGATCTAGTATCTGAAACAAATGTTTACATATTATAATTAGTTAAATAAGTTTGAGATCAACAGCTTGTTTCGGAAGGTCGCGTATAGATTTTATCTGCAATCGGTGAATTATATATTATTATTTGATCGTATTATTTTCGTCGTGTGTGCGAAAAGCGTAGGCGGTTCTAATGAACTACCTTCGTTTGATTTTCTCTTATTTGTATCTTTATGTGTTGGAATATTGCTATAAAATTAGCTTAACTGAATATATAGTTTTACTGCATCAGATACTATACAAAAATTTATTTATCGGCTATTTCACTTAAAGCGCTCAGGCGTGAGGTAAGATCTCGCATGTAGTCGGCGAACGCACGTAAGAGATCATCGGCTACGGGAGGATCGCTTGACGGTAGTTGCGCTGACACCCAAATACAAGCTCGCAAGGTGTGAAAATGGTCGATTCGTTCCGCCCGGAATTGTGGTTAAGCATGTTAAGCTAATTCAACCCATCCATCCCATTCCGCTTCTTTGTAAATAAACATTTTAAGAATTTCACTTAGCAGTGCGTGCGCTAGCTCAAGAGATCCGTTCGACTGCGGGTGAAAAGCGGTAGTTTTGTTTGCTTGATTTTGAACCTTTTAGCTACGCCATTAATCTACTGAGAAAATTATTCCTTTGTGCTGTTAATATAGCTTGAGGAGCTGCGAAAATACAAACTAATCTTTTTATAAATCTGTCAGCTACTGAGATAGCTGTCTGATCGGGAAGCGGAACAAAAATTATAAATTTCGAAAATTGATCTTGCATGCTAAGTGTATATTCGTTACCCATTTTAGTTTTAGACAATGGTGCGACTATATCAAGAGCTACTTTAGCAAACAGTATTATTGGATAACAGTAATAATTAAATTTTGCTTTATTTTCACTCTAACTATTTTTTTTAAGTGATATTGCTTGCATTTTTAATGAACTTTTGCACTTCCTGCTTAAGATTTTCTCAATTATATTTATGTCTCATTCTATTATAAGTTTTATTAACGCCATTCTGTCCCCCAATCGTAGAGCAACGCATTTCTTTGATAATTTTTGCACGTGCATATGGTAACCGGAAGCTAAAATATCAGTTATATTGGGTAGAGGGTGATTATAATCAGGTATAATTTAATTAAGCTTCCTGAAATCGACCACCATTCTATAAGTTTATTGCCTTTTGAATCGGGCTTTTTATCGACGCAAAATACCGGTGCTGAGTAAGAGCTAATCGAGGGCTCGATTATACCGTTATTTAGCAAATCCTGTACTTGCCTATTGATTTCGTCATTCAGTACCGGAGGGTGACGGAATTGTTTAATACAAATGAGTACATTACTAGTGAGGAGGAGTTCGTGCTCGAGTACAGCTGTTGCGGGCAACTTATCTCCCGGTGGATAAAATCTATCCACATATTGGTCTATGAGCCGCTCTGCCGAAACTCTCTGTTCACCGGTCAGATGTTCGAGGCGCAGGAGCGTTTTTTCCTTCTGCTCTGCTGTCGATGTCCTTCGCATTGTTATCAGAAATGATCAATATATTATTTTTTTTTATACATTTGTATTTTTTATGACTTTCTTAAAAAAAGAAATGAGTAATCGCAGCTGTTATTCTTAGACTGCATATACTGTACAATTAACTACTTTCTTCAACTGCATAATTAAATTTTTCTAAAATTTCATCTTCAACCTTACTATTATCGAAATTTTTAATTTCATCATATGCAATTGTACTTTGTTCTAAAAATACATTATCATTAATATCTGATTTCAATTTTTTATTTGCTTCTAACAGCGATTTTGTATCAGCTTCTAGGAGCGCTTTTTCTGAAACAACTACTAATAATATTATTTATTGTTATTTTATTTTCTAATTTCGGAATGCGAATTTTGGTGGAATTTTGCGGAGTTTAATAGGAGTGTATGGGTCCTACTTCTGTCGCAATTTCGGTTTTCGAATTTCGGAGGTCGATTTACGGGGTTTCGAATCTCGGTTTTAGAATGATCGTTTTTCGGATATATCGGATTTCGGATTTTGAATTGGAATTGATTTGCGTAAATGATTTTTGACTTTGCGAATTTGGATATTGTAAGATTGAATTTGGCAACGATTTGGACTTTAATTGCACTCGCTGTTCTACGATTTCGGTAAAAGTAGCGGTTAAAAACTTATGTACTTTTTTATTTTTTATTGATGGTAATTTTAGAGGCAATTTATAATTATCAATTATAAAATATTGTTCGCTATAATTAATGTTTGCATCATAATTAATAGAGATTTGACTGCTCAGCATTCCGTCTTCCTCAATAGGAAAGTCTGGTACTAAGTGAAAATAAAATGTTAAATCATGAAATTGCATCGGAATTTTGCCATAAATGTTTATGCTACTTTTTGTTATAACGGTTAGTTCTAAAATTTCGTTAACATCGACTCGAACATTACGCGATTTTTTTGAAATTTTCAAAAGTGCTGGCCCAGCGCCGGTGTCTAGCATTAGCTACAACGGTTGCGGGCAGCTATTTATTTTTATCATAATAGTTGGTGAACAATTATTAATGCTTAAAAAAAGAATGTTTTTTATTAATTGTATTGCTGATTGTTTCTCGTATAATTTTGACGCTGCGGTTGTGGGATTTCCCCGGTTGCGTCTTTTTCCGGGAACCCTTTTCGTTTCTCTGCTGCATTTCTCACATTTTGTTATTATATGCAAGCTTTGTACATTCGATCTTCCAATGACCGGCCTTTTTGCAATAATTACATACTCTAGTGGAGCCATTTTCGGCTTGGTTTGGCTGAGGTACATTGGCAGAGGAAATATAGTTGGAGTATTGATTTTTATTTTCAGGTATCTTCCATAGCTGCGTGGCTTATTGCGGTTGCCTCTGTATTTCATAATTCTAATTTATGATCCGGTCTATGCCTTTTTTCTATTTGAAAAGTAAATTACGTTTTCGTCGTATTTTTGCTTCATGGCTACTAGGTCGCCCTGAAATTCGTGAAAATGTTTTTCAGAACCGTAGGTCCGATTAAAGTTCATTATAATTTCCTCCATATTATAGAAAGTACTCGCTAAATCAGGCTCGTTACACGGTGGTATCACACTTCGCGCTTCTCTACTTCCGTCCAAAAATATTCTAAGTTTAATGTTGTAACCATTCAATTTCGGAATGATTTCGACTGCATCTTTAATTGATAAATTACGAACTGGTGTGAGAGTAGTTTTTTGAAATGATTGTAGAGTGTTGTATGGCTGTCTACGATAATTATTTGTCGAGTTTGTATAAGGTGTGCTGTGCATTCTTGATGTAGAAAAACATGAAGAGATTTTTGCTATGTCAGGTTTTTGAGTGTTGTCGTTATTTTGTAATGAATGTTTAGGATCAGTTTTGGATAGGTTTGTCATATTTGTAGAGTAAATAATAGATTGATAAGTAGTCAATTCCGTTATTTCTGCGTATTTGTTTAAAAGTATATGTATTTCGCGATCAAATTTTTTAATTGATTTATTATCTACAATAGTTTCTATAATTTTTTTACAACTAATATTGTTGTGAATTAACTCTAGAAGTATATCTATCATTAATGTATCCTGAGAAATATCGTGCACTTTTGATATATCAATATTGTCTTGTAAAAATCGTGATATCGTTGCTGCAAAAATATTAATAATTCTTCTAAAGTTGTTTCGTATTTGCCCGACAAAAAATTTGGATCAGTTAACGTTACATATTTCTTTATGATATCAGTGGCCTCTTCGTTTCTTAATTTCGTTTCAGACTCTACGTTGGCCATTTTTGAATGTCGAAAATAAACATTACTGTCCGTGCTAATTGCTATTAAAGTGGGCCCCTAATTGTTACGTCGCGCGTAAGCAATAAATTGCGTGAAGTTAATATGAAATTAAATCGCGTTCGCTTTTAGTTTCGGCCAATACTTGCGTAATTTACCTGGGAGTCGAGGCATAAGCAAAAGCAGGATAGCAAAAATAACATTTAGTATAATAGTGATTAAAATAGGAAGTGCGAATGTACGGTAGGATAGGAGAGGATAGTGATGTATTTAGGGACTTACGTTATATGTGTGGGTAAGCTTTGGTTTTCTGGAGTCGGCTCGGCTTGACTGCTCTGCGGGCGGTCTCGTGCTCGAGATGGTGGCGGGAGATACGAATAGGAGACCAGGCACAGTAAATAAATAAGCGCGAGTAAATAAGTTTAAGTTCCAGTTTATTGTTTAAGAAACACAAAGTTGAATATAAGGTCGTGTTCCTTTTACAAATAGAATGCCGAAGGCTAAAGGCTGAAGGCAAAAGGCGAGGACAAATGGCCTGGAGCCATGGGGAGCTATAACTTATATAACCTCATGGGGTTCGCATGCTTAGCATAAATTAGAAATTAATTATGTGTACTCGAGGAGGGGGCGACAAAGGTATGGAGTAGCGGAAGGGAGTTCGGAAAATATTGGGGTGGCTGAGTGTGTCATCATGGAGTATGAGGAAAGCAAGGTAGGATACTGGCTGAATAAGGAAGGTCGATAAGTTAGTTTATGTGTGATAAGTCACTGTTGTCGTATGTGGATTTTGTCTAAGAAAAGTTATTGTGGGTCGATACTCGGGACGTAACACTGTCTTTATGTTCTGTTTGTCATTATTGAAAAGATTTACTGCCTCTCTTACATGTATTTTGAAAAAATATTGCAATAAATCCTGTAATGGAGGATCCGGCTTATCATTAACAGTTAGATGCCCCATTAACCAGACTTGCCGCGGCAAAATCGCGGCAATAGTTGCTGTGCAATGTTTGTTAGCAATTTGCTTCCAACTTACGCTCAAGAAATGACGAATATCAAGGATTGATGTCAATGTGCCGTAAAATTGACTGCACATGCTAGCCACCAAATTGCTGCCGTATACGGACGCAGATTTACTTAAGGAAACGTAGGGTGGTATGGGTACCAGGGTAATATGGGTATCTTTAATATTAGGTATAAAGAATACGCACTGAATAACTGCAATTTTTTTAATAATGTATAAAAGAATCATAAACGTCATTATAACAAAAAAAGTGATTTTACAAGTTAAATCAAATTTTAGAAAATATGGATTGTTATAGGTCTAACAAAGTCAATTTTGAACGAACTTTGATCGACTAAAAAGATAGTTTTTCAATTATTTGGGCAACTTTTAATGGTTTCATTCAACTAATTAACTCTTTTTCTTTAATCTGCATACTTGTTTTATTTTACTTTCCTTTTATAATTAAGTTAATATAGCGATTTAAAAAATATAGCTTGTGGGGCGGTATGGGCAAAATTACGGGGGCGCTATGGGCATGTGAGGTGAAGTAACAAGAGCAGACGGCAGGTTCTTACGATGTAGGTGTACAGCAATAAACTTTTAGTATAAGTTAGATGTTGCAATGAAAAGTTATTTAATGTCCCTAATAAATAAGAAAACTACCTATGTGAAAAGACTCATAAATTTAAGTGTTCTGATAAATATCAAATATGTATGTTAAAAAAGCATTTTTAAATTTTATATTTTAAATAAATGTTGCAAAAGTATTTTCTATGCGTTTAATTAACCTTTCCATGAAATAAAATTAAAAATAAATTATCATCGTTAACCATTTTTAATAATAATATTATTTATATATTTACCCACGTACCCTCGTGCAAAACCCTTATCACCCCACGCTTGGGTCGGTATGGGTATTTTGAGATACCTTCGTATTATGTATTTTTACAAACAAATAGATTATTTTTTCTGACAAGACCTTAGCGCATTTTGTTCTTGGGTTAATGCTGAACAAAATGAGCTAATATAGAACTGCCAATGCATCATAAATAAAAAAATATATCTAGCTGAAAAATTTGATGCCCATACCACCCCACGTTCCCCTACATTTGATGTGTAACTGTTGCTGCAAGTTTTGTACATCAATTTGCTTTCAACTTGTTTTCAATATTATTAATATATTATATTATTTTATTTTCAATATTATTCACATAATATTCAATAAAATTACTCATATATGCGACAGTGCAAGAGAGAAGGGGAAGAAATTAATAACAGCATATTTATGGAAATTTGTGTAACACAAAAATCAAGAAATGTGACGACAATATGATGTCAATGTATGCCTATGATACGCCTGCACATCATGAGCAATAGTTGCTGTAATTTTGCCTTCACTTTGTCCTCATAATTTACTTGAATACTTGATACAAAATTTCCAGCATATACGGACGCAGTTTTATGTCAAACTTACGGAAATCGATAGCAAAACGTGTATGTCAAATTGCTAACAATTTGCAATACATCTGGCTAATAGGGTGGTCAATCTCTAATGCTCGTCCAAAAAGTGGACATTCGTTATCTAAAATATATCTTACAGACACTCGAAGATATCTGCAGGTAACTCTGGTTTGCTGGGATACTTTTCATGTGTTTGTCCTTGTGCATGGTCCAGTTCGTTTGTCTGCGCACATGCCTTAATAAGGGTGTCTCTTCAACCTTATTTTACATGGTATTTCAGCCATGTACGAGCTCGCATCATTCGCGTGCCGCACACTGTGCTAGTCAATCAACGTTTAGCTATTTCCGAAACTCAACGCTGAGGCTGCTGTCCCATGGCCTACACAAAACGGGAATAACAAAGCCGGAATAGCCCAGCCAGAATGGCGTTTCTGGAAAATCGACCGTTTCGGTTCAGATTCTAACCTCCATATGTCCATGGAGCATATTTTTATCGGTAAAATTTCAAACTAATGTTACATCAAAGCAATTTGTTATAAAACTTTTATACAAGGAGCACTTCTTTATATGAAAATATATTTGATAGTAACTTTCTCGTGCAATCTTATGATAAATTCCCTTGAGTTTAATAAAATTTGGATTATTAGTGATCGAAAGTAAGGTTAGTATAACGTTTATTTTTGGAAAAGATGCTTCATGGGACAGTTTAAATAGGGGTTTAAAATCGAAACCGGAATTCAATGTCATTAAGTATCAAAATTCTCACAACTAATGCTCACTTTGAAATGATTTAATTGTATGCCCCCTTCAAATTGGGATAAATATTTCAAGCATGAAATGTTTTATGTAAGGTAAAGTACCCAATACTCGGACATTTTTTGTGATATAACGATTTCAAAAGAAGTTTTCGATGGAAAAAACTTCGTTTTTTATAATTATACTTTTTTTATCACAAAGACTAGGCTTTTTTACACTGTTTAAAGTTAAGAAAAGTTCAATAAACCTTACGGAACTGGCAGAATAATGTTTTTTTTAAAAGCATATTTGGCTGTAGTACCCGGACAGGCATTTCGGGTTGACTGGTGTACTCGGACAAGACGGGACCAATACCCGGACACATATAAACGTTTTAATTATAATTAATTAAACAAATTATATAAATCATAAATTAATCGAATAAAATAGCCAATAAATAATAAATAACATGCAGTTTATTAATATAATATTTGATATATAAATAATTAAATAAATTATATTTTTATTTACATTTTTTCTTCTTTTATTTTAATTTTTTTCGATATTGCTTGAAGTTCTTCGGAAAGCAATAGCTTATCTATTTCTTCGAGTTTTTTAGTTAATTCTTTTACTATTTCCTGCAATTGTTTAATATTTTCTTTATTCTTTTCATTTCTAATAGTCTTTTTAAGTTCTTTTAACTCTGCATTAAAAGCTCTTTTCTCTCCCTGTAATTTCTTTTTGTTCTCTTTAACACTTTTAAAAACTTCCTGTTCTTTTTCTTTAATTAATTTTGTTCTCTTTCTCTCTTCTTTATTTTGTAAAATTTGAATCTCTTTTAATTTCTTCTTATCTTCCTTTTTTTGTAAAATTTCGAGCAAGTCCTCTACGACTGCTACAGAGGGAACGTCTTGTACTTTGGTTTTCTTTTTTTTCTTCACAGTAAAATTAGGTAAATAAAATACCTTCTCGAATTTTTCAGAAACAGAGCCCTTGTCATTTTCAACTAGAAAAGAAACACATTTATGCATTAAACAGTATTTAAGTAAGAATATTTATACAATTTTTTTTAGATAATGATTAGCTAAGTTACCAAAAGTATTCTTAGATTGAAGTCGATCAGATTGCTTATGAAAATCTATTAATATTACATGTTAAATAAAATATAAAAAGCTTACCATAGAATTACAATTTTGAGGTTAGAATTGCAGGTTATCAAAACGCACTGTTGTAAAAAAAAATAATTTCAGATAAATAGATTATTGAAAGCTTTTTGTAAATAAGAAACACCGCACTTTGCTTCAATCCACATGTTATTAACCTTTTTTATCTTAGTAGGTCGAAAATGATTAAAAACTCCACTTTCTGAATGCGCGTCCGAGTACTGCTTCCCGTATGAGTCAGAGGCATGTAAACTCGGACAAGCGCGCCATCTCGTCCGGGTATACCGTACTTATTTGAAAACTGGCAGGTATATCCGGACATGTAATATTTATGTAAATAATTATTATAATTACCGGAAATACTATGGAATTCGTTTAGTATTCACTTATTTATTGGTAAAATCAATTTTCCTGCACAAAAAATAAACTATTGTCTTTTTTAACGCCAAGAGAGATCACTGAGATTTTGATTAAAAATGAGTAAAAACATGAATTTACTTGGAGTTCTCATATCATATTTTTAAAAGCAGTTTTATAATATAATTTAAATTAAAATTTATTTATATTTCAGTATATTAGTATAGCCAAGACCCTAAGCAATGCAAATCAATATTTACTATTACAATTAAAATACTTTCACTGACAATAATATTAATTTTGTATCAATGTCCGGGTACTGGTCCCATTTTTCGCTGTGTCCGGGTATTGGGTACTTTACCTTATCTCGTATTTATATTTACATAACAACTTGAACAAATTTAAAATAATTGACCGGTGGCTATCGGCAAAGAAGATAGACCTTAATAGAAGCGCGAAGCCTTATGGGCGACTGAGGCACCCCAAGCTAGTAAGCACCCCGACCACGCGCAGCGCGACAGTCGTTTTCCAAATGTTTCCAAACGTTATGTAGGTAACAGGATAACTCTCGGTAGATAACATATCGGCAATATCGATAAAAGTATGTATTTAAAAATCGGCCGAGCGTTATCCTGTTACCTACATTCTACATGATGTTTGGAAATATTTGGAAAACGACTGTCGCGCTGCGCATGGTCGGGGTGCCTACTAGCCCTTGGGGTGCCTCACTTTGGATCCCAGCTTTGCGCTTCTATTGGGGTCTATCTTCTTTGCTATCGGCTTGTAAACGCCGAAACGGATTTATCGGAATGTCTGTGATTGGTCGGCTTCATTATGTATTCTGATTGGTCAACGTCATTCTGGCCTTGCAATTCTGGATTTGCCATTCCGATATTGTGTAGGCCATGGAACATTGCCATTCCGATATTGAGTAGCCTTAGAATCGGAACCGAAACAGTCGATTTCCCGGAAAGACTGTGATTGGTTGGCCATTCCGGCTTTGCTAGATCTGCTACTTTCGTCCCTTGTTGCGTAATGTACTATTATTAAACTCAAAGGAATTTATCATAAGATTACACGAGATAGTTAAGGCCCGGACACTTAAAAAAGGAACAGAGAAAAAACACAAGAATAATATTAGCTACTATATCTGTATAGCAAAAAACATATGGAACAACGTCTTGTTCCTCATATCTATAGATATAGTACGTAATGTTATTCTTGTGCTTTTTCTTTGTTCCTCTTAAGTGTGCGGGTCTTTACTGTCAAATATATTTTCATATAAAAAAATACTTTTTGCATAAAACTTTTACAAAAAATTACTTTGATGTAACATCAGTCCGAAATTTTAACGAAATAATATGCTTCATGGGACATGCGGAGGTTAGAATCGGAACCAAAACGGTCGTTTTCCCGGAAATACAGTGATTGGTCGGACATTCTGGCCTCGCTATTCCGGCTTTGCTATTTCGGTTTTGTGTAGGCCATGGGGCAGCTACCTGATTGGCCAGCACACTGCAGCATACGTAAAATATTAGGTTGTTGTGTTCAGCTACAGAATAAGGTTGTATACTCCCTAATTGAGTTCGACTTACCACCGGTAATAATCCGGTACTTCGAATAAATTTATTAATTAACCAAATAACTGTTAAATGATGATTAGGGAAATATTAATTTATTAACATCCATTACATTGTAATAGGAAATAGGTTAATACTTTTAATTGGGGACTTCACCTGGTGCTAATACCCCTTGGAAGAAAAAAAAAGAAAAAATACTTTTAAAGAAAAAAGAAAATTTACTTAGATTTATTTAGATATTTGTGTAAATATCTTATAGTTTGTTTGCCTATGATAAATATTAAAAAAGTGCTCAAGTTAAAAGATACTTTTTTTTATTGTCATCAAATTTAATTTCATAGAAGAAGAAATTTTAATCAACAAACATTTTAACTATGGATGTTGAATATACGCATAGAAAATTGAGTCATTTACGCAAAATTTTAGAAAGATCTGGACCCTTTTGTAGACCTGATTTTGAACCGTCATCTGAATCATTAAAATTTTTAATGCAGAACTGTAAAATACTTGTGATTGGTGCTGGTGGATTAGGTTGTGAATGTTTGAAAAATTTGGCGCTTATGGGTTTCAGGCAAATGCACGTTATAGACATGGATATAATTGATTTGTCAAACTTAAATCGGTAAGAATTTATTTTATTTTCCATAATAAAATTTGTGTTATACATATATTTTTAACTGAGTTCAAAAAGAAGGTTATCAATTCAGTCTGTATATTTTCTTTTATGTATATTCAAACATAACTTTTCACCAGAGGCAGTAATTTGGACAATTCTATGTGTAATGAATACGGTATGTTCCTCTTAAAGTCCCTTTATAATCTTGAATCCTGACTCAAATATAAATTTTTTTGTCATTTAGTTTTGTTTGTTACTTTTATCATATTCTTATCATCATATACTTATTTCATTATTGGGAATTCAAATACACCGTGCGACCTCTGGTGGTCTGCACTAACATGAGCCATTTCTCATGCAAGTAAATATTGAAGGCTTCCAAGAAGAAAGACCTATCTCAGTATTACAATTTTACCAGTATTCAAATACGATGAAAACATACTTTTGATCATAAATAAACAATATTTTTAGGTAGCAAATTATGTATGCTTAGCATTAATTAGGTAGCTTAACAAAAGAGGTATTTTTGGCATATTTTTTAATATTCAGAAATGTTTGCTCTGATTTTATAATAACTCCTGTTCTTAAGTGCTTCATAAAATCTTTTTGTAGATTGTACAATATTCTGGTTTTTCCATTGGATAAGTTTCAAGCCTCTAATTTTCTCTTTCCAAAATGGGTGTCTAGGAAGACCACCTACATCCATCTTTTATGAATCAAGAACTTATTGCTTAATAATTAATATCTTTTTTTTTTTTTTAAATTGCCATTCCTACCTGTATACCCTTTCAGGTTTTTACAGGATACCCCCATCACCTCTGTGTGGAGGTATTTGATTTCTACCTAGGCCGGTAACTTGTGACAGAGGAAAACCCGTATGAAAAACCTCTGCCAGGATGCACTACAGTAAAGAAATTAACTTGCTAGTTAAGTATCATTCCTCACCTTGCCAACAAGGTATTAAGCACTTAACAAATTTTTCTTGCGAATAAAAGTCAGAGGTGCTGGCAGCATTGATAGAAAAAGCGAGGCTAACACTTGATTCTGTAGGGCAACCCCTTGATGAATCAAGTGTGTGTCATTACCAAACAATAATTGATAGATTAGAAATAGAATATACAAAATTACTGTTACATACGAATGACCATCTATGGATTTACTGAATTTATCCTGGATATCTGATCATATGCCAATATAACAAATTAATATTTAAGAAAGTATTTGTTAATTTAAAATCCCAAAAATAAATTCTTTCTTTAGTTTATTTATTTGTTAAAATTGGGTTTTTATTTAAATTTCAATCTCATTTGAACATAGGAAATTTACTATTAACATAACAGCAACAGCATATAGAGTAACAGAAAATTTGTAGGTTATGAACTTGCACTGTAAACACAATGTCATTTTATCCATGACTTAATATCGATAATAATTTGATGGACATTAAGCTTATTCCTAAATGCATGCTGTCTGGATCATACACAATGTGTGTGACATGTCAACATGTGTATAATATAGTTAATGCTTGAACACACGGGAATTTAAACAACAGAATAAAAAAAGAAGTTGAATTATATCTTTAAGTACCTGTTAGTTAAAATAATAAATTAATAAAATTGTAAACACTAAACCACTTGACAGTCAATAAGTTCTCTTATAGAGTTATACATAACTTATTATATACCAATAGTAATCATCTATTGGCCATAAAACATTTTGAGGATGGTCTTGTGCCCTTATCATGTGCACATTTCGGGGGTGTTTCTGCCACTTCTTACCTCTTTAACTCTTTTCTCATTTCCCATAATATTTTCTTCTTTTCTTTATCTACAAACCATGTTTTCACCATATCATTGTTTTCTATAAACCGCGCCACCGTCCATCCTTCTTCTCCTATATCATTCTCTAGCCAATTTTCTATTTTCATCTCCATATCCCATTCTCTTCCTCTTTTTAGCATTAAGACCTTCTCTTTGTACCTTTCAATCGTGCTGTCCTGTCTCTTTTCTTTGTCTTTGTTTACCTCTACTCTTTTAATTTCGCTTCTTAGCTTATTGTGTGGTTCTTCCTCCTCCTCCATGTCCCATCCACTGTTGCTTTCTCTTTTTCTTTTTTCCATTACCATTTTCTCTAATTTATCCATTCTTTCTCTCATTCTCCTGTTCTCTTAACATTTTATCTTTGTTTTTTCCTCTTTATAAGCCAGGCCTCCTCTCTCCATCCATTCCTCCTCTCTTCTCTTTTCAGCTTTTCTATTTCTTCTTCTTGTCCTTTGTAATTCTTTTTCAACTCTTTTTCGGCAAACCCGTTCTGTGGTTTGACTTGAACAGTCTATTCGCCGACCCAACAGCTGATTAGTGTTTGGCAGGGAAAATCTAATCCCTGTTGTCCGTGAAGGGTTCCTTGGGAGTCTTCATATTTTAGTTTGTAGTAAATTTTACTAAAACTAATTAATTCTAGGCGTGATACTTTAATAATCTGTGCTTCTAATTAAGGATTCTTTCTTGTGAGTAGGTATGTTCATGTTTCTTGGATTTGCTCTTTCTTGAATTGCAGTTCTAGATGTCTCTTGTTGGTGGAATAAAAAACCTCTCACCTCTACGTAAAAACAGGCTCTTTAAATTGTGAGCACGTAAGGATTGAGGTTATACTATTACATGTACATTTTGGATTCTTATGCCTGCTTTAATAAAAAAATTCACTAAAGGTTTCTATTACTTGAACATTCATTGTGGACATGGTAAAGGAAATATCAAATCATTGTGTTGTTTCAATGTTTAAAAGTTTTTCTTTAAGGGGGCAGGCCTGGGTTAAAACTAAAAAACAAATTTTTCTTTACTAATCCAGGAAATATTTTATATTTAAAAGCAAGCATTCTGAAAATTTTTATGCTATAAATAATTAGTAATATCATAAATTTTACCGTTGTAAAACCACAAAAACTTGATCTTACAAGTCACAATAAATCACTATTTTCAATACCATATTTATCAAAGTTGCTGTGTTCCTCACACGATTGCAGCTGACATGATGAACAAATTTTCTTTTCTCGAAGGTTGTTTGACTTCTTTTGACATGTTTCAAAAAGAACGAAGCACATTTTCGTAAAAATATTTTTTATTATTTTTTTTCGGAGACCTAACCGATTTAAAAAAAATAAAATATAAAATTTTCAAAAAATCGGTTACCTCAGAAAAAAAATAAAAAAAATTTTAACGAAAAACTTTTAGATTCTCTATTGGCTATTTCATTACCTGATATATTTTTGTGGCTAGATACCCAGACAAATTTTATATCTAAATGTTTTATGTAAATGAATGATAGATTTAATTTACATTCTAAGGCTGTAATTGGAATTTTGGAATAATTATTTTTATTTTTAAGGGGATGCGTCAGACCTACTTTACCAACCAAGGCAAACCGAAATAAAATTTTCGTTTTTTGTAAAAACTATGCATCAGAATCGATTTTCCTTTTAGGGATTGCTTTATTTGGATCATATAAATAGCGGAACACTGAAAATTTGAGGTAAATCATTCTGTCTCAATAGGAAAGTGAAAAAAAAATGATCTTCGAAAATTTTGTTTTTCTCCAAAAATACGCATAAGAATAAAATTTCCTTTTCAAGATAACTTTATCTAGGGAAAATACATAGCGGAACACTCGAATTGATATCAGAATCGTAAAGTAGCATAATAACATAATTGCCAATTTTTGATTCTGATAATAATTTGAGTTTTCCGCTATGTATTTTCCGTAAATAAAGCTACCCTGAAAAGGAAATTTGATTCTAATGCGTATTTTGTGAGAAAAAGGAAATTTTTTAATGTATTTTATCGGCGGGTAAAGTAGTTCTCTTAAGTATAGACTAACTGGTTGGTATAGTAGAAAAGGACAGATCTATATATATTTGAATAGCTAACTACATTCAATAGAGTTTTATTGCATTCCAACACCACCCCACAATCAAAAGTCTATTCTTAAATTTCACAAGAATATTCCCAGTCCTTCGACGCAGAACATCTGTTTCGGAGATGGAAGAGGCTTTGTGAGAATATTATGCGATCATTTCCTCGGTGGACAAGTATTCCAGCTTCAGAGGGTATTGCTGAAGGGCATCTCGGATGAAATGGTGCCTAATGTCGATGTGTTTCGACCTTGAATGGAAGACGGGATTACCAGCTAGTTTTCCAACGGACTGATTATCGTTGTAAATAACGCCTTCGCCAGATCCGTGCATCCAAGTTCCTTAAGATACATGATGCGGTAAATTCCTTCCTTGGCTGCTTCGGTGAGGCACATGTACTCGGCTTTCGTCGGCGACAGGGCTACCGATTTTTGTTTGCGTGACGCCCAGGATATTGCAACTCCTGACAGGGTGAACGCGTAGCCAGAGAACGATCTGAGGGTCGTCGATATTATTTCCCCAATCGGCATCTGCGTCTCCCAGCAAGCCTTTGTCATCGCGGGAGAATATTAGCTTTTTGTCAATGGTGCCTTTAAGGTAGCGTAGCACTCGCTTAGCGGCTTGCCAGTGACTTTCATTAAAGCAATTGTTGAACTGACTAGTTGCGTTTACTGCATACGCTATGTCTGGACGCGTTCCAACGGCGACATACATCAACGCGCCCAGAATTTCCCTGAATTAAAATGAGCTCGCTTCGCACGATTTTTCGGGGAGTCCCAGCTTAGCATCGAATGCTAAGGGAGTCTTCACAGGCTTGCAATCGCTCATCTTGAACTTAGCTAAAACGTCCTTGATATACCCGCTTTGGCATATTGAGATCTTATTCTTATCTTGAGTCACTTCCATTCCTAGATAATAACTCATTTCTCCGAGATCTTTTACATCAAAGTTGTCAGCGAGTTTGCGCTTGATCTCCGCAGTCCTCTTCAAGTTGCGGGACGCGATCGAGATGTCGTCTACGTGTACCAGTACGAAGGTAATTTCCTCTTTGTCGACGAACATGCACGGATCTGCGTTGGTAGCCTTAAGACTGATAGACTCGAGAACTTCCTTCAGCTTGGCGTACAATTGTCTCCCAGCTTAACGTAGTCCGCTCAGAGCTTTCCGAAGCTTGCAGACTTTATCTCCGGACTTTAAAGCCTTGAGCATTTTTCTTGCTTTAACTCTGACGTCAGGATCCGTATCGGTTGTAGCTTTCAGCCATTCATCACGATCAGCGCCTCTGGTCGTTTCCCTCAGCGGTATTTCGGCTGCGCCCATGGCGAAATCGGCTTCGGGAGTCTCGTATACATCGTCTACGAATTTTGCGTCATTGGGATTACGATTCTGTAACAGTCGCTCCCGGTTTTCGAATCTGTAGAATGGAAGCTCAACCTCGTCAGATATATTTTCATCTGCGTGATAGTTTTCCGGATTTCCTGCATTGGTCCTTTCAGTCGGTTTTGACTTTTCAAAACCGCGAAAAGGTGGCTCGTCGTCGTCCGATGCTACAGAGTCTGCCTCGACATGCACGTCCTCGCTTTCCTTTTGCCTGGACGCTGTGGTTTCTACGATTCTTGTCCCCGCGAAGTCTTCAGAACCAGAAGGATAAAAATCTTCGAACGTGTTTCCGGGCTCAAAGCAATCAAGAAAACGAACATCTCTCGAAACGACAACTTTCTTCTCAGTTGGGATCCAAACAATCCAAAATATCCCTTTTTTGCCATTCGGATCGAATTTTCCTTTACCAGGATTCTTATCCTTTATGACGACCTTGGTACCAAACGTTCGCATATGCGAGACATCAGGCAGCTTTCCCATCCATCTCTCGTATGGGGTCCCAGACGGAAGACTCTTCGTTACACATCGATTGCGTACGTAGTTGGCAGTAGCAATGGCTTCAGCTCAAAAACCATCTGATACGCCCGATTCTAACATCATGCAGCGTGCAGCTTCAACGAGAGTGCGGTTCTTCCGTTCTGCCACTCCGTTTTGTTGAGGCGTGTGAGGTATCGTCAGACGTTGACGTATACCTGCGTTCTTAAGAATGTCGTTCATGCGTTCGTTGCAGTATTAATCTTGCATCCAGTTTGCATTTCGACCATATTTTTGAAATCGACAAACTTATCCACGACTTCTCCTTTAGAGTGCATAAAGTACACGCAACAAAATCGGCTGTAGTCGTCAATGAATGTGACAAAATACCGAGCACGGCCAATTAACTCTGTCTTCATGGGCCCGCACACGTCCGAGTGAACTCTTTGCGTGAATGGTGAACTTGCGATTTTTCCGATAATGCAGGTTTTGCATTTATTTAAGTTCATCGAATCATCAAAATAAAGACCCACTGCACACTTGCTTTTGAGCTCGTTTTATCGCATTCGGCAGCTGCTGTGTACGAAATTCCTCGCTCTGCGCGCAAGTAGAAGAGATCGCCTATTCGGTCTGCTGTGAAAACTCTGCATCCTCCGGGATCTGTTATGACAGCACACTGCTTCTTGAAAGTTACCTCATAATGGTTGTCGACGATTTTTACTGACATGAGGTTTGTGCGTAGATCGGGTACCAAGAGCGTGTCTTTCAAGAATACCGCGCCATTTTCGTCGTTTGCAACCCTGAATCGTACTTCACCTTTCGCCTCCACGTGTGTCGTGGTGTTGCTGGCGAGCTTCAGACAGCTGTTCGATCGATCGCTGTTCGATCGATCTTAGTCGTGTTCAGAAATGCATCTTTATCGTTACACAAGTGTGAAGTGCACCCACTATCGATGCACCACAAAGTTGCCGCGAGACTGGCGCTTTGCGCGAAGAAACGATGGCTTTCCTCTGCGTAGTTGCCTTCACTTTCGGCAATCTTCTCGGCAGCTTTCTTTTTGAAACAGTCCGCCTCTTTATGACCCTTCTTACCACAGAAGCCGCAGTTGTACTTGGGTTTCATTTTCGACATTTATGGCTTGTCGCTGTTTGATGAGGTGCTGCCACCTCTGGGTCTGTTCGAGGGTCTTAGTTTCCCGCCGATGAACATGACGCCCCCTATCAGATTTGTTCTTTTGACACCTGGCATTAAATTCTTCCATAATTTTCACTTTGAGATTTTCCGTGCTAGGTAATTCGTCGCGAGACTCTATAGCACATCTGATATTTTCGAAGCTGCTCGGCAAGCTGTAGAGCAGCATGATAGTCACGAGATTATCGTTTATTTCGATGTCTATCGACTGCAGCTTGTTGAGCGTGTTAAAGAACTTGTCTAAGTGCTCCTTGACGTCACCGCCTTCTTTCATCTTGTGTTCCAATAACTGTTTGAGAAGAGTGGCTTTTCTGGCAGGTCCTTTCGATGCGTAGATTGATTCGAGTTTGAGTCAAATTTGATTCGACATAACGCAGCCTTTTATCTTCTTCAGCTCTGCGGGACTTATGCTCAGAATTATGTCGGCCTTGGCTTTACGATCGGCCTCTAGCCAATCCTTGTGCTCCTTTCCCGCTGCTGGCGTTGCGTTTTCTGTTAATACAGGAGGCTTTTTCTCGCCTAATACATATGCCCACATATCGTTTTTAACGAACAGGGCTTCTGTCTGTATCCTCCAGGTATCGTAATTGTCGCGTGTGAGCAACTCGATTCGCGTCGAATGCGTCGTGAGTATAGCGTGCGCCACTTTTAAGGCTATGCTGTTCACGACTTTCGTGCCTTTCTGTGTGCTCGCGTTTACTCGATTTTTACGCCCAAGGATTTCGTATCTTTTTATCTGCGTTTGCGTGCGGACCGTGCGCGTCCTGGGCCCATAACCTGATAGGGATTATGATTAATAACGCATTCAATTTTGATAAAAAATTATTCTATAGGTTTATTAAATAAGCGCACCGCGAAACGGTCGAGTGTAGACTAAGTGAATTACATAAGAAACATATAAATGCGACATCTATGGTCGGTAAAGTAGAAAAGGACAGATCTATATATATATATATATATATATATATATATATATATATATATATATATTTGTATAACTAACTACATACAATAGAGTTTTATTGCATTCCAACACGTGTATGCCAAGTTTCAAGTCTGGACTATTGACCAGTTTTTAAATAATCCATTTTTAAACTGAAAAGTTTGGAAATAACTTAATATTTAAAAACTGGTGGATTGTTTAGACTTGAAACTTGGCATAAAAGCCCTCGCACTGTATTGTATCAAACCTGTGTAGTTTGATAGCTTTTCATCGAGCAAAAGGTGTAAGTTGCTGAAAAAATGCGATTTTAACGGCAGTGCTTCAGAGCTAAGTATACCTTGTGCTTAAGAAAAGTCAAGATACCACACCAATTTCATTTTCATGAGAATTGAAAGACTGAGATCGATTCAAATCCATTTTTGTTCCAATCTCTCGATGCCTGATTTTAGTTTTAAAGGTTTTGTGAAGTAAATAAACCCTGTAAATTTAATGTCTATTGGTATACAATTATATCCAGATGTTATAAGTAAATGTATGTACGTATATAAACTTATAGAATAAAATGTACGGTTACCTTTCATAGTATGTGGCTGCACATACAAATGTATTATTATATATACATTACAGTTATGACTTGATTACCTATTCAATACTGTAAGTTAAATGCAGTTATATTTAGCATGAACATAAAGTCAAATGATTAAAATATAAAAAATCTAGAAAGCATATATGTTTATCGTATTATGCATGAATCTTGAGATTAGTTTACAAATTAACAAGGCAACTTGTTTTTGGTTCTATATATCCAGCATTTAAAAATGAATAATTCTAAAAAAAATATAAAAACCTGATTATTTTGTCTACTATTCGACTAATTTCTTACTCTGTTACACCATCCAAACCATAAAGTATTTTTAAAGCTACTAAAACATAAGCCATGGGTTTGCCTTCATAATTAGGAATTTATAAAAACTTTAATTCTACGCATCCTAATGCATAGGTAATACTATGCTACATAAATTACTTACCACGATTAAAAGCAGGTTTGAACAAATCCCCAAGTATCAGGAACATCGTCTCTGTGTAAAATACTTTTGAGCCTTTGAAAATACTGAAAATAATTTTTAAAATTTTGCACAATCAATAAATCTAAGGTAATCTGCATTTTTAAAATGTATAAATTTCTTAACAATAACAAAAAGTCAATCACATTAAATATATTTCTCTCATAAAAAAATGAAGATTACCTTATAAATAAATAAGCAGTTAAAAGATAACTTATCTGATAAACAGCAGCAGATTTTCCTTTAGTGAAGTCCAGCGCCCAGTGCATATTCATTTACTTTGAATTTTGATCAACATAACCTTATTCATTCTAGACAAAATCGTGATCGGCCGGCGACTAAGGAAAATTTCGAAAAAAATTCAGAACGAACCCATGGGCAACCTCGGGGCATGAGCATCCCTCGCACGCACAAGCGATTCCCGCGCGCCCTAGCGGATCGCTCGAGTTCCCCTAGGGTATATTACTATACTGGCGTTCCCCGCGCGGACTGGCGGACCTTTAGCGTTCCCTCGTACCCGAGCGGACCATTAGCGTTGTCCTCGTACCCTAGCGGACCGCTAGCGTTGACCTCGGCAGCACTTGGATCGCGAGCAACTATTGGCCTTGACAGAGGTGAGTACACCTGTTTTCAAGGGTAAGTAGGGGGCACGGGTGATTTTAAAAAACTTTTAAACAGACTTAATTGTTCATGCGCGTGCGAGTAGACTACTCGCATCTACTTTAGCCCACTGTTATCACTAGTCTCTGCATGTATCTAGAATTTTTGCGCGCGTCCACGAATTGTCCCTCGGATGCAAGCAAATTATCGATATACACGTCCAATGCTAGTGCCAATGCCAGTGCGCGGATGTAACTTCCGAGTTACACTTGCAATACCCGTGGGTCCGAGATGCAACCAAAAATTTGCCTCTTTTGCTCGCTACTATGAATGCACCGTCAGTACTGGTTGAAAAGTTTACTATTTCTTTTATGTATTAAGTTAATGTTTTCATGGTAAATATAGATTCTCTCATTATTAGGGTATTTCAACAAGATGATTTGATCGTGGTTTAATTCGTGATTATCTTATGAATACTCATTGAGTTTCTCCATGTTAATGTCAGTTTCTTGACATTGTAAAGAGAATTCGTATGAGGAAGATTTATTTAGAATATTTTTGTAAAGATTTCTTTGATTTTATTATATCTGCTTAAGGCAGTTCTCATTATGTATTTAGATTTGGACTTTTAATTTTTCCCTACGTTTTCTGATAACTCTTCAAGGTTTGAAATAAGTGGGTGATTTTTAATACTTGCAGATTTGTATAAATATATGTCAATCAAAATTTCTCTAAGGTGTGAGAGGGTTGTTTCTTTTGTACTGAAAGGGAGTTCTTTTATTATTTCATTCGAAATATTGTCCTTTTCCGGGGATGAATTTTCTTTTAGGTTGTGAATGTCTGTGTGAAAGTTTTGAAATTATAGGGTAATCTAGGTGGTGCTTTGCATTGCTGTAAGGAATATTTATGGGATTTGCCCGTGTGTTAGAGCACGATTTATTTATAGTGTTTAATATTTTTGGATCATCATAGTCAAAACTTTCCATATTTTTGGGGGAAGGTGTGTATCCTTTTAACGCGCTTATCATTTTTCAACTAGAATGTGTTGGTGTACTAATCCCTAATGATTGTATATAATTGTGAGTATAAGATTGTTTTGTTTTTTTTAGCTAATTGCTTGAATGTTTCATTACTTCTAAATACTTTGTATAGTTTTCGTGATTTTTGAGTTTGCGATAATTGGATGTGAGTTTTTTCCTATTTTCTGTTGCAATGTTGAGGTCTTGCGGCCGCCAGGTCACTGTCCGTTTGATGTTTTAGCACCTGCGTCTATTAGTGATTTATTAATAAGATTAATTACTGTGTCATAAACTGTTAAGGGGAGATCGGAGTCCTATACCTTATACACATTACCGACATTGCCTTTTTTTCGTTTTATGCAGACAGTTTTTCTTTTAAGAGGCTGTATCTTCTGTCCTTATCTAATCACGTTTTTGCTATTTATTCAAATTGTAGTTTGTTAATTGAAAATCTAAATGTTGGCCTCGATTGGTATTAAGATAAGGAATATTTTGAGACCTTAAAAAGTATCCTATAAAACTTCGGAACCTGAAAATTGAGGTTAACTTTTCCGTTTCGAAGTTTTCTCGAAAAGGAAATAATGTTAGATACTTTTTAAGGTCTCAAAATATTCCTTATTTTAATACCAATTGGGGCCAACTATTAGTTTTTCAATTAACAAACTACAATTTGAATAAATAGCAAAAACGTTATTAGACAAGGACAGAAGATACGGCCTCTTAATGCAATTTTATGAACGTACGTAGATTCTAAGTGATAAATAGATTGAGCATACGTTTGCGAAATTTGAAAATCTTATATATTCACTGAATAAAACGAAAAACTGTAATGTCGGTATCCGGCATCCCCTTAAGAGAAGGTCGTATCTTCTTTCCTTCTCTAATCGCGTTTTTACTATTTATTCAAATTGTAGTTTTATTAATTGAAAAACTAATAGTTGGCCCAATTGGTATTAATATAAGGAATATTTTGAGACCTTAAAAAGTATCTAACATTTTTTCCTTTTCGAGAAAACTTCGGAACGGAAAAACTAACCTCAATTTCCTCTTAAGGTATTTGGTGAAGTGAAGTCTTGCTGTATATAGTTTTAAGATCTAGATCAGTTTGAAACTTTTAGTGGTTTGTTCTTAATTCTGATTTGTTACTAGATATCGTAATGGCGATCGGAAGATGGTCACTACCTAAACCATCTTCCAATACAAGCCAGTCAGATTTGTGAATTAACTTAATAGATATTAAAGTTACATCGGGAGAACCTGGTTTATTTGGCAGTTTAGGAATTAACATAGCTTGAGAGGGGTCATTAATGACTATGAGGTCTGCATTAATAGTTTCTGAAACCAGCCATTTACCAATTTTTCCTTCTTTACCTGTGATCTACATAGAATGGTGAGCGTTAAAGTTGCTACATACTACTACATTACTAAATGATATAATAAAAGCAATTAATTGTTTCATATCACATACTTGGAGTTTAACTCTATGTTCTCTGTAAATATTAAAAACATTTAAAGTTTCTTCATATAATTTGATTATTGTGGCAAGAGTTTCAAGTCTATTGAAAATTTCTTTCTGTGCAATATTAAACAATCCACCCCCAAAGGTATCGGTTACTCAATTTTTTCTTACAATATTAAAATTTTTAAGGCGCATGTCTTCCAGATCATTCAACCAGGTTTCTTGGAGGTACACTAACATAGTTGAACCAGTTCACAATCACTCAAGAAGGTACTGAGGTTATTCTGACAATACAGAATTATAAAAAGAAGCAAAATTCAAAACCATTTGCTAATTAGCTAATTTATATCTTAATTTAAATAATAGTAGGTCTAAAACGTTTATATTTGACATAAAACTGTGAAAATCATGTTTAAATGCAAAAGTTCCAATGGACGTAATGTCGGTCAGTGAATTACAGTCGGGACTAATTGTCAATCAGTAGTCCTGGCTTAGATTATGACCACAATTCTGCGTGAAAAATGAGGTTATGTTTAAGGTTATGTTTTTGAAATCAATCTTTTAGTGTATAATTATCTATGATAACAGATGAATATTAGTGGAGTTTTATTGGAAAATAGTAAATAATTAATCTTATATCGTTATTATGCGTTAAAAAGTATCTGAGTTTGTCGATCGACATATGGTACAGCAATCACAAACCATGAGCCTATCCTCGATCACTTAATAAAAATTGTAAAAATAAACTAATTATCGTCTACGCTTCGTTTTTAAGTTCTTGTCGATCTAAGGTCACTATTAAACCCTTTTACATGAGTTGATAAGCAACAAAATTTGTTAAAACGTCTTATTACTAAACACATGTTCGTTGGCTCGGTAGCTAAGAATGCTGCTTATGAACGCACGAACGAGAAGTTGCTGTATTAAATAATTTTTTTCTCATAAATAAAATCATTAAATCATTTGAAACCTTTTGACAATTATTATTATTATACTTTCGTATTTCGCGCCACTCTCATGATTCAGCGATATTGAGCGAGTCGCACTGCGGGAGCTACGCGTCGCTTGCGATAGAGTCTGTTTTTTTTTGTCTCCGGTAGGTATCTAGGCGAATCTAATATGTTCCTAATATCATCCTGCTCTCCCTTATTATGTGAATCGGAGATCAGGTGTGAAATGTGGATAATCTGAACTTGAGAGCAGAATGTAGTCTTGATGTAGTGCCTCTTGTGTCAATCTGGAGCCGAAGAGCAGCCTTCACTTGGATTCTCCAGTAGAGGTTAGGTCGATGATCAGCTACTTTCTGGATGAGTCCAAGCATGGGTATAGTTGAAGATTGACGTATAAGCATATGTATAGACATACAAGACGTTGATTCGTAAGCAGCATGCGTTACAGAGTATCACAGACAGATGGGAACTAGGGTGTAGGAATTTGAATAGGTTGCGTTAAGCATATGAAAGTATACACTAAGAAAGTAAAGTAGAGCATGCTAAGGATTATCTACGTTATAGATCAATATCATTAGCAATATAGAAGTCCGCGATAGCAAAACCGACATTGATGTTATACAGATTGACTATATCGCACAACACTTCCTCATTTTCAGTGATTCTACGTCTATTTAAAAATTCAATTAAGTCCGCTCTCTGTCGCGAGCATAAAGTACATGGGAATAGCAGGTGTTCTTCATTGTGACTATCTTCACCACACTCGCATTGCACGTCCACCTTAATTCCTTTGGAATGAAGGTGAAATCTAGATATATCATGCCCGCTCAAGAAGCAAGTAAATTTTCTTTCTGTTGGCTTTAGAGTAAGAGAACGAGAGGGTTAAAGAAAAGTCATTATAGTGGTGTATAATGTATCTCCTGCCCTTGCGCCCCCCCCCCCCCCCATATTCCAAAGAGAAAGTATTCATCTCCGAGATGAGGGATCTTTTGAAGAAGGGGTAAAGGTTTGAGTACCATATGTAGTTAAAGTCAATTTGACTTTTTTCTCTGACACTGTTTGCCAGTGCGTCCGCCCTTTCATTGCCCGGGACCCCTGCATGGGAAGGTATCCAGACCACTGATATGGAATGACCTTTATAGGTAAGGTTGTATATTTTTTCCCTGATTTACGAGATTAATATATGCATATTCGATTGTAAGCCGGTTTTTTGTAGAGTTTTAAGAAGGCTAAGAGAATCCGTAAAAAATACAAATTTGTTATTTTTAACACTACTGGTATAGTTTAGGGCTTGCAGTAGGGCGAAAGCTTCGAATTAAAAAATAGAGAGAGAGAGAAGAGTTTAATTTAAAGCAAGCGTGGGATTCAGGAAGAAATTGATAGATACCTGCTCCGCAGTCTCCCGCAGGACCCTTGGAACCATCTGCAAAAAATTGTGTGCAGTTAGCAAACTTTGTTTCAACTAGTTCATTGAACTTTTGGGTTATATTTGAGCGATCTAGAGTAAGCTTTCTTCCAAGAACTGTATTTATGAAATTCTTAATAAATAATGAGAAATATGGAGTAGTATAAGTTGACAAGGCTTTAACTTGAATAATATTGTTGAAATGTAGCTCTAATTTTATCCAATTATTGTAAAATAGTCCGTATTTGAAGTTGTCCTTATCAAAATTTATTCTATTTTCATGGTGATTTTTGAGAATATTGAAAACAGCTATTGTTGAATTTTTTTTTTGGGAAATGAGTCTACCGATATATCTGTTAGATAGAAGTGTTCTTCTAGCTTGGAGGGTAGGGATGCTTGCGATATGACGTAGTACATTTATAGCGGTGGTGATGACGCAGCCAATAGATTTGCGAATAGCGGCATTTTAAACCACGTCTAATTTTCTAAGAAGAGTTACGGAGGCATTGTGGAATAGAAAGCAGCTACATTCCAGCCGTGGTCTAACGATGGACTTGTACAACGATAGGGCCGTTTGTGGGTGAATACCCCATTCAATCGCGGTGATCGAGGATAACATCATGACCCTGATTTTGGTTTTGTCCTCAATTTGGGTGATGTGATTTTGCCAGTTGAGGCTGTTTTCCCAGATAACACCTAGGTATTTAAAATGGTTGGTGTTATAGAGAGGTTCCTTGTCGAGAGATAAAAAATACTTGTTAGGGAGTATTAGATCGGCTTTGTAGCCGAAAAAAACCCAGCTATATTGTTGGTTTTCCCTACCTTGATAGGACGTCCCTCAAAATAATCTGTAATGTGTCGGTTATTGATGAGATTCTGTATAAAAATGACATACTTTGGAGGGATTCCTAATGTAAATGCTATCAAGATTCCTAGAAGTTTCGACAGCTTGACTGAATCATAGGCACCGTCGATGTCGATGCCGAGAACACCCAAAAGTTGTTTTCTTGCTTTGGCGAGGTTGATATTTGCACGTAGGGTGGACAAACAACCCGCACAGGACTGTCCCCGTCTGAAACCAGAGAAGCCGTCCCGTAGCACATTGTTGTTCTCCATCCACCATTGCAGTCTATCATTTATAATTCTTTCGAGCGTTTTCAGTAATGTAGAGGCAACGCTATCGGTCGGAACCCGCTTCTCCCATTCTTGGGAATAAATCAGATATTGAAATAGTCCCAAGAATCAGGGTACGCGTGTTCCTCCAAGACCCGATTGTAGACTTTACAGAGCCATTCTAACGACGATATAGGTAGTTATTTTAGGACCGTGTTGGGTATACCGTCAGGGCCAGGGATAGAGTGAGATTTGGATCTCTTAATAGCTGATTGAATTTCAGAGACAGAAAAAGGGTTGTTTAGGACTTCATCTGTGGAGTGGGGATAATTCATGTTAGGAAACTCACCGTAGTTGTAGTTTTGGAGATTTTGTCGAAAGCAGAGTTAAGTTCTGTGTTGTTTTCGGGGTCATTACTTGAAAGGTTAACGGATGAGCGACTGTAAAACCTATTTTTGTATCTTTTTATAAATTTTAAATTTTAAACGAGGGGTGCACGGGGGTTTAAGGTTGAAAGAAATTTTTGAAAGTTGTTTTTTTTTATTTTTTAGAATTTTAGCGTATTCTGAACACGTTTCTTTATAGACTGTTATATTTTCAAGGCAGGGGTTAGACTTAAATTCCCAAAGTTTTTCCCATCTCCTTTTGACAGCCTCAGAACACTCTGAGGTCCACCAAGTGGCGTTTTTAAACGATTTTTTTTAAACTATGAGGATTGAACCTCTTGAGTTTGGAATTGCCTAGGGCATTGAATATGCTTTCTGAAAATTTTTTATATGAATCGAGGCTGTTTAAATCCGCATTATCGAAAGTATGAACTAATTGATCCATGCTTTCTTTGAACTTAGTCTAGTCGACTTTAGAAAATCCGAATTACTTTCCGTTTGAGTAGATTAGGAGTTTAAAATCTGTGAAACTATCACAAATTGGGTAGTGGTCACTCCCCGATGGGTCTGAGTGAACAGTCCAATTTATGTAGTCTCAAATGAAAGAAGAGCATATGGTAATGTCGGGACAGTTATTTCTGCCTTAATATATAGGAGTCTGGGAAATTTTCTAAGACCTGAGCCAAGTTACTACCAAGATTGTTAATCGTGTGGCTACCGCAATCAGGGTTTTGGGCATTTAAATCGTCCATGAGTAAAACATTGGTCAAGTTATGAACACAGATGAAAAATTGACTGAATCTTAAGGTACATACATTATTGTCAGGAGGGTTGTAGGCTACCACAAGGTTTATGTGGAATCCTTTTTTTGAAAATATTTTTACAGCAATGTATTCTAAATTGCTGGGAACGCCGTCGACGGAGAAGCAAGAAAATTTGAGGAACGTTCTAATATATATTTTTAGACCTCCAGCATGATTACTGTGCCCATTATTTCTATCGAGTCTAACAAGGTTAAAATTTTCCTTGTGGTTTGCCACAGAAGCTTTAATGCATTTAGTTTCTGCTATACAGAGTATGTCGCAGAAGTTTGAGAGATTTAAGACCTCAATCCACCTACTGGCTATGCCATTGGCATTCCAGTATGTGATATTAAGCAGATCTTTCATGGTGATTTAGGCAAAAATGCCGCGGAAGTTCACATTCTCCGATGAACCGTTTGAAATTTCGAGGATGCTATTTGTATCATATTGAGAGGATTTTGTTTTTGTAAAATTGTCTGTTATATTTATTTTGGTTAGGTTTTCTTTATCTTTGTTTTCTGTTTTTCTAAGCTTTTTTCCAATTTCTTCTTTCTCTTCGAGTTGCTTGACCTCGAAGATGAAGAACTATTTATGTCTTCTGAAATTCCTGGGGTGAGAATGCGGGTTGTGTAGGAGGATTTTTTTTAACTGGGGAAGATAACTAAATTAGTGTGCATTGCATTTTCAGGGTCACTGTGAGTTTTATTCTGGGATGGGGGATTTGGAGTTGATATTAGTCTATTTTAGATTTGAGAAAGGCATTTGCCCTTATTATTCTGTCTATTGACAAACAATGGTGTAAGAAATTGTGCTGCCTTTTCCCCCAGGTGGGAAGGGTTGGAAAGGTGGGTTTATTGGAAGTTTGAGTGGGAAGGATAGTTTCTTCCTCAAAATTATTAGTTTTGGTGCTATTTACAGGGGTTTGGTCGCTAATAGATCCCACAGACTCGTTTATGGAGTCGATAATGGAGTTATGTTGGGAGTTTAATATTTGAGAATGGTCTATTTCTTGAGAGATGAGCAATCCTTGCTTGATGCTTTGTGCTGAAGTCCTCAATTCTCGCATTTTGTTGTCGAAGTGCAGACTCCACCATGATCACTGCCGCAATTTTCGCAGCGCGGATGATTGCTGTAGTAATTGGTGCCGTGTCCGAAATGTTGGCACTTGAAGAACCTTAAGACTGCCTGGGTGAACCTTCCTATCTTAGTAAGACGCCCGAAAACGATTTCGGTACTGCCAGAGGCTACTGGTAGCTTTTTGTGGGAGGGGAATCTTCGAAGAAGCCTTCTCCGTTCTGGGAAATGCAAGTTTGATTCTCAGCATTTTTTTTAATGTCGCTGTTTATCGAAATCCAGTTGTAAATTCTTTCGATTCTATGGATCATTGAGTTATTTTCAAAGGTAGAAATGCCTTTGTTCATTAGATCGATGGGAACCGATGCGGGAACATCAAACGCAATTCCTACCTCGTATAGACCCGAGTCCGGAATATACGCCCTCCAATGTTCATCAACTTTGGTTATGTTCATATCCACAAATTTATTGGCTTATTGATTAATGTTGAAGGATACTGAGTATTTTTTTGGCCTACATTACATAGTCCTGCTTTGGCAATATTTACATTTGCTTTGCATAACTTGACTCCAACCGAGATAATATGGAGATTGCCTAGGTTTTTGTCAGCTCTCGAATCGCTTATATACACTACGAAAGGACCTATGGAATCCGAATCATATCTGCTATGTGCTTGGTTGTCAAAATATCCAAATTTTGAATAAGCACGCTGTTAAGGTCGTTGGTATTTTCAATTGTGGGTTTAGGTTTCATTAATTGGACACGGTAATAGAACTGTTATTGAAGTGTATAACAGTGAATAAAGGAGCCTAATTGGCAGAAAGAGATTTTAGAGAACAAGTTATTATCAAGATAAGAACTAGGGTGTGTATTGTTTAACGAAAGGGTACGCAAGGGCAGGAAATATCAGTATATCACCCTTTATTAAATTAAATCTACTGTAATTGCTTTGAGATGAGTATGTAAAAGAGTTTTAAGAAATATTCTATGTTTAATATTAGAGATGGTAGTACTAAAAGTAAAAAGGACAATAATAATAACATACAGCTAACAACAAAAACAAATTTGTAGCACTGTGCTTTACATTGATTTAAAGAATTGTGAATATATCCCGTTTCACGATCATTCCAGTTATACGAGCCGTTGTCCCTCGCAAAACTATATTGATTTGTATAAAACACACTCCCCGAATCACGAGCCGTATATTAACTATATTTACTCTATCATCAGAGATGAACGTTAAAATTCCCTTTGGAATTGTTATATAGGTTAACACCGTGTGGGTTAAGTAAAAAATTGCAGTTGTAATTATAGTCACAGTTATAAATAAACAAAAGTTAATATTAAACTTACAGCTATACATTTAGTAAACATCCTTTTAAGATTATAATTTAGTGTTTAAATAAAATTTTAAATAAATAAATAAATAAATAGGACAATATGCATCACTTTGTTATCACAATCAAATCTATCAAATTTCGACTACTGAGTAAAGTGTCTCTACACGTGTATAAAATATATCACATTTGCGTTGTATAACTACGCGAGTTTTGCAAAAAAGCTGAGTAATTTCAAAGCATATAATGACAAAAACGGTGTTATGTGCTACATTAAATGTCTCAATCCATATTAACAACAATGTCTTTACCGCTAAAGAGAATTACAGCACTAAATAGTTTATGCGAAAAAATGTGGCTGAAATTTTCAATTTTCAAAATGTCGTCCGATAGACGCCTCGCGGTCTCGTGAAAAGGTACCGACTTAGTAGCGCTTTCTTAGGGTATGAAACCCAAAAAATGCTTAAAATGACGGATATAAGGTTAGGAATGTCTGTACTCAGCTGAATCAGAGGTATTGTCCTCGGGTTGTCCGGATGACTCTTGTGTCTCCTTTCCCAGGGGACAGGCGACGACGGTTGAGTACGTTTGCGAGTTTAAAGCTGGATGCTGTTGAGTTCTTATGCTTTCCCCCAGCCCGAGCATCTATCGCTCGGCCGTTTCCAGTGCGAGTATATATAATTAAGGCCACGATATCCAGATCTTGAGCAGGAGTGTCGTATCAGCTATTTTGCGAATCCTGGGTGACTCGGTAGTCCAGTTATCTAAAATAGTGTGAGAATATATTAGTAATAGTCACGGAGAGAGAGAAGAGATCGACCACCTAGCTCGGCAGTCGGGAGTCGAATGGCGATAGCGTCTAACCAGATCGCGTCTGGCCGTCGTTGAAGCTAGTCGCACGTAGCCATTATTATACTTAGCGCGTTTTATCATTTATCGCTATTCACTGACGCTATTTATTTATTTATTCAAAACCAGATAAGAATTATAGTATGTACATTTAACTCCAAAAAATTGCGAAAAAAAACTTACAAAAATATAAAAAACATATATATATATATACAGGGTGTCAATTAAGTCCCGGGACGGCTGAATATTTTCTAAAGTTCTGCTTTTCTGGAAATTGACAGCCTGTATATACTTAAAACTAACTTAGAAACTAAAACTATGCATATCAAATTTTAATTTTACTATAAACATTATTCGTATAATTATATAAATTGATATATTATACACTATATACAAAGAGTAATAGTGTATCACAGTGATTCTTAATTACATCTTATCCAATTTTTTAAAAATTTTTTATGAGAAATTCTATCTATATCTAAAGTTTTAAACTCATTTTGTAGATTGTTAATAGTTCCCTAGTGGAAATAACAACTCTGAAAAACTGCGAAAAACTATGAAAAAAATCTAAGAAAGTGTGAAAAAATGTGAAAATACACATACTTTTGGTACATCTGTAACAAAACAAATACGCACATTTTTTCATAGTTTTATCGTAGTTTTTCACAGTTTCTCACTATTATAAAAAACACTTATTTATTCTAATATAACTTGTACAATTTTTCACATTTCTCCACAGTTTGTCACAGTTTTTCACATTTTCTCACTTTTTTTTCGTTGCATTTTCTTATATATAGGAAATTACAACTGTGAGAAATTGTGATAAAATGTGAGAAACTGTGAAAAGCCGTGAAAAACTATGTGAAAATGTGACACAATTTATGAAATATTCTATAATTATTTTTTAAATTCCTGTTCCAAATGTAAGCCCAATTTCACAGTTTTTCACGAAATTCTGATTTCAAGCCGGGAAAAAACCCGCCTTGAAACAGTCGGTGTCAAGGGTACTTTTCCTGTTGAAAACAACTCAGAAAAAATCCGAGTGCATTCACTGAGAATCGAACCCTCGACCCCTGGAACAGTGTTGTTTCTGTGACAAGCACGCTAACCACTGAGCCAACACCGCTCTCGACTTTTATCGTATTTGATTTTTGCATCTATAATTACCTTATCTAATATTTTGGCATATCTTTTGTACTGTACTTTAAGTTGATCATTCTCACGATCTATCTGTCATATATTATACAAAAATTCTTTAGTGTCACACGATTTTATTATATCACCTGTAATCCAGTTTTTCCTTTGATTCTTATTATTTTTCCTAATTTTTATTTTTGCTGATTCAATGCATTCTTTGATTTCGCTTAACATTGTATCAGTAGCTATATTAGGATCATGTATTGACATAGTTTCAGTCCAATCTATTGTCTTAGCGACGTTTCTTATCTTTTTATAGTCTGTAATGGTCAGTTAAGGAATGTTTTAGTTTATATGTAACTGT
Organism: Gastracanthus pulcherrimus; assembly: GCA_949152435.1. Taxonomy (NCBI): domain Eukaryota; kingdom Metazoa; phylum Arthropoda; class Insecta; order Hymenoptera; family Pteromalidae; genus Gastracanthus; species Gastracanthus pulcherrimus. The sequence goes on along the minus strand of OX424576.1, from coordinate 118,353,592 downwards.
ACTTAGGCTATTAGTTTTTATGAAAATATTATCAATACAAGATCCTTTACAGTTTCCTATAGGTGGTATTGTAATACCTACGAAACCAGGAATATATTCTTTGTCTAAGGAGTTGCAGATAATTTTTTACTAATATTATTAGACTCTAATAATTCAATATTAAAATCTCTTATAACTAAGATTTTTAATATTTCTCTTTTTATTCAAGAAATTGTTTAAATCTAGAATGAACTCAATCTTAGGTATGTGATGAGATCTGTACGCAGCAGAAAATTCCATACTACTATTATCATTTAATGTAATATGAGTGTTTATAATTATAATACTTCCAGATTCAACAACTTTAGTTTTTTCTATTATATTCCTATTAGCAAAAACAATTACTCTATCATTTTAATTTATTCTACTTTCAATATAATAGCTCTCATACCCGTCTAGTTCATAAAATGTATAGTTTACTTGTATAAAGGCTTCGGTACATACAACAATAGATGGATTGTTACTTAAACTTTCAAAAATATTTTCAATTTATCAAAATTTGCATTCTTTTTCTATTGTTTCTAAGAATTTAAAATAACCCATTTTAAATTGTTAGCGTTTCTTGATCATTATTCTTTGCTGGCTGATTTTGTGAATTTTGTTGCTGTCGCCCTTTTTGTTGTTGTTCATGTTGTTGTCTTTGTTGTTGATTGTTTGGTGAGGTAGTAGATGCTGTTGCCTGTTGCTGTGTTTGTTTTTCTTTTTGTTGTTGCTGATTTGATAAGTCAGGAATTAAAATCAGTGTATTTTCACTCTCTTCACTGATGGTAACTATTGTCGAGAAGTTGTCTACTTTACCGAAGTGTCTTGGTACAGTACGTTTTATCGGGTAATCAGTCATATCTATACTTCTTTTAATTTTATTTTTGAGATACTGACAAATGACACTGTAAGTAACCACATAACTAGTATCAAAATTGGTCTTGTATTTTTCTTTGTGAAAAGTACAATTTGTACACTTATTTGCATTTCCTTGTCACTCTCTCGTTTTATGTGTATCTGCACATTTTAAACATATTGGACTGTTCCGACAATTTGTCACGCAGTTTTGATATCCCACAAACACTCTTTGGTTTCTTTTATGTTGTAATAAATGTCAGATGTCGCTTTAATTATGGCACCTTGTTCTTCGTTTTTATTTTTATATACATGCAACACGTTACATTTGTCCTCATAATTATTGAAATTTCTGACATTTATATCTTCTTCAAGTATTCTTATATCCAATCTAACATTTTTGTCTGTGCCCACAACTTTCAATTTTGGGTTTGTTAGCTGTTCTTTTTCAATCTTGTAAGAATTCGACAATTTTTCTTGCAATATCTTTCAGCAGCGTTAAGACTATCTTCACTCATATAGCTTATGATTATCTCATCTTCTTTTTTTGTGTGTATATTCTTGGTGTGTATTGTTTTCTCATTAACTAGATAGTGTGTTACATATTGTTTCATGTTCGAGTTATCCTCTTTGCTCTTCTTTTTTACAATTATTTTAGGAATTCTCTTGGGTTGTGGTTTAATCTTACCTACTATTTCTATTTCTGAGTAAGTTTGAGTGTTGTAACTGTTGTTGTTATTGTTATTATTATTGTCGCCGTTGTTGACTTTTTCCTGTGTTAATAATTCTTTTAATATTATGTTTTTTCCCCTAGTTCTGAATTTAGATCCCAGAGCAAGACATTTTCTTTTTTAAAGTTGGTATTTTCAACAATATCATCTCACATAGTTTTGTCATGTCCTGTATTGGTTTCATTGGTAATTTCTTCTAGAATTTCATGTTGAACTTGTTCTCTTTGTACTGTTTTAATTTGTGCTAATAAGATTCTTGCTGACTCACTTAATGTATCTTCATTGAATTTGTAGGTTAGATCTAGTTCAGGATGTTCAGGGGATATTAACAGTTTGACTCAGAAATTTTATATCACTTATTTTCTTAAAATCACTTAAATGGTAAGCGTACTCACATATGATACAAATCATAGTAGTCACGTTAACTTTTGAGTAACACTTAATATATTTCACGCCAAGCTCATCGGGAGGCAATTCGACTCCTGACCGCCATTTTGATTTTACATATAACCATAAATAATAAAGTTATTATATATAACAATAAACTAAATACATTATTGATATTCTAATACTGTGTTTAATTATTTATTGCATGACCTGTAAATACTGTAACATGGGATTTTTGTCACTCTGGTCTCTTTAGCTTTAATTAATTATTTCAATAATCACTCCAAGGGTTGGCTCTATACTTTACTGAATTTAGTTATAATAAAAGGGCGCCAGGTAAAGCGCGGCTAGCCTAGCATGAACTCTATACCGAGGACGTTCTGTGATACAGGAAATGAGGATGAATTCTTTAACTACTAAATAATGATACTATGATTTAATCAATTTAAGTACCTAGGCTTTATTCACATATACTTAAAAAGGGTTGCTAATTAATTACAGATATAAGTTATAAAGCCCACACATGCCGCTTATACGTCCAAATCATCCCGTTTCCCCGGAGCTAATAAATATTCGTATAAACCCTTAATCAACATGTAAATAAAGCTAGCGTATCCAAGTCGTAATGCCACCCTCTAACCATATACATATTTTGTAGCTAATTTGTAGCTAATTTGTTACGCCGAAATTGTTTTTGTAGCTCGTTGCTATTTTGAGATATAATGGATACGCTAACTTAAACCTAAAGTAGCGTAGCCACTCCGGTAACTTTTCACCCTTGCAACCAATCGAAGCAATTCGAACGGCATATTTTGTACCTGATTTGTACCTTTAATATGGTCAAAACCAAAACACCCTAGAATCAACCCCCTACCCCTAATTTAAAACCCCTTCGTAATAGCAATAGCCAAAATATAGAATAGAGCATATAGCGTTAAACAAAGTGGTGGATATTTTGTAGCTAATTTGTAGCTACGAGATAGTCCATTACTGAATACCCTAAAATTATCCCCAACCCCTAATTTCACCCCCTTCGTATCAGCAATAGCCAAAATAAAGAATAAAGCATATAGCGTTAAACAAGCTGGTGGATATTTTGTAGCTAAGTTGTAGCTAATTTGTTACGCCGAAATTGATTTTGTAGCTCGTTCCTATTTTGAGATACAATGGATACGCTAGCTTAAGTCTAAAGCTAGCGTAGCGACTCCGGTAACTTTTCACCCTTGCAACCAATCGAAGCGATTCGAACGGCATATTTTGTACCTGATTTGTACCTTTAATATGGTCAAAACCAAAACACCCTAGAATCAACCCCCAACCCCTTATTTCAACCCCCTTCGTATCAGCAAATCCCAAAATAAAGAATAGAGCATATAGCGTTAAACAAACTGGTGGATATTTTGTAGCTAATTTGTACCTACTAAATTGTCCATTCCTCAATACCCTAAAATCATCCCCAACCCTTAATTCCAACCCCCTTCGCATTTGTAATACCCAAAATAAAGAATAAAGCATATAGTGTTAAACAAACTGGTGGATATTTTGTAGCTAATTTGTAGCTTCGAGATAGGCCATTCCTGAATACATTAAAATCAAGCTCTAACCCTAAGTTTTGTATCAGAAGTGGCCACGAACCGGTGGATATCTTGTTGCTGATTGGTTGCCAATTGGGCTCTCACGAATAGACTTTTAGCATCATAATATTCTTTGGCTACCGTAGCAGCCTACTTAAGGGGACAGAGACACCTTTTAATGTTAAATTAATTAATAATACATTTTAAGGTAAAACTAAGTTAAGTCACTCATCATATATTGCCTAGTTTTTTCGGTAAATTGGCCATTTTATTAAAATATAACTAAAAAATTTTTTTAAATTTTGTATAAGGTCGTTAGGTCCTTTTGATCGGCTATAATGAAAACCTACATATTTCTTCGGCTGCCGCAAGGTTAAGTTAGCCAACGTGTTCGAATTGACGTTTTCAAAACCTTGAAAGTGTTAATTCGATCACGTTGGCTCTCTAAAACTTGCGGTAGCCGAAGAAATATACAGATTTTCATAATAGCCGATCAATTCATATTCTTCAGGTTTTAATGTCAGCTTTCTATTTGCTGTGCGTAGAATTGTCCATAATGTAAAATATCTTATTTAAATTACTTCAAACTTAATAGTATGTTGTTTACTTTAGGTGGAAAAACCAAGATAGAAAAAAATCACAGTTGTGCAAAGTGTTTAAAATGCAAAACAAAACCAAGTGCATTAGTTTTTAGAATGTTTCAACTATGATTCCTGAAAGTTAGAGCTCAAAAGTTTTTAGTTGAACAAAGTTACAGAGATGTCTATTTCCAGAGGCTGTAAGTTTGGTTATACAAAATGGTTTTGAACGTAAAAAAGGAAATAAAGGTCTTGTCAAGATTAAAAATTTCAGATTCGGTAGACCTACATCCGTTTTGATTACGTAAAATTGCAAACAACCTAAAAAATGCAAAATTTTAGGTTTACATACATCTCGGTATCCCTCTGTAAACCCATTGAGCTGCCGAGAGGGAATGTCCTATCTTTACGCTATAAATTAGCTACAAAATATGCCGTTTAAAGTATTTTTTTTTGTCAAAGTTTGTAAAAAAATAAAATCCTCTTTTGGTGTGTTTAAATTAATGAAAATGGGAGCTCTCTAAAATTTTTGAAAATATCCGCTTTTTGGTTACTTTTGAAAATTCGAAACACTACTGGGTGACACAGTGGACATTAGAGATTGACAATTTTTTTGAGAGCTTCTTTTCATAGGTACTTCCATATAAGAAATCGGCGGCATATAATAAAGACGCGATTGCGCACGGATTTGTAAAATTTGTTTGAAATATATATACGGGTACTTGGGAATTGATAATTGATCAAGTAATTCGAATCTATCTTCTTTAAAAATATATTTTAATTTTATTTATATCGACGTTGATTTAATGTACATTATTAATCTAGGGACTACTTTGTACAGTGTTGCTCTGTAAAAGGAATGCGCCTTTCGATCGTCCAATTCTATCCACGCTGTATCTCCTCGTCTGTAATCAAATGTTGTGTAGTGCCCAGTTACAGCTGATTCTATATCATCACTATTTGATCTTCTTAAATTCCTAGGAGTTCCTCCCGGGCCTTGATAACCCACAACCCCAACAAGAAGCTTTTCATCGACGTTCAACAGGTTATTTACGGATTTGTGAAAGTCATTTAATTTAAAATATGTATTTTCTTCCATTTGATTGAATATTTGAAAGAATACAACGTCACCTGAAATTTAATGTAGCCGTTTAATACTCAGTAAGAGTCATTTTAGCTGAACAACAAAAGCTATTTAAACAAAATTAATAAGAATAATGAGGAAAACATACTAAATCAATACGATTACTAATACTAATTAATACTTTTTACCTTTTTGTAAGTGTTGGTACTAAGGATTAATTTTGTTTTTCTCATACCATGACGTAAAGTATTGTGTTTAATCCACGTTGTCAGGGAATAAGACGCCACATTTCTTACGACTATTAACTGTCACGTGCATGCTCGTTTCTCTATTTTTCCTCTCAGCTACCGCTGCCTGCGTGTTGTTGCCCTCGCTTTCCTTCGATGAAAAGTAGAGACGAGCATCCGCGTCGCAGTTTCTAGAATTGTGGTTTTGTAACGTGTTCTGCCCTGAAATCGGGGATTAAACACAAATAACTTTCCGCTGGACATGAGAAAAAATTGTATACTGCACGCGGGAGCAATGAGGGCTATTGACGCCTGCGAATTTGCTGCAAGTCACTCGCAAGCGTCAATAGCCTACTTTACTCCCTTGGTGAGTAATATACTATTATTTGACTATATGATCTAATTGTTTATAGAAATGTTGCTACTATTATAATTAAATTGAATTAACACTATTCTTATAAATGGAGGATATTAAAAAAAGGTTAAAATTATATATTTATATTTTAAGCATACCTATGTATCAGTCTGTTACTAACGCTGTTTTTTGTCTGACAGTTGGGGCACGTACTGTTAGGTGCCGTGCAAAAATTTGTTATAAAATTCATTGGGTTTGGTGTTTTTAATTGCGAGTTTTCAATTTGAATCCCCGTGAAATCTTTGCAATTACTGTAATTACAATTAGTACAGGTTTGATAGCTCTTTTAGACTTGGCCATTCACGAAAGAGTTGTTGAGTTAGCCATCCAACCTGCATGTTGTAGTCAATGAAGGGTAATTCTTGAAGTAATTTGGAGGCTGAATCTTAAAAAATTCATGAAAGACTTCCCCTCGTAATGTATACGTATGCGCTCTTAGACTTTTGTTTAACGTAACAAAGATTAAATTAAAAAAATTACTATGCTGAGATTCCATCTAAAATGTAGAAAATGTACGATTACCTTTAATTTTATTATTTAACTTTCCTTATTTCTGTATTGCATATAGAACTTTATTCCCGACTTAACTATGGCCACTTTACTGACTTAAAAAAAGGGACTTTCGGTAAGAACTAGAATTTATTAAAAATGTATATTAATATAGAGAAATATAATTTAAAAAAATGCATTTGTGGAAAAATAATTTGGGGAAAAAAAGTAAATTTAGCGTAAAAAAAGTAAATTTTGCGGGAAAAAGTAGATTTGTAGGAATCATGTGCTACTTTTGTCCCGCTTTTGAGATCAATAAAGTTGCCATTACGGTTGAGTCAGGAATAAAATTTATTTCAATGTATATATTCTAACCTCCGACATAAAAGAATTCGTTAAACATACACAGAAATAATAAGCCACAATTAACTCACAGTTCACACTTGTAATAATATTTTTCGATTCCCAGTAGATACATATTGGGTTTTGGGGATTCAGAAACTATTAAGACATGTTATTTGAACCTTTAAAGAGATGTGAAAGTGAACTAAAAATCAGCTTCTTTCTGTGCAGCATTTTATTTTTATCGGAATAAAGTAATGTTAAAAAACAGAAAAAAGTTTGATTTTTTGAAAATCTTAAAGGGGTATAAGGAAACCCCCTCGGAAACCCCTGAAGAAACTTGCGTGAGATACGAAAGCGAATATTCTTGAAAATCAGTAAAATATTAAAATTCACCGTATGTATGCAGAGTTATGCTGGTAAACATCCATACATACACACACATACACACACACCCACACACACACACATCCATACGCACACATATGCATACATAAAAAATAATGTATTTTGATTTCTTAAGTCTCAAAACATATTTCTAACATGTTTTTAGCAAAAGTTTTTACTTTACTATCACAAAGCTTCCTTTGTGAGGAAGCAACAAATATTTATAGATGACATTAATTACAATACTCATTATAAATCACGAATAAAATAATTAATCCAGTATCTCATATATATCTACTAAAAATCGAAAGTTCCTTAAGGTGGCCACATTACCTGCACCCCCCTTATATTAAAAACTAATAAAATATATGGATGTATGTATGTATGTAATCTAGTTTATGCAAAAACTCAGTGAGACCGCGGTAAAACTGGCTGAAATTTATAGAGGTTACTTGCCCCATCATAGGAAGGTGACATATCTATTTTCAGCCTTACTCAATCAGTATATTTCTATTTAGCATAACTTTTAAATATGTTGAAAAATCGTATTTTAGCTGTATCTTGGAACAGCATCATATTTATATTTAATTTTCAACGGTATAGTTCTGGATCTAGAAAAAATACATTTTTGTTTTTAACATTTTTTACAACAATGTCATTTAAACAAAGCTTATCGAGAAAAAAGAAACATAAAGCAAAATAAAGGCATAATAAACCAAATTTTAGGCCACAACTTGATTATAACACATTATACGTAAAAAAATTCTACGATGAAGTTGTAGATCTCAAAAAAATACAACTTTTCTCCATTCAACATTTTTTAACAAAACCTTAGTTAAACAAAGTTTATCGAAAATAAAAGAAAATTAAAGCAAAAAAAATACATTAAAATAATTAATTTTTAGGCCACAACTTGTTTCTTACACTTACACTTTTTGCATGCCTTGCATCGCTTGCATGCGGTTTCTTATAAATTTTACCATTCAGCATGGTAAATTTAACAGTTCAGTAATATAACTTGTTCCCTGAAGTCACGACATCCCACGTTTACCATGATTTTCACGGTAATTTTTATCAGAAAATTCTCTCTGAGTACCTCTCTATATACAATATCTATAAATACTTGCCTATTTTGTTGCTACATATTTGCTAACCATAAACGTCCCTTTATCGCAGATTCCCTTACCGCGAAAATCGTGATCTGCGAGATAAAGTTAGGTAATTAAGATTCTTTCAACCATCTTTAAGCAACAAATTAGCAACAAAATATGCCAGTAATGATTTAAGGTTAAACACTCGGTTTAGCGCAAATAATGTTTTTATGGGTTTAAGGGAATAGGGGTTATTTCTACATACAGGGAGTTGTTACTTGGGTGTTTCCTATCATGCTATCTTAAAACTACAAGTTTGCAGCAATATATGCAAGTACTTATTTAAGATTACGGACCAAGAATAGTGTTATTGCAAGGGTGCAGAGTTACCGGAGTGGCTACACTAGCTTTAGGCTTAAGCTAGCGTATCCATTGTATCTCAAAATAGGAACGAGCTACAAAATCATTTTCGGCGTAACTAATTAGCTACAAATTAGCTACAAAATATCCACCAGTTTGTTTAACGCTATATGCTTTATTCTTTATTTTGGCTATTGCAGATACAAAGGGGGTTGAAATTAGGCGTTGGGGATGATTTTAGGGTATTCAGTAATGGACTATCTCGTAGCTACAAATTAGCTACAAAATATCCACCACTCTGTTTAACGCTATATGTTTTATTCTTTATTTTAGCTATTGCTGATACTAAGGGGGTTGAAATTAGGGGTTGACGGTTGATTTTAGGGTGTTTTGGTTTTGACCATCTTTAAGGTACAAATTAGGTACAAAATATGCCGTTCGAATCGCTTCGATTGGTTGCAAGGGTGCAGAGTTACCGGAGTGGATTGCTAGCTTTAGACTTAAGCTAGCGTATCCATTGTATCTCAAAATAGGAACGAGCTACAAAATCAATTTCGGCGTAACAAATTAGCTACAAATTAGCTACAAATTATCCACCAGTTTGTTTAACGCTATATGCTTTATTCTTTATGTTGGCTATTGCATATACGAAGGGGGTTGAAATTAGGGGTTGGGGATGATTGTAAGGTATTCAGAAATGGACAATCTCGTAGCTGATCGATTTCATCTCAAATCATGCAGGCCGACAGCACCTATCTCTCCGAATCAGCTCAAATTATAGTATATTATTCTACTCGGAAAATAAGCGTATACGTATTTTTTGATTTTTCGATAGCATCAAAATTGCATGTGTTATGCTTTTTTCAAAAATGACTCCTCAAATTTCGTTTCTCAAAAATCGAAAACTTTTTTCTTTTTAAATCGTTCTAATTCGTCTTTTTATGGATATTTGAAAATAATTCTGTACATATTCGATGCTGTTGGTGATACTCTTTCGATCTGCCAAGTTCAAAAATTTTTTTACAAAAAATCAAGGATGATATGGCATTTTTTATAAACAATGAAAAATGCTTTTTTCTCAAAAATGCCATCTTTTTTTTACTCAATTTTTTTTATAGATAGCTAGTCTCAATACCTATATGGTCATATACATGACATTTGGAATATTTTTGTTTTTTAAGAGATATAAACGAAATAAGAAAAAAATTTTATGTACCCCCATAGCACTGTCGTGCAAGAAAAAATCCTATGTATTTTTCCCTTTTTTATGATTTTTAGACATTTTATTGCTTTTTCTAACTTTCCTGCTAACACGATTCTTTGAGTTGATTTTCTTCTTCTTATGCTTCTCTTTATTTAACAATTTTGTTAAAGAATGAAGAGCAGTTCGACCTGTATAAGATTTTTTCTTTTTACCTACATTTACTTTCCATACATGGGTTTTCTGAATGCCGTTATATTTAGGAGCCTTAAGCCACTCTTTTATTTTATTTTGTCTAAAAACTTCAATATCTTCTTTTGGTAGTAAGATTAGTTTAATATTATTAGTATAAGATTGAACTTTTGTTACAAAAGCATTGGCATCTTGTATTTATTCAATATGACTGTTTTGAAAATTATGTCTAGTTGCATAGTGTTTGACTAGTCCGCCAACACCATCACATGCACCTTTCCCGTGACCTGTAGCTGAAAACAACCATTTTTTATTGATGGAAGCATTTTTCATTTCATACAATTGAAATCGATTTTTAAAGTGGCTTGCTGCTCCATCTGTTATAATCGATATTTGATCTATTAAATCGGTTGAATCATTTTTCATCGAATCAATTATTTTTTCCATTGCTAACAAGGCATGGGCAGAATCGTGTTTTCTATCATCACTGATGACAGCAAAAGTTTTTGTTAGTTTTCCTTGATAACAAACTGCTGTGAAAATAGAGACCTGTTGATTAACCCAGTGAGTACCTTGAATAGGGTTACTGTGAATCACTGCCCAATTTTCAGCAAAATCACCATGCAGTACTAGATGACCTGAGTTAGCTGCAGCTATTTCTTTCTCTTCTTTTATAGCTTTTCTTTGTATATTTTTAATATTTAAATGAACGCTTGTTTTGACTGTCCAAGAAGAAAGATCGCTAAAAAAATTGGAGATTGTTAATCTTTTCTTCACAAGATGGCCATTTTCCCACATAGCAAAAACAATCTCCTCATGTTCATTAGTTGTCTCTAATCCAAACAAACTTAGGTTGATATTTTCAGAACCTGGGCATAAAGTACATTCTTGAAAAAGACACTTATCGGACAAATTGGAGCAAACAATTGCCGATAAAAGTGTAGAACGAACTCTATCGAGGTCTGAATGTTTGCCTCCTAGGAAATTATTTAGACTATTAACGTATAAATCAAAATTTGCACAGTAAATGCACAGACACACTTCCTTCGACGGGCTCAACATAACAAACTTTGGTTTTAATGTATAAAACTTTGTTATACCGATTTTTATGTCTGCGTTTTCTTGTTTGAATACTTTATACGCCTCTTCTAAACTGCGTGTCAAATAACGTTTTATTTTTTTTTCTTTTTTTCCATTTTGTTGAACATTCACAACATCACATTTATTAGGGTTTTGACGTGTACAGTTAAAGTCATTGTTTAGAAAATATTCCATGGCAATTTTTGTAGACTTTTCGTCCAATGGATGACCAGTATACGCGTCAGGTTCAGAATATATTCCCTTAGTTGTTACAAGCATTCTTGCTTTGTCAATCATATAAACAGTTACTTCGGGAAATGCTGATAAAATACTAGATTTTGTTAATGACGAAGGAAGCAACGTTAAAATTCTAATTTTCTCATTGATACTGTCACAATTTTCAAGCGCTACTCGCAAGTTATTGAGCCATTCATTGCAGAAGCATTGAGTCAAATCATCATGTGATTCATCAATGCAAACATTGTATGCTTCTGACAATTTTGAGCTAGTTGCAGATAAGAATGAAGATACTAGTTCTGATTTTTTTCTAATAATGTATCTTTGTACAGATGAATCATCAATACCTCTCTTCCTTTTATGTGGCGAAACATTACCAAAAGAACTTGAAATTAAGGTTTTGTTTAAATGCTCAATCCGCTCTGGGGTGCTAGCTCGAAAATCATGGTCTTCAGTATCACTGTCCAAGTCAGTATAATTGTCTGAATGAATCGCATCAATTATTGCCTTTGGTTCAATATTTTTAACGCGTTCATAACAATTGAAGCATACATAATCCGAACTCTGCACTGCTTTGTTAGGAAAACTTTGTCGAAGAAGTTCTGCTAAATTCTCCAATTTTCTAAATTTAACAGTGGCATAATACACGTTTTTTTTTGAGATCCAAAAAAGTTTGGACACTTGCGCCTCTTTGTTAAATAAATTTCAGCCATAATTCAAGAGAAATCTTAGTATGTATAAGTAATACTATATAAAAAGTTCAGATCGAAAGAGTATTACTAACAGTATCGAATATGTACAGAATTATTTTCAAATATCCATAAAATGACGAATTAGAACAATTTAAAAAGAAAAAAGTTTTCGATTTCTGAGAAACGAAATTTGAGGAGTCATTTTTGAAAAAAGCATATAGGTCTTATACAGGTCGAACTGCTCTTCATTCTTTAACAAAATTGTTAAATAAAGAGAAACAGAAGAAGAAGAAAATCAACTCAAAGAATCGTGTTAGCAGGAAAGTTAGAAAAATCAATAAAATGTCTAAAAATCATAAAAAAGGGAAAAATACATAGGATTTTTTTTTCTTGCACGACAGTGCTATGGGGGAACATAAATTTTTTTCTTATTTCGTTTATATCTCTTAAAAAACAAAAATATTCCAAATGTCATGTATATGACCATATAGGTATTGAGACTAGATATCTATAAAAAAAAATTGAGTAAAAAAAATGGCTTTTTTGAGAAAAAAGCATTTTTCATTGTTTATAAAAAATGCTATATCATCCTTGATTTTTTGTAAAAAAATTTTTGAACTTGGCAGATCGAAAGAGTATTACTAACAGTATCGAATATGTACAGAATTATTTTCAAATATCCATAAAATGACGAATTAGAACAATTTAAAAAGAAAAAAGTTTTCGATTTCTGAGAAACGAAATTTGAGGAGTCATTTTTGAAAAAAGCATAACACATGCAATTTTGATGCTATCAAAAATAAAAAATACGTATACGCTTATTTTCCGAGTAGAATAATATACTATAATTTGAGCTGATTCGGAGAGATAGGTGCTGTCGGCCCGCATGATTTGAGATGAAATCGGTCAGCTACAAATTAGCTACAAAATATCCGCCAGTTTGTTTAACGCTATATGCTTTATTCTTTATTTTGGCTATTGCTGTTACGAAGGGGGTTGAAATTAAGGGTTGGGGGTTAATTTTAGGGTTTTTTGGTTTTGACCATCTTAAAGGTACAAATTAGGTACAAAGTATGCCGTTCGAATCGCTTCGATTGGTTGCAAGGGTGAAAAGTTACCGGAGTGGTTACACTAGCTTTAGGCTTAAGCTAGCGTATCCATTGTATCTCAAAATAGGAACGAGCTACAAAATCAATTTCAGCGTAACAAATTAGCTACAAAATATGTATATGGTTAGAGGGTGGCGTTACGACTTGGATACGCTAGCTTTATATACATTTAATCAACCCGCTTTCGCATCTTTTTCCCCTTATCGGTCAATTATTCCATATATCGATGTAATCGAATTATCCCCTTTTATCGACGCAATACAGTCTTTGCGTCACACAATTTACGTCATAATTTTCGCGCCGCGCACCGATTTTATTAACTTGGTGTCATACCCCAACGCAATTCATGTGTGTTACAATGAATTTTATAAATAATAATAAATATTTTACCGACTCTGAAGTAATGCCGAGGGTCGCTCAACAATTAACAGTCCAACTCACCGCAGTATGAAAATATCCACGCTGCGTGCACTGAGTCTCTCGTTTCGTGCACGGTCTCCTGCGTTTTCCCGGTCGCAATTCTTTAATAACTCTGTCAACTTCTATCTATAATTAACACTCTCCCAATAATAAACTCAACAAGTCTAACAAATCTAACAACAATAACTTTAACTCGACTCTATTCACTCTCAAAACCTATCTCTCAAAAAAATGTGCTCTTTCGTAGACGCTGGGGCTGTCAGTCGCGAAAATCGGAGAGGCCTGAAATCTTTTCCAAATTTCGGCTTTTCTTCGACTATCTTCAGTATCCACTATCTTCTCTCTCTCTCTCTCTCTCTCTCTCTCTCTCTCTCTCTCTCTCTCTCTCTCTCTCTCTCTCTCTCTCGTGGCTGCAGCCGGTGTTGTGTGCATCCAGGAAGCTGCAACAGCTGCAGCGAATCCTCTCTCCGCCCGCGTCTTCGTGAATCGGGAGAGAGGACGCGTCACGCGTGTCTGTATGTACGCAAGCAGCGGCTCATCATCCTCGAGGTGTGGGAGGGAGAGCATGAGAGAGAAATGGTCGCGCGTATAGCGCGTGATGGTGTAGGTGCCGTGTGAGTGTGTGGGACTTCTCCTCGGTGCTAGCTCCAGTCAGTCGCGTCTGCTGCGCGATCAGCTGTTGTTGTCGGTGTGTGCGTGCGTGTGTGCGTGTGACGGTGTGCGTGTTTTCCTCGGTCGCTATTCTCCTTCTCCCCATTCCCTCAATCAAAAATAATAATTTCCCCCTCGTTAATAATAATGTTAAATACGTATTTTAATGCTCGGCTCTGGTGACGGCGCTGGTTCGATCGTGATTGTCTGCCTCGTTTTTGTGTGTCTAAATTGGAGTTTTTCCACGAAGACCCGCGAAGGCAAATTGAATTTTTGTAGAGCACTCGAATATGGCTACCGAGATTTCCTTGGGCCACGTTTCAAAATTTCATGGCAGCAACTTCCAAATATGGAAATTCCAGATCAAGACAGTGTTTACGGCGTACAGTGTGTATAATATCGTGACCGTCGCGTGGAAGAAACCTGCTGGCACGGAAGCTGCTCCGAAAGAAGCATGGGAGAAGGAGAATGTCAGAGCTATGTTTCTTTTATCCTCGGCGATGATGTTCGACCAGCTTGAATCGCGGACGAATTTTACAACAGCAGATGAAATATGGATTCTTCTCGCAGCGGTGAATGAGCAAAAAAGCGAGACCAGCAAACTAATATTCATGCTAAAATTTACGACTACAAGATGGATCATACAAGGAGAATAATTCAACACATCGCAAAAGTCAAGAATCTCGCTCGATTACTGGAAGACCTAGGTGAGAAAATGTCTGATTTATCCAGCATGGCAAAAGTCTTAGGCACCTTGCCTACAAAATTCTATGCTTTCGTAACGGCTTGAGACAACGTAGACTTGACGAAACAAACTCTAAACATCCTGCAAGACAGGCTCATAACAGAAGAACGTCGAATGCTCCAGAAGGACGATGAGTCGAGTGCGGTAGTGACCACAGCTCCAGCAAAAAAAATGTAAACACGAGCCCTCCAACGTCAGTCCAGAAGCCGATGGAAAGGCAAAAAGGTGACATCGTCTGTTATGTATGTAAGCATACATAGCGCACAATTGCCGCAAGAACAAAGGATTCAGAGGTAAACATAAAAAAGGGTAGGAGTTCAGTAAATTCAGCGCGTTTATCGTCACCTCGGATTTGAATCCGGAGCCGTTTAGAAGTCACACCATCTATGAGCAGCCAGGTAGCATCATGCATGCAGATACGGCGCACGTCTGGCTTGCCACCAGCGGCGCTTCGCGGCACCTAACCTTCAGGCGCGTCTGGCTCCAAAAATTTCACACCATGCAACAACGAGACTATTCAGCGGGGGGACAATGGCTCGTGTGACGTCAGAGGCTACGGAAGAGTATTCATCAAGAAGCGGATAAATGAAAACTTCTAACACATTTAACTTTTTTTACTGATAAATTGAAGTTTCTTACATTTGCTAAGTGTCAAATTGTTTTAAAAAAACGATATTATCATACAAAAATCTTATGTATAAAGCGAGAAGATACTTAAGCGTCTATCTATTGGGTAGTTTACCATAAAGCTTTGCGAGTGTCCACTTTAACCGTGAATCCTAATTTTTAGTCAGATTTGTGTTAACCTTTTCAAGTGGACGACACGCAATATTCTAGATTCGATTTACTTCATTGTCCCGCCATCTATGAGCAGCCAGGTAGCATCATGCATGCAGATACGGCGCATGTCTTTCTTGCCGCCAGCAGCGCTTCGCGGCTCCTAACCTTCAGGCGTGTCTGGCGCCGAAATTTCACGCCATGCAACCACGAGACTATTCAGCGGGGTGACAATGGCTCGTATTACGTCAGAGACTACGGAACAGTATTCATCAAGAAGTGGATTGACGGCGAGTGGGTTGATGGCAGAATCGAGAACGTATTTTACGTCCTGAAGCATAAGAAAAAATTGTTCTCAGTAGGTGTTTGCACAGCTCGAGATGTACGTGTTGTTTTTAAAGACGATGCAGTGGCTATGTATTATGGGCGAGAGATATTTGCAGCAGGCATGAAGCAGCAAAATGACATTTACCGCATGCTTTTCTACACTTGTGTGAATCATGAGGCAAATGCTGTTACCGCAGATCTCAAGAAGTGGCATGAGAGACTGGGACACGCATGCAAGGACACAGTCAACAAGATCTGCAACAATAAGATGGCAACTGGAATCCTGGTCAATGGTAAAATAGACTTCTTTTGTAAAGCTTGTCAGCTCGGAACGCCTTATCATCTTCCGTTCCTCAAGTATATCGAGGAGAGGCCACGGAGTGAGCCAGGAGAGTTTGTTCACAGCGACCTGTGTTAGCCGATGCAGACTGCATTACTCGACAAGGCTAGGTATTATCTGCTTTTCAAAGATGATGCGACAGGATACTAGCACATCTATTTTCTTCGAAATAAAGCAGATGTATACGACAGGTTCACAACAGACAACGGAAGAGAGTACTGCAACCAGGCGATGAAGATGTATTTATCCAACAGAGGAATCACCTTCAAGACGACTGCCCCATATACTCTGCAGCAGAATGGAGCATCAGAGATAGATAGATAGATAGATCGATCGATATACTATTTATTCATCAATGACGAAATTTTTACAATTGCATGTATATGTATAGTTAAAATAATTAAAATATCACTCAGTTTATACATTTGTTATCTCACGTTTAACATTCAATTATTGCGTTTCTTATATAAAAAATAACATTATTCGCTGTAACAGTTCGTCAGTTTATAAAATCTAACTATAATGAACTAGTCATAGTCAAATGGTACATCACAGAATCCGCTTCGTCAATACATAATAAAATAAATATAATAAAGATAACAAAATACGATAAAAATATAAGGAATACATACACACACTTTACCAAAATTGTACGTAGATCTATCACGTCAAAAAATACAAACACTCGTATGACACTCTTACAATTCACGCTAATAAATACATTCATACTTAACACTTAGAGAGAGAGAGAGAGAGAGAGAGAGAGAGAGAGAGAGAGAGAGAGAGAGAGAGAGAAATTGCACATTGGTCGAGAGTGCGAGGACGATGCTACATGCCAAGAAGCTGCCTTATTTTCTCTGGGAACAAACTGTTATGACTGCAGTTTACTTGCAGAACAGGACGCCCAACACCAGAAACAGTGACTCAACTCCTTATGCGAGATCGCATGTCAAAAAGCCAGACTTATCTCATCTCAGAGTTTTTGGATCAGAGACGTACGCAGTAATCCCCAATCTTTTCCGTAGAAAGTTGGATCCAAAGTCAAAAAGGATGATGATGGGATATGAAGGGTATTCAAGTAATTATCGCTTATTTGATCCTATTTCTAGAAAAATTGTGGTGTCCAGAGAAGTCAAATTCAGGAACGACGTCCCTGCAGAGAAAAGATACCACTCAGAGGTGGTGATGCTGCCAACACTGCCACTCGAGCAAACCCAGGAGAAAGATGAGGATGTGTTCGAGGATGCAATGGACTCCGGAGACGAGGACATTGCTCAAGGTGGGACAAATCAGTACGTCAAGGTGACACGGTTCCAGAGGCACAGGTACGTGGCGATCAGCCGCAAGCTACCCACACGCCAGATCAGACAACAGGGGCTGTGTCTGGTCGAGGTTCAAGAGACAGAAGTAGCATACGGAATACAGCAAAGTACGAACTGCGCATTGCAGAGTAGCATGAGCCATAAACCTACAAGGAGGTTACACAGGAGCCAGATTCGAGTTACTGGTAGCAGGCGATCAGCGAGGAGCTCGAGACACACCAACGCAACAACATATGGAGCATCATGCCAAAGCCAGCTGACTGCAAGTCCATTGACGCAAAATGGGTATTCAATATCCAGAAGAATAAAGCTGGGTATGGAACACGGTACAAAGTGAGGTTATGTGCGCGAGGGTTTCGCCATATTTACGGTTTTAATTATGAGGAAACTTTCTCGCCAGTAGCCAGGTACGACTCCTTACGCGTTTTGCTATCATTAGCAGCCTACGAGGATCTTGAAATCCAGCAATTTGATGTAATGACGGCATTTTTGTACGGCGAACTCGAGAAGGATGTTTTTCTTGCTATTCCGGAGGATGTAATTGTAAAAGTAATAAAAATAAAAATAACAGTAATAAAAATCTTGTATGTAAATTAATTAAAGCGCTATACGGGCTCAAGCAGGCATCACATTGTTGGAGCAAAAAGTTTGCAAATTTTTTAAAGAAATACGGTTTTCGGGCGCGTGAATCAGATAGCTCTATTTTCAACGGACATATCTTGAATGAGATAGTCATTATCGCGATGTTTGAGGATGACGGGCTTACTTTGTCGAAATCGATAGACGCAATTAACATTGTATTTAATGAACTCAGTAGCTGTTTCGAAATAGTCACTAGTGATCGTGAATTGTTCGTAGGAATCCAGATAGAGTGTAATAGGAAAGAACGGTCGATATTTTTACACCAGACTAGCTATGCTTCAAAGGTATTAGAAAGACTTAATATGGTAGATACAAAGCCTGTCTGTACTCCTGCGGACAACAGTGTAGATTTAACTAAGAGTATGTTAGATGAGAGAGTGGATGTTCCGTTCCATGAGATTGTTGGGTCTGTCATGTTTTTGAGCAATGTCACACGACCCGATTTAGCATACGCGGTTAATGTAATTAGCAGATATGTAAATAATTTTAATCATAACCATCGGAAGGCTTCCAATCGAATCTTGAAGTATCTACAGGGCTAACGAAACCTAGGCATTTATTATTGCAATAATGGTAATGGTTTTGATTTAAGCGGATATTGTGAGTCCGATTTTGCTGGTGCCGTGAGCAATCCTAGATCCACATCCGGTTTTATTTTTCAGTTTATGTCTAGACCAGTATCATGGACTTCTCAACGACAAAAGTCGGTAGCGTTTAGTACGACTGAAGCAGAGTATGTGTCTGCGAGCCTGGCCGCGCGTGAGGCTATTTGGTTACGCAGACTGATGAAGGATATTGGTAGTTATATTGATGGCGTGCTTACTTGACACATTGATAATCAGAGTGCAGTACGTCTTGTAAAAAATCCTGAATTTCAAAGACGCACCAAACAAATTAACGTCCAGTATCACTTCATTCGTGAAAAATATGAGGCTGGTATTGTCGACGTGAAATACGTACCATGTGTGGATCAAAAGGCCGACATTTTCACGAAGGCACTGCCGAGAGATCGTTTTAAAAGATTATGTGATTGCATTCGAATGGAAAGGAATTACGCACAAAACTTTATTATACCATTCAAGCCTACACCCAAGAGTCGCATAGCAAGAACAATTCTGCGATTAATATCATACCCTTTTCAATAAAAGGGGAGCTAGGAATATGAACACTTTTACAATTTTTCCATGAAACCACTACTTTGAATCTCAAGCCTCTCATTTCTGATTCTGTAAACGTAACGTCTGAGTTGCATTTTTACGCACTACCATTTAAAAAAAAAAAAGATCAACGGCAAAAATAAATCGGAGCGTCTGACTCGGTGTCACTTCGCAGCTGACTCACACATATACGTATATTACAGTGTACATATAATATATGTAGCGCACCCTGGTGACCACGAAAGGTAACCTAATGACCTTTTACCTTGTAAGTAAGGCAGGTGTTTAATATTTCAACAGATAAAAGCAAAAAGTCGGAGCGGTGCCGCATATGCTCTAAACACAGACTCCGAGGCGCGGCGGCAAAATTGAAGCTGTTACAACTTTTTTTACCATAGGACCAATTGGGTATTGTTTTTATGACCCTAATGTATTGTTTAAGCAAAAAAAAATATTCTTTTAAAATCCGAGAGTGGTGTTACCCCTTAAAATTGTTTAAAAATATTTCGAGTTCATGACTTTTGTCTCTCAAGCTACGACAATTCCACTGCAGGATTTTAAACTTGTTGTTTAGTGGCATTTTTTTAGGTAAAATATTATTAGTGGTTCTAAAATTTTATCTTTGTTTGATTGTTTTGGGAAAAGTAAGTTTTTTCATTCTTTTGTATCAGCACACGTGGTTGGAATGTAAATGCTTTTCTCTGCGTTTATGGAAAACAAGACTATTATTTTTTGGTTTGTTTTTCCATATTTTTTATTACGGCATTTGGGACGATGTCAAAACACCCAAATGTCAAAACGCCTAAAATTCCAATCATATGCCATTTCGCCTAATTGGTGAAATTCATGAATTTATTTTTAGGCTTTTTGACAGTGTCATTTTGTCTAATTATTAATATAATATTATATAATATTAAAATTTTTGCATTCATTTTAGGCATTTTGCCAATTGGCGTCAAAGCGGCCTATTTCGTGAAAAAGGTGAAGTAATTTAAGAAAACATAATTCTTAATTAGAATTTCTAGTTTTTAATTACTTGCGATGAAACTATGTAAGAATAAAACTTTGGACTTAAACGCCATTTGTATAAAATGTTGTATTCAGTTTCGTTAGAAATTTTATATATTTTTTAGATATTTTATTTTTTTTTTAATTTCTCATACAAATGATCGTTAATTAATTCACATAAAACATGCATAGCAAAGGCACTGTTCGGTGCCAATAAACTGAACTAACCATAAGGTAGTCTGCCCAGTAGATAGACGGTTTATAAATATTATTATATCTACGAAACTAATAATTTTTGAAGCAACATTTCACATTCTAATTGTATAAAAGCTTGTTACGATTAGATTACATATGAACTATGATATTAAAATATGATATTAAATATGATATTTATGAACGAAATGTTCTTCTTATATGCAATAAAGTATCTTCAAAAATATCGTCTATCTATTGGGTCTTCGCTATGTATAACCTATAATACCAATAGATAGACTAACAAAGTAAAGGGACATTGATAATCGTCTATCTACAGGGATATATGTGCTATTTGCACTATTTTTGTAATTTCTAATTAAATGAAAACTTCTAACACTTTTAATGTCTTTTTACTGATAAATTGAAGTTTCTTACATTCGATAAGTGTCAAATTGCTTTAAACAAACGATATGATCCTACAAAAATCTGATGTATAAAGCGAGAAGGTCCTTAAGCGTCTATCTATTGGGTAGTTTACCTTAAAGCTTTGCGAGCGTCCACTTTACCCGGGAATCCAAATTTTTAGTCAGCTTTGTCGAGTGAAGCGTAGGTGGAAATCTATTCCTGCAGATATAAAAAATGATTCCTGTATTGATATTTTTAAGTCAACGGTTACAGTTTTTGTAGTTCGCTCTAGTTGATCTGTTTATATACTGCTCAGTAATTTACTTACATTGGCTAATACTTTAGATTTTGTCAACTCAGGGTTTTTGTATTTCTTTTCCAAGCGGAACCGGAGGATCACATTTGACTGTCAATACAGAGTGATCTGTTTAAAATTTAAGGAGTCAGTCTATTGTAAAGGGCTACATAGCCCGCTTAATGATTAAATAAGTAAATAAATAAATTAGGCGAAATGACATTGTCAAAAAGCCTAAACATAAATTCAAGAATGTCATCAATTGGGAGAATGACATTGTCATAACGTTTAAAATTCCAATTAGGCGTTTGGACATCGTCCCCGGCGTTTTAGTGTAACCTTAAGAGTTCTATATATTAATACTATAATTTTACTTAACCCTAAATTAAAATATTTTTTATCACAGATTGAGTATTGCTTCAATTTGTTTAGTATATTTAATATGTAGTTTTTGTTTAAAAATATTGTTGTTTTTTTATCTTCTATTTTACTATAATTGGTTAGGTTTAACGTGAATAAATTAATTGTACAACTGTTCTGATGTCTTTTTTTGGAATATAGTATTTTTATTTTTTTAATCTTGGATACTTTTTTGTTTTGGGTAATATATGTAAGTATAAAGACTGCATTTTGCAATTACGTGTTCTATTCAACTTGAATCGCCGATATAAGTCCGTCTACTTTTAGATCCAAGCTAGATCGCGAGTTATTATTCACGACGTTTGTGTTTATAGAATTCCGGGTGTTTCCCTAGTGTGAGAAATCTGTTAAATCCTATTCACCAATACAAAAAATGCATATACATCCTATTCGCTAATACAATCTTTTCATATTTGGAAAAAGGAATTAATAGGATTTAATAGATTTGTCACACTAGGGTTGTTACGTCATGTGTCTCATCGTCGCTAAATTGTTCTACTAGAGATTTCGCTCTCCTCCTTTTAAGGTTTAACTCTGTGTTCGTAAATATTTGGTTCCTGTGTTCAAGAGATTGTGGTTATTATTCACAGTGTGTAAATATGGTATTTCGGTTAACCTGTTACCGTAATGATTTAAACATCCTGAGTGAAACAGATTTTTTGTGTGTTTTAATATTATATTCTTTGTAGCCATCGCTTATTTTATTTCTTCTTGCGCCAAAAACTGCATACATGTGTTGTTCAAAGTAGAATGTATCTCTTTACAATTTATGCATCGTTCGAGAAAAAAACGTTGTTCATTTTCGTTTATCACATGTTCAGCCGAGCACTACGGGCAAATTGATTTTCTAGTGCAATTTGCAGCTGCATGTCTGAATCTAAAGCAGTTTTTATTTATTTATTTATTTATTTAATTTTACACGGGCTTATGTTGCCCTTTTACAAAGAATAATATTGTTGAGGTAGATAACTTTCTCACTTGATCAGTGATCGCATCTTATTTGGTAACTTTAGATTACATAATTAATATAATAAAACTTGAGTTATTCAATCATTCTGTATACATTGTTAGTTTTAAATCTCTAGCCCGTATCACTAACCCTACTCGCGTAGTATTGGAGTTCCGTCAGGACCGGGAAGCAAGGTAGCATCGCTACTTTCTCCCACGCGTTTCACACTCTACCTTATATTTTTCTGTTGGATCCATCTTCCACGAGAAATACCCATTTCTCACCTTCGGTGTTCTAACTTAAACAACTCAGAAGTGGGATTTGTGTGTGCAACTATTGTGATTACGCGGATAAAAGCGAATTAATTTTTTTGGCACGCGATGTGTGGTATATAGTGCGAGTCTACGGACATCCGTGATATCACGTGGCACGGAATACGGACCAGGATGAATACTCGTTTTGGACGATCGATTATAAGAAAACGCAAGTATGGAAAACGCAGGAGCAGTGGAGGGCGGCACGCGACTTTCGAACGGTGGTGTGTTCGGCGAATCGACGTTTGATCGGTTCCAGAATAATCTGGCCAATCTACCGCCCACCTGGCTATCAACATGGAACCACCGCTGCCAGACGGAACTGTAGGAGGCATACTTAGGGGTGCAGGACGAGGCATAATAACATCAAGCAACGGCACTCTTCCTCGCCGCCCAACTGCAACATCGGAGCATGGCCGCCCACGGCCATCCAACAGCGACATGAGTCTCGATGCGAGCGACCCGCCGAGGATTGATTTACCATGACAAGGTATCGAAGGCCGTGAAGGAACTCGTGATGATAACCCAAGTAATCGGATAGAACTGGCGTGCTCGCTCGAAACGGTCGTTTTCGCTATGATAAAAACCAGGGTCGGTTCCTGTGTATTGCAGACCATACCGTGCGAGTAACGCGGAGCGTGAGTCGATTCGTAATAAGATAGCTCACGGTGATGCTTTGAGTTGCGCACTAGCGGATGTAGGCAATGTAGAACACGAGAACGTCAGCAGTGACAAGACTGTTAATATAATTGATTGTGATTTAGATAATAAAATTAAATTAAGAATTTTTACAATTATTAACGAAAGCGACGAGATTATCGCATTTCAATTTCACAATGAAACTATTAATCATAAGAGAGATATTTTAATTAAGCCAGCGGGCGAGCGAACCGTGATGTTCGTGATTTTATATTGAAGGAAAGAATTTTGTACTAGCGCGTGGATGGAAAATTACTGTATGTCGTTCCTTACTACATGCGAAAATCGCTGTTAGTTAGATTTCATGATGGAAGTGGACACCTGGGAATCGAACGCACCCTGGACTTGATTTCGAGACATTATCATTTAGCAAATTTGCGACGTTACACTAAACAGCACATACGTGCGTGCTTCCAATGCATTGCAACTGAAATGAAGCCAGGTAGACAAGCGGGCGAGTTACATCCGATTCCGCCGGAAATGTGACCCTTCTATACAATTCATATCGATCACGTTGGTCCCTTTCTTTAGTCTAGTCGCAAGAATAAGTTTATTTTAGTAATGGTAGATAATTTAACCAAATATGTAGTATTAAAGCCTACGCGCGATACTAAGGCGTCAAACGTTGTGAAGGCTCTCGATGAGTTTATATGTGATTTCGGCGCGCCTGAGCGCATTATCTCAGATCGAGTCTTGTTTTATTTCCATAACTTTCGATGAATTCTGCTCAACACATGGCATTCGGCACATTCTTACGCCACCACGCCACGCGCAAGCGAATGAGCAAGTTAAACGGGTTAATGCGGTAATTGTTCCTATGCTGCAAGCAAATGTTGAGCAAGTTTCTTGTAATGATTGAGATGCTTGTTTAAGGCGAGAAAATGCATCGACGGGGCGGAATCCCTTTGAATTATTATACGGGTATACAGCACGCCACGATGAAGGGTGGTTGCGTCTATTGGTGGAAGTTGATGAGCGCTATGACGAAAATCACAGCTTACATCACAGAGAAATTACGGAACGAATACTTAAGGAGCAGAAACGAGTAAAAGCGCGGAATGATGCGAATATAGCGATTGATATACGTTTTCGAGAGGGTGATCTAATTTATTTTAAGATAAATCTAACGCCGACGGGGGACTCAACAGAGCTGCAGCAGAAATATCGAGGACCATTGGTCGTTGTAGAAGTTGTACCGGTAGATACTTCCCGCTTTACTGATATTAAGGGCGATGCTAAGAGACGTCGTTATTCGACAATGGTCCACGTCACGCAGCCCTTTGGGTGCCCCACCGCGACTTGGAGAACGAAAGTATCGAGGAAATAGGTGAATTGTTATCGGAGGAGGAAGAGGTGGCGATACCAGAAGTCGTTAGGCAAAATAAACAAGGCTGTGATGTCATTGTAAATGATGTACCAGGCGAGAGACCAAAAAGACAGCGAAAACAACCCGATCGACTGGGGTATGCCTAGATTGGGGTCGATCTAGAACTAGGATGACCGTGTTAGTGTTAGGCGTCTTTCCTAACCTGATGCTTGGTAACCATGGTATTTATTGCGTAGTGAGTTTTGCAATGCGCACGCTCAAGACTGAATTGTAA
Source organism: Gastracanthus pulcherrimus (assembly GCA_949152435.1). Classification (NCBI taxonomy): domain Eukaryota; kingdom Metazoa; phylum Arthropoda; class Insecta; order Hymenoptera; family Pteromalidae; genus Gastracanthus; species Gastracanthus pulcherrimus. The sequence goes on along the minus strand of OX424576.1, from coordinate 118,328,273 downwards.
GGCTGTTGGCTTATAGCCTAGTGAAGTATAGAATATAATCGTAATTATCTTTTATTAAATCCAGCGTTCGCGTTAATTATTTCTCCCACGTGTTGCACACTCTACCTTATATTTTCCTGTTGGAGCCATCTCCCACGAGGAATACCCATTTCTCACCCTCGGTTGATCTGTCTTTAACAACATGTTCAAAGAAAACTTGGGAAAGATTTGGAAAAATATATGCTTACAGAACTAATATGAATCGCAATAGCGATGATACATTAGATTCTAATATACTCTTACGTGTTGTGGAAGACAATTCCAAGTCCTGCGCAGTCTTGACATAGAAGAATGAAAACCCTGGATTCAGTTATTGTGGTCTTCGACTAGAATTTTAGGATTCCATATAGGATAAAGTATCTTTCTAGAAGTAAAATTACTCAGTAGACTAGTACATTTTATAGTATTCATTAGTATCTTAAAAGTAAATATGAAATCGTTATATTTGTGCATGTTTGAAATAAATAACAGGTTAAATCTCAGCAGCCCGGGCGCATAATCGTGATCTAATCTATTCATATCAGTATGTGATTAAAACAAAGCATAACTTATAAATTTATGCATCACTGATTTAAATATTCTTTTATTACAATCTGTATACGAGGACCAGATAACCGATTCGTACGTTAGGATCAGAGTAACAAGGGATTTAAAGAAATACACGATGGAGTCCAAGCCATTAAAATCAGCTGTTGATTTTTTTATAAAGTCAAGTACCCTGTGTGCTTTAGAGGTGACATATTCAATTTGTGGTAAGAAGGATAGAGAAGAATCGAAAATTATTCCTAAATCAGTTATGTGATTCACTCTGTTTAAACTTTGACCTGATAGAGCATAGTCAAAGAAGAATGGACTGCGTATTTTATTAAAGGTTATATGACCCTTGTTTAAATTTAACGGGAGTCCGTTCTGCTTTAACCAAGCAAAAATACGGTTTAAATCTGTCTGCATATTCGATGCATTTCTAGGATTTGTGACTACTGTGTAAAGTTTTATAACATCTGCGTAGATAAGGCATTTTAATTTTAACACAGATGGTGATATCATTTCTAAAATATATTAATAGAATGGGACTAAGGTGAGACCCTTGGGGAACTAACGAGTTCACTTTTATTGGATTCGATACATTATTACCTATTTTCACCGACTGTGTCCTATTCAAAGGTATAAAGCTAGCCAGCTATGAAATAAACCAGTGATGCCCGCATTCCAAAGTTTTTGGAGTATTCTTCAGTGATTCACACAATCAAAAGCTTTATTGAAATCAAGATATATTGCGTCTACTTGCTAGGATTCTTTAAACGCAGAATGAATATAGTCAGAATATAGTAATATATTTCAGATTGTAGATCTACCCTTGTAAAAACTCTGCTGCTCCTCTATAATTTTACTAGATGATAGTATATGAATTAAAAAATTATATATACAAGTAGCGACATCTATTGTATCGCTATGTAAATACTTACCTATACATATACTCGTGTACATATATACATAACCCTATTACTACACTATTACAATAAATAAGATAGATTGTATCAATGCTGATAAACACAGGTGCGTACTTTTATTCATTTTTTCCCATAAGGTTATGGGCCCAGTCTAACGCAAAAAATATTACAAGCGTAGATTTGGGAAACATATTTGGACGAAAGGAATTTTTTATTTTTCAAATAAATAGAAGAATTTGTCTCTGAAACATATTCGAATAAGTGTAAGACATAACCTCAAAAAGAAACATACGGTCAAAAACACCTATTTGCTCCGAAATCCCATAATTTGTTAAAATCGTCATAAGTGTACCACAAAATGTCCTCAGTGAATAATATTCAAATAGAAAAGCTCAAAGGCATATCAAACTACGACGATTGGAAGTTCGCTGTACAAAATTAGCTCGAGCGCGATGACTTGTGGGATTGTGTGCAGGGTATACCAGCAGCAGTAACAAATGTGAAGAACATGGCCAAAATAAAACTTCAAAGCTAAATTGCTCCAAGATGTCAGATTGGATAACAGTGCAAGTTCTTCAAATGAGACAGCTTTTTACGCTAAAAATTCTCAAAGGTAGTATAAGCCTAATTTTTATCATAACAAAAATAAAAATCATAAAGGTAAAAAAGGACTATCTAGATGTTACAATTGCAACAAAAATGGACATGTAGCTTCTAATTGTAGATTTATTAAGCAGTCTAGCCACAGTGCTACGCAGGAAAAAGCTAGTGCATACAAAGCTTTTATAAGTCGAGTGTCATCATTCATCAGTGATAGTGATCCTGGTTGGTACTTAGACTCTGGCGCAACAGAACACATGATTCCAAATAAAGAATGGTTCACAAATTTAAAAGAAATTAATTCAAATAGTGTCGGCATGGCAAACAACAGCACCCTACAAGCCACAGGTATAGGAAATGTCAAAATAGACTTGTTGATACATAATCAAAAAAAATACAGTAATGGTCAAGGATGTGCTCTACGTTCCAGGTCTTGCTACAAACCTATCGTCAATAAATAAGTTGACGAGTATAGGCTACAAAGTGTTTTTCAGAGATGATTATGGGCATATTATGTTTAGCGATGGAATGTTGGTAGCATCTGCCAAGAGGCTTGGTGGAATGTATAGGCTCGATAAATATACTGAATCTGCGTTAGCAGCTCAAACTAAAAGTACGTCACAAGCCCAAATTCTAGTTTATGTCATAAACGTTTGGGACATTTAAATAGAGTCAGCATGAAATTTCACAAAAAAGGACTCGTTAAAGGCTATGATTTTAAGAGGAGGCCGTATCTACTGTCCTTGTCTAATTACATTTTTATTATTTATTCAAATAGTAGCTACCATCCAAGTATCCGTTGACCAATAATTTGTTGGATCAACTAGAGACGGCTTATGAGAATCTCAATTTACAGGAGCGATGTAACCGAGTAAGGCCGAGACGCAGATTATCCCCGCCACCCAAGTTCTGGGGCGAATAGGAGGACAATTCGTCAAGAGAAAGGAGAAACAATTCAAGGTTGGAGTTAAGAGCACCAAACAGAGAACCACGAGTACTACAGCAACCACAAGAGAAAACCATGAACAATACAGTAATTATGGATGAGGAGAGAAATATTAATCAAGATATCAGAAGGGAAGCGGAATCGAGAGGGGGAGAGATTCGGAATCAAAGAGATCCTGTTCCAAGCCAACGTCAGAGAAGTGGGATTCCACCCAGAGACAGAGTTACCTCTTGAGAATGGGGGCAGAAGGGGAGAAGTCGTAGAAACAGAAATGAACGAAGCACGTTGAAAGACAGTTGTAGAAGCAGGAATCAGAGAAGCACAGAAATCCACCCGACCCGATTGTTCTCGCGCCGGGACACGCTGGGAGATTCCGGACCCCTGTCGGTTGTTCCCATCGGCATGGGCGAAGGACTGACGTGAGCCTAGCTCTGCCGAGGCGGTTAGTTTTGGTGCGGGATCAGAAGCCAGCCGCTTCGGACCCTGATCAGGAAGTGCGTATTGGATAGGGGGATCGGCTATCTCAAGCCAGCGGTCTCAAAATAAGAGAGTGCGATGATCGCCAGACGGTGACTCCGATAGTGCTGATTCTGCAATTGTTGACAAGAAGGCTAGATCCATCAGGTCCTCGGAGATCGCCGGCTTTCAGACGGTCCTTTCAAAGAAGGAGAAGGCTGCAGCTAAGAAATAGCAGCAGCAGCTACAGAAACAACCTGAGCAGCTGACACAAAAATAACAGCTGCAGCAAAATCAGCAACAGCGACAGCAGCGGTGACAACAACTGCAACAGCAGCCGCAACAAAAGAAGACCCCAACAGCCGGGACATCGGCGGACAAGAGGAGCGAGACTGCTAAATAGAAGAAGAAGAAGAGGAGGAGAACGTCTAGGAAGCGACCCAAGGCTGTCCTTATCCGGCCGAGGGATGGAGTCACCTACGCGGACGTTCTCTGAAATGTCCGCGAACAGGTCACAGCAGAGTGTCCAACGACTGATATTAAGTGTATCAGGAACACCAGGTCGAGCGACGTCTTGGTAGAGTTGGGCACAAGAAGCAAGAACCAAGATCTGGGGACTATAGGAGACTCCATCAGAAAGGTATTAGGCACGTCGGGGGCCGTAACGACCCTGACGCCTAAGACAAACATGGAAGTCAGAGACCTGGACAGCCTTACCAGCAAAGAAAAAGTGGAGACGACGGTCAAGAGGGTCTTTGACGAAGCAGGAGTCTCATGGTGTGATTAGCGTTTCGCTGACCAAGTGCAACAGTAGAGAACAGCGACTGGACATCGTAGAGATGGACCAGGAAAAGGCAGAGTTCCTCCTTGAGAAGAACTGGCTACAAGTCGGCTATATGAACTGCCGACTGAGAACATGTCGTGGTCCAGACAGAAGCAAGGCCTGTTACAAATATGGCGCGGAAGGTCACAAAGGAGCAGCCTGCAAGGCGACCGAGGCGAAGTGCGTCTTGTGCACTGACCTGAAAGTAGACCAAGCACAGCTGATCCACACGCCGGACGCAGGGCAGTATAGAGCATTTCGTAAAACGCCTAGGCAGACCAAAGCCATCCGTTAATGATGGACCGCATAACGGTCCTTCAAACGAACCTCCATAGAACTGAATTAGCCAACAGCCGTCTATCCCAAAGTATATCTGAGACGAAAGCTGATGTGCTGCTAATCAGCAAGCAGTACTGTGACTGGAATGTATAAAGACACACTTGGCACAGCAGCAATCTACGTGGATCTACGAACCATCAGAGTGGATGAACACAAGGCCGGATGCGGCATTGTGTGGGTGAGAAGCAGAGACGTAACTTACGTGACCTGCTACTTTACTTCGAACGTCCGTATTGAGCAATTCAGGCGGAGTGGACGAGCTGGAAGACGCGATCCGCGAAATAGAAGGCGAGATCGTAGTCGCCGGCGACTTTAATGCGGGAGCATTAGAGTGGAGCATGCCGGTGCCGGACAACAGAGGAAAATCCATCATGGAGATTGTATCTAGACTCCGACTGATAGTTCTTAACGTTGGGAACACGTTGAGATTCAGAAGGGTAGGGCATATTGGGACGATTCCGGACGTGTCTTACGTATCCGAAAATCTAGTGCGTAGAGCGTCGGATTGGAGGGTAATGGAGGATTACAACGGAAGCAATCACCAATACATCACGTTTCAGCTGCGCGATAAATTCCAATCGCAAAGAGTTGCGACAAAGCCACTCCGATGGAGAATCTGGCCAGACTCAACATGGAAAAACTAGTCGAGGTACTGCTCGAAGGACAGGAAAATTTACCAGCAACGAATGCCGCCGAAGACAGGGACGGAGCGTAGGCCCTCGTCAGGGAGACTACGGGTCTCATTCACCGAGTCTGCAACGCATCTATGTCACGCAAGGGATCGCGACATGGAAAACGTCTTGCTTACTGGTGGTCGGACGAAATAATGCAACTGAGAGCGGAAGCGAAACGCCTCAGAAGATGGGCGCAAACTGACCATTGCGACTAGAATACCATGGCTCGAATCGTGGACACTCTGTTCCCAACACATCCGCCAAGGCAAGACTTGGAGGAAGCCGCTGAAGTAGATGAAATTCCCCTATTCTCCACCGACGAGTTGCGGATCGCCGCCAAAATGATGCGGAGCGGAAAGACGCCTGTGCCCGACGGGATACCAGCTGAGATATTGAAGATCATCGCGGTGAGAGCACCTTCTCTATTACTGAACATATACAACGCGTGCCTGAAGGCGGGTATCTTTGGCACTCCCTGGAAGGTTGCCCATTTCGTGTTCATCAGCAAAGGTAAATAAGGTGATCCCCAGCTTCCGTCGTCTAACAGGCCACTGTGCATGTTCGACCACACGGGGAAGCTCTGAGAGGTTGCTCAAACCACGGCTACACGGAGCTGTGCAGGCTGCCAGCGATTTTGCTGACAACAAGTACGGCTTCATGAAACGACGATCCACAGTGGACGCTATACAAGAGGTAGTTCGGCTGGGAAGGAAAGCATGGACTCAAAATCATTTTATCTGGAACATCGCGCTTCTTGTTACGCTAGACGTTAATAACGCCTTCAACTCGGCTAGGTGGACAGACATCTTGGACGCGTTGAACGAGTTCAGAGTCCAAGAGTATCTCATGCGGGCGATACGGGACTACCTAAAAGACCGTATCCTCCGCTACGAAACAGAAGAAGGCCAATGCGAGAAATATGTCAGTGCCGGCGTAGGACAGGGGTCAATCTTTGGCCCTGATTTTTGGAACATCCTGTACGATTCCCTGTTACGACTTAGGCTACCGGATGGAGTGTACATGATAGCCTACGCTGATAATGTCGCTGTAGTCATCATCGCGCGGGACTTTGAGAAAGCACAATATCTGCTGAACCAGGCGATGGGCAGGATCTCGTGCTGGATGGGGGAGCACGGTCTCAACGTGGCGGCTGCTAAGACAAAGATCGTGCCCTTCACTGGCAAACGGATTGAGACCATCTTTCCCATGTATGTGGGAGATGCGGAGATTTCGAGAAGGTGAGAGGCTATGTATCTAGGACTCAAACTAGACACTAAGCTTACTTTCTTTCGTTCGTTGTGCCGTCTCATGGCGAACACGAGTGGACCGCAAGCGAGCAAGCGTCGACTTCTCATGTCAGTCATTACATCTATCTTATTGTACGTTTCTGAAATATGAGCCGGTGCAATAGAGAAGGACTCATACCGGATTCGACTCACTTTCGTTCAGCGAAGAGGAGCTCTCTGTCACCAGCGCCTATCGCACGGTATTGCGACCCGCAGTGCTCGTTATGGCGGGAATCATCCCGATCGACCTACACGCGGAGGAGCGCAAGCGAATCTCTGAACGGAAGAAAAAAGGAGAGGACAGAACAACAGTCCATAGAGAGGAACAGGAACGCACTATGGAAATGTGGTACTTGTCCTGGACAACCACGACCAAGGGTAAATGGACCGCAAGGCTGATAGACCAGCTGGCCCCTTGGATTAACAGAGATCATGGGGAGGTAAATTACTACCTGACCCAATTCCTGAGTGATCATGGGTACTTCTGCTCCTACCTCAGTCGTATGGGGAAGGTTCAGAGCCCGAGTTGCATCTTCTGTTCTGCTGATTGCGCTGATGCGTTTCACACGTTTTTCGTCTGCGAAAAGTGGAACGAAGAAAGAACAGCTCTTATCGGCTCGGTTGGAGAATTTATACCTGAGAACTTCGTGGGTGAAATGCTGTCAGCCGAGAATAAGTGGGCCGCCACGGCAAAATTCGCCGAGGCGGTCGTACGACAAACGAAGTGGTACCTAGACAGGGCAGCTGACGAAAGTATGAATGAAGTGCTGGGAGACGCTCCGACACCCCAACATAACCCAGGGACGTCGGACGACTCCATGGAAATTGACGTGGAGGGAGAATATAGGACGCTTTCTTAACCGGGGGACGCTCAATTTCTCTCATTTTATGAATGTCGCGGGGAGGGACAGGGATACTTCTTTCCGTATGAAGATGCATGTGCCAATTCAAATACGCGTATAAATAAGACGCGTTAGATCTGACGTTCCCTGAGGGGATTTAAAATTATGAATTTTTAAATTTGTTCAGGTCAAGGCAGCAGCAGTTGTCGAGACGATACTAGAATGGCACCACCCTGAGGTGATGTGATAAACGGTACCAGGGTGGGTTCCGCGAGAAGAGTAAAGGGTGGTAAGTTTTAGTGGGTCGGTTTGCGATGCAACGGCTGTGTAGGTTTTTTGTCGCGTTTTTGTTTATTTTATTTTTCGTCCTATATTATATACACGGCGGATACATCCTCAACCAGCCCCATACTATCCGGCTGTGCGGACCCAGTCGGATGTACCGTAGGTGGCATTTCCTACATACCGTCAAGAAAAAAAATTCATAATAATCCAGCTATGAATATTAATAATGTTAGTTTTCATTATATTATGTAATAATTTACAGTTACTAAGTTAGAATACATTTTGATTATTTATAGATTCAAAAGTGTACTTTACGTAAAAAACTTCAAAATAATTTAGTTCTCGTATGATACGACAAATAACCAAATTAAACTCAAAATTTTGTCTATGTTGATTGAGAATTTAGAAAACTGGAATACATAATGTGAGCATTGATGATATTTCAGGTTAATAGTCGTTTTATAAAATTGGACAAATTTTATTACTAAAAGAAACCAATAATATTTATATTCCACCATTTTCTGTCGTTTAAACATTATCACAGTGAAATATTATCTCAATTTATATTAAAATGTTTAAATTGATCAATAATTTGTCAAACAGGAATTAATTCTTAGATAAAGTTTAGCGGCAACAATATTTTTTGTGATCTCTTCAAATAATACTACTTAAACTTCTCACATATTTTATACTTTTAAGTATCTCTTAAACAAGTGTCAATAGACTGCACATTTGTTAATGAGAGTTAAGATATTGATGTGATGAGACGTATATTAGGGCGTCGGAGCGCCCGCTCAGCTTCGTACCGTTTCACACATACTTGTAATTTCTACGAGGATTGTTTGCAGTGTAAGTTTAGTTACTATATACATAAACAAAAAAGATAAAACTAAATCAGCAATCACGTGGTTTAGAACGATCCACAAAGACATAGAGTCTTAGGGAGAATTTCAGAGAGTATTCGAAAACCAGTATATGGGAAGAATTGCTGAAAAAGACGTAGAGAGTGACTTACGTAAACGAACCCATGGACCAGGAGAGAAAATTACGAACTTCATATCGTGTTTCAAACTTATAATTAGTCACTTCAGACGGCCACCTTCGATGCGAGAGCAAGTGTACACAGCTTACGAAAGAATAAGGTCGGAGTACAGGAATTATATGAAATATAAAAGGTTAAGATGCAGGCGAAGGAGGATAGAACGAAGTAGTCTAAGATCAAGACCATCGGAGGTGTCAGGAGAAAGAATAGCTTCGGGAGGAAGGAAAGGTAGAGTGAGGGTAGCGCAAGGTCATCGGAGCATAGCGAAGTAACAAAAGAAATAAAATGACGGGGGGGGGGGGGGAGAACGCAGTCCCAGTTGCAGCCACCGCAAGTTTGTTCGATGGAGTATACGGTAGCAGAGGAGCAAGTAAAGAGAGTAGAACAACCCAGATCGAGTGCAGGTCAACACGGTGGAATAGATCAAGATTATGGAGTTCACAAACGCACAGAGAAATACAGTTGCAGAACAAAACATCAAGAAGGCCGAGCGATCTCAATTGCAGACACTTAAGTCGGAGAGGTTCCTAGAGTTACATCGCGAAGATGTGGACCAACCTGTGGGGAGTGTGAAGCAAACGCTTCAGGTGATGGTGGTCCGTAAGTCAATAGCGAGAGACAGAGTACCAGCCCAACAAACGGTACATAATGAATAGCGTCTCCAGTCGCCACAATTTCAGGCCATGATGGTCCGCAATTCAACAGCGGGGGCCAAAATACCAGCACGACCGACTGTGCGAGATGAAGAGAGTCTCCAGTCGCAATCACCTCAGATGCAGTAGTCCAGTGAATCTAAGAGTGAAGCAAATATGGTACAGCCAAGAGAGAGTGAAAGACAATCCCAATTGCTACCACTACAATCCAGGGGGTTCGATAGTACGAATGATGGACACATAAGCGACGCACAACCTGTGGAGAGTGTGAAGCGACATGTCCAGGCCATGGTGCCCGGTAGGAGTGTGGAGTACAGTACCGAACAGTTGACAGAAGAGGAACAGCGATCTCTGTCGCAAGTTCCTCGAATCAAGGCGTGTGGAGAAGGAACCATCAACTTAGAACAATCAAGGGAGAGTGAAAGGAGATCACTCTATGTCAGGTTGTCCGAAAGTGACTCAGATGAAGAGGAAACGCGACCAGCAGACACTGGTGGGACTGACAAGCAATCTCCATTGCAATCATGTCGAGTAGCGGTTCCGGAGCCGGGTAGAAAAGATGCAACCTGGAATGAAGAAGCGGATGAATCAAGAACTATTTTTGCAGTAGAAAATGACCCATCGCTCATCTGCGAAGAAATTTCGAGACACGGAGTAGAAGCGTTATAAGCGAGAGCATAGGACCGGAAAGCAACAGCCACGCTAACGATCGAGGTGTCTGTTAGCATTGAAGGGGCGTCTGACGAAAGGGAAGACTATCCCATGCTGGCAGAAATAAAGAATAGTGTTGGATTATTATTGCAGGCTATGGGGGTGACGATACCATGTGGTCCAGCGAGCAATCTAAGTTCGAAGACTGTTTCCTTTCTGGGTCATTGCGGAACTAACGTGAGCAGCGAGCCATCACGTACAGTTCAGGACGGGGGTGAGACCGTACAACGAACGGTCGTACACTCTCCTGCGGTAATCCCGTCACCAAACCGTACATCTATCGAGCCTAGGTTGGAAAAGTTGTACGCGGAATGCGCAGGTATCTCTGACCTTTCGTTGAGCGAACAACAGAGACTCGAGATGGTGGTAAAAAGGTGGCTTTTGGAACAACCCCCAGAATCGGTTGGAAGCACCAACCTAACGAAGTATAGTATAGAGGTAGAAGTCACGTCGCCAGTGAAGCACAGCTCCCGCAGAATTTCGCCCAAAATGTGGCACGTAGCCAAAGAAGAAGTAGACCAGATGTACAAACACGGAATAATCGAGATATCGACGAGCGATTGGTGCAGCGCCCCAGTAATTATTAAGAAACCAGACAGCAGCAGTCGGTTCTGTATCGACTACCGGGACCTGAAAAAGCGGACCAGGAAGGATGCGTACCCAATACAGAGCATAGATTCCATCCCGAACAAGCTGAGGAAAGCGAAAGTCATCTCCAAAATTGACTTAAGGCAGGCTTACTTTCAGATTCCCGTGGCAGAATCGAGTAAGAAGTACACGGCCTTTGCAGTGCCAAGATCTAGCCTCTGGCAATTTACTAGGATGCCCTTTGGTCTAGCAAATGCATCAATGACCTTCCAAAGGTTAATCGATGCTTTGTTTGGTCCAGAATTCGAGCCGTTCATTTTTGGATATCCAGACGATATAAGTATCCCAACGGAGACGATGGAGGAGTATTTAAAGTGGTTGGAGATCGTGTTAAGGAAGCTAAATGAGGCTGGATTGACAGTGAATCGAGATAAATGCGAGTTTGGATGTTCGAGAGTACGGTACCTGGGCTATCTGCTGGACCAACAGGGACTATGAGCAGATCCGGAAAGAATTGCTCCAGTGATCGAGTACAAATCTTGCTACAATTGCGGTCGGCGGGGCAGACCCTTGACGGATTGCCCCCGCTGCCACCAAGTTCATCGAGAATACCTAAATCGAGTGAAGGGTAGGGAGACACGGCACGGACCCAGTTGGCCCCGAGAAGAGGCGGAAGATCGAGTACAGGAAGTAGGGGATGTTGTTGATCTTTCAGATGCTCGAGGTCGACAGAACCAGGGGAGGGAAGCCGCACGTGGGTCCCACGAATGAAGGCTACCCATAAGAAAAACAGCCAGCAACTAGAGGCCCGTGGGGGAATGTTTCTCAAGAGAGAGAGAGAGAGAGAGAGAGAGAACCCGGAAATGGACAGACCCGAAAGACGGGTGACTTTCGCCCAAGTTGAACACGAGAATGAGGAGAATAGGGAGCCACCACCGTACTCGGCCGTGGAAGCACTCGTGCCAGCCCCCCGTCTATCGAGATGGAACGTCTTAGCGGAGGCGGGGACATGGCTTGTAACGGTGAGAACGGCCGCTACCACCAACGATGCCGTCACCGTCACCAGGGTCTCCAGATGGGACTTGCTACCAGACCGGAGCTCATCACGGCATATCCGGAAGAGCTGGTCGAGTTTGTGCGGAGTATTGCCCACCTCCCGGTGGAAACACAAGATACAAACTCATCCGGAAGTGGATGGGCTAACCCCGGACATGAATTTAAGAAATTTCTACTCGAGTAAAGGGAGGTTTGAAGAGTATATATGAATAACCAAATAGTCATTCTCTATTTATCTCAATTATCCTATCGTTATGTGTTGTTGGTGTCGGATCTAATGAATTTGTTACAACGAAATAAGCGAGCGTTCGGTGTCAGGGGCTTTGTGGGCGTGATTCATTCGAGGTTAGATGTTGAGTAGTCGTTTAAATCTAATTTAAACCAGAGATCCACTCCATGGGAATGATCTCCGGTTTAGGAGGGGGGTATTTGTGACATGTAAAATGCCACGAGTTGAATGCTGAAATAGAAAGGCTGAACACATAGTAAGGTAGTAGTTAGTAGAAGTTAAAAGGACTATTATTAAAAGATAATAATTAAGAACTGGCCGGAATCACTCACACACGCACGACCACCACCGAAAGCACTATACTTTATTAATAATGAAATAATATCAATCGAGTGTTAACGATTCTATGTTTCACGGGGGAGACCGATGGCGCGATACACACACCACCAGCACCACTTACACACACACTTCGTTAGCAGCATATCAGCTGACTCAGTAACCAGACAGCAGCCCACAAAAAGCTGAGAAATACTAGGCAGCACCGACGACGGAGCAGTTGTTGAGTCCCTTTTCTCTTTCTATCTTCTGTTACAGATACCTGCAGTCTGAAAGAGAGAGAGAGATAGATAGATAGATAGATAGATATACGATTTATTTGTCAATTTTGGCAAAAATACATTACATAAAAATTGTTATTTTGTCATTACATTAAGTCTTTGATCACAATCACAGTTCGTCAGTGTATAAATATAAAAATTGTTGCACAAATTTGTCATTATCTAATATCACAGTTTGTTTATATCACAGTTCCATAACAATTTCTGAAGTCTACTCATTCTTGCATACACGTACATCCATCACGTCACAATTTAAAAACAATTACAATTCAGCCGATACATACACTCATCACACACGCAGATATATTTACTCTTTATTAAAATGTACTCTTTATATTTTGTACATTACAACATTTTTCACGACTAAGAATACAGAACACGGGAGAACGGATAAATTAAAATAAAAAAAATAAAAAGATACAATTAATAAATAAATAATTAAGTAAATAAATAAATAAATAAATAAATAAATAAATAAATAAATAAATAGATAAATAAATAAATAAATAAATAATTAAATAAATAAATAATTAAATAAATAAATAAATAAACAAATAAATAAGTCAATAAATAAATAAATAACTACCCATGTATGTGAATTCTCCGTCATCATGAAAAAATGTCAACTTACTCACCGTGCAGTTGTCTGAGGTGCCTGCCTAACGCCGTTTTAAATTTACATAAGGACGGCAGATACCTCACACTGCAGGGGAGGGTGTTCCAGAATCGCGAACCTTGGGCTCTAAACGAATAGAGACCCTTATCAGTCCGCGAACCCGGAACCGAGAGCTCTTTCACACCGCTCCTACTGGAAGTCCTAGCTGTGTTTTTACCAAAGAAAGCCGCAAGGTACGGAGGTTGTCCCATATTTATTGCCCTATACAATAATAACCCCGCAAAGTACGCTCTTCTTTCCTTTACTGTAAGCCAGCCAAGATATTTCCTGTGAGGAGTGATGTGCTCATCCCTTCTAACACCACATATGTATCTCACACATGAATTTTGAAGTCGTTGCAACTTCGTCTCGAGCTCATCAGACACATCAAGGTGAACCACGGAACAATAATCTAAATGTGGCACTACCAGCGCGCATGCAAGCTGCTTTCTCAACGCCTGAGTTGTGCATGAACTAAAAAATCGTAGGCTATAAAGAGCACGATTTACCTTTTTTCCAACTGCATCAACCTGCAGTTTCCACGTGAGTTTAGAGTCCATGACAACACCAAGGTTTGTGACCGAGTCAGAGAAAGGCACATGTACACCTTCCTGAAACTCAATGCCGGGCAAACCAAGATCCTGCAACCGATTGATGTTGTGCTCGGAGCCGAAAATGATCGCTTTTGTTTTGCCGACATTTAGTCGCAGTGCGGATGCTTCGGCCCACTCCGACACTGCCCGCGCAACAGCCGACATGCATCTGATACCCACATAAAGATCTCGCCATGTCACTTGAGTGTAAGTTTGCAAGTCGTCCGCGTATAGCAAGTGTTTAACATCACCACCAGTCAGTACGTCTTGTAAGTCATTGATATAAAGACTGAATAGCAAGGGCCCCAGGACTGAACCCTGTGGCACACCTAGATTGGTGGTTAGCCAATCAGATTCCCCGTTGTTGTCAGTTATGACTTTTTGCCTGCGAAATCGGTAATCTGGTTGTGTACCATCTTCTCCAGCACCTTGGAGAGAAAGCTCAATAGTGCTATTGGGCGAAAATCTGATAAAATAGATGGCACTGAAACCTTTTTTAGAGGCACCAAGTGAGCCCCCCTCCAAGCCCCTGGGAAGACACCACCAGACAAAGAGGAGTTGAAGACCCTCGCTATATGATGACTTATATACGGGAGAGCCTTAGCTACAACGCTTTGGGGAATACCGTCCTCACCCCTAGCCTGCGACGAGAAATGAGCAACAGCCAGGACTACGTCCGTCACTGTAACGTCTTTGAAAACAAAGCCGTCGTCACTGGCCGAGTCCAAGATGCTACCCAAATCAACGTCACCTTCACTCTGGGAGACCGATACCCCCGCAAAGTGCGAGTTCAGCTCACCCGGCGAGAAGCCATGCAACCCCCCTCCCCGTGCCCTTGGCAGGAGCCCCAAGCCCTTTAGTTCTTTCCAAATATCCTTCTTATTTTCTAGGGCTTAAAAAATCTTATTCTGCATGTAAGTCTCCCGCGCGATTTTCATGCGTTGTTCTGCTTCGACCGCGAGAGACCGGTACTCCTGCCAAAGATTACCGTTTTTTGTGCGCTGTAGTCGTCTGCGTACGGCGTCACGTTTTTTTATTATGTGAGCCAGATCTGCGTCAATCCATGGAGGATTAGCTTTATTTTTTGGTGTAAATTGCTTCAGTGGAGCGAGTTCATCTATTGCCCCCATGAGATTGGCGCTGAGCTGTCCCAATAAATCGTCCATGTCGTTGTTGTCCAAGCAATCAAACGCCGCCCAGTCACATTTACTCAGGTAAGATAGAAGATCTTCCTGTTCTATTGTTTTAAAATCTCTGTAACTAAAAGTATCGGTGATGGGGCTATTGTTTAATTTAAAATCTATTTCAACATCTATAATTGTGTGATTGCTGGCAAAGGGCGCCGCCTGATTGCTGGCATTCAGCACCACATCGTTGTCATCTGTCATAACGACATCAATCCATGTGTGAGACCCCTCGAGGTGATGAGTCGCACCATGCTCTATTATTTTTAGATTTAAATCGTTGGCTAATCGCCTAACGAATCTTGCATCAGCCGACGTCTTCAACAGGTTCGCATTCAGATCACCCATCAAGATTTTATGGCTATAGTCCTGCGTGTATGTAGCTAGTTTATCAATTAGGTCTGAATTTTGCAGGAATGGTACATGCGGTGGCCTATAAATCAGAGCAACGAATACGGGGGGAAGGTCGCCCTGTTGCACACTACACATAATATATTCAGAAATGATCGGCGTACCATCCTGGGTGGTACGTGAGCGGCTTAGTATGGTTGCCTTAAAACTATTGTGTACATACAGGACTAACCCACCCCCAAATTTATTCCTATCTAATCTTAAAATTGAATAGCCCTTGATCTGAATGCGATTGTCGTCAATGTTTTGAGCAAGGTGCGTCTCAGCAATTCCAAAAAGGTGGTAGGAGGGACCAGATAGAAGGTGTTGACGGAGTGTACCAATATGACAATCTAGAGAGGTCACATTGATAAATCCTGCTCTCAGTCCCCTACAGTGCACCCCCCCAGCAGTGTCCAACGATAGTCATTAATTTGCGACAGCCTCCGTTTGATTATTTGTTTGAATGTCCAACTTATCTATTTCATTTATATTTGCTTTTCCTGTTTTTTTATGTGAATCTAATGCAATTTGTGGAGTTTCATACGAGGCTAAAATTACTTGGAGGTCTGCCGCTGTTAAAAATTCGTGGGAAACATCGCCATCCCGCATCTTGACCAGGAAACGGCCCCCCCCTATGCCAGATATATTTAAATTTGAGCCTCATCGCAAGGGCTTTAAGGCTTCTAAAATTATTAAATGTTTCCCTTGGTAGATGTTCATTTATAAAAATTTTACTATTGAATATTGCATTACTAGTCTCCTGGTCAAGTGCCGAGATGTCGACATTTTTAGTGTGAAAGCCTGTTATAAACTTTTTTTGTCGCATGATTTTATCTCCTAATTCACTGCTGGAGAGGGTAACAACCCACGGTGATCGTCTGCGCTCGCTAGTTACCTCGGTTGATGTCACCGACTCATCTGACCGAAGCAGGCGGGTATTTACTATATCCGTTTTCTGTATCGATGGGAGGACACGACGCAGTATAGCATGAACTACATCAACACGCTTAGTGCTGTTACCGTCAAAAATATTTGAAATTATTAAGTCATTATTGCATATTGTATTATTATTATTTTTTATTGTCCTCCCACCTACCATTTTGACCCGCGTGCTTCGTGCAGATGACGTCGACGCCGTATCTTGCAGTGTATCGTTGCTTTCGTTATTCAAATTATTATCAATGTTATATATATATTATTATTATTTACATTATTACTAAATACACTATTTATCTTATCATTAATATTTGTATTTCTAATACTGTGCGGCGAAAAAGTTGTATTTGCCTTACTGGTAGGCAGGCCAATTTGATAATTTTCAATTTTACTTACAAATTCTTGTTGTTTATGTTGAATAATTTTCAAAGTTTTCTCTATATTATTATTATTATTATTATTTATTGCAGTTTCATGATTGTTATTGCTTGTGGTCTCGTGTGCAATAATTTTTCTTATGGCCTTTAATATGTCGGACTTGTCACTTTCAATTTTATTAACTTTATCAATTATGATTTTAAGGTCATTATCATATTTCTTTGTCTCACTATTATTTTTGACTAGATTTTTCACTTCAAAATTAGACTGCTCAATGTTATTGACGCTTTCTATAATTGCATTGTAATTAACTTCGATCTTATTCAACATATTATTTGTTATATTTTGACATGTTTCGTGTAGCTGTTTGTTTTGAATTTTTAAATCATTAATTTCATGACAAAGCACTTGCTTTTCATTTAACATCTCCTCCAGCTGGGAGTGTTGTTTTAACATCTTATCCTCTATTTTCTGCATTTTGGACCCAATTGTCAGTGCTAGAGTATGTATTGCTGGTAACGAGTCTAGCCTTTTAACAATTGCATCCAATCTGTTTTCAAGAGAGGACGAATGTCTAGTAAGTGCATTGTCTATGTTTCTAGATGTCGAATTGACGTACTCTACCAAGCAGGGGACTGTCGTCCCTTTTTTAAAGGTAGTAGAGTCTAACATACGTATTACCGACGTATTAACATCATTTACGCTGCTGAAATTACTTGTTTGTACTGTTGATTTACATCTAGAAGCTAGTTCTTCTTTGTCCGTGGTAGATGTTGAAGGCGTCGAAACTGCCCCAGGGAGAACGATGTCGTCTTTAGCTGGCGTCGAGGTGTGTGAAAAAACACTGTCCGTATACGAAGAGTGAAGATTCAGCGCCTTCATGCCTGCAACCCGCTGTACAGCAGGCAGCGCAGGTACGAGACTCCCATGGTGTTGGCCCGCGCTGGAGCTGAGCTGATCGGTAGTACTGCCTCTTAGGCTTGCATCAGCGTTAGAGAGAGACAGAGGCAAGCGCGGTGTAGTGGGAGCAGAGAGCACACTGGTCTGCGGCTGCCGCATCAGCGTCGTTTGCGATGATAAAGGTGTTAAAGGTGTGCCGGCAGCGAGCAGCGGCGAGGAACTTCTCGGCGTGGTGGGGGCAGCCTTCCCACTTGGCAGCGAGCGTTGCGGCTTTGAATGTATGCTCGCAAGCTCTATACCAGAAGACACACTTGCTGTTAGGCGTGACGTCACGTTATGTCCAGCCGCTGCTTTATTACTACTGCGAGATGTACTGGCAACACCTTTCGTGCATGTTTTGCACATGTATTGCTTTACTGCTGCATTAGTTTGCAGGATCATGCATCTAACATGACCTGCCTTATTACATTTAATGCAGCAGTACTTATAGGTCTTGCCCTTACTAGGAGGCAGACCACATTCAGCACAGCTTTTAATGCTGGCCTCCATACCGTGACACACACGCACACTCGCACGCCTCGATGATATAATCCGCACGTACCTGTCGATGTTGAGACTCGGGCATGCACAGACTTTAGCGCTCGAGGTGAGGCAGCAGGATTATAATATAACTAACCTCAAACCTGAGGCACCAGTGCAAAAAAGAAATTGCTGTATAAATACAGCACACCTGATGAAAAATAACTGTGGTGGAGGAATCTTGCACTGTGGCCCTACTTGAGGGTCACACTATAGCATACCCGAAGGTACGGCGGCGGCGTAAAGAAACTTTGAACAAGAGCGATACAGATGCGTGTGTGCACGTATAGAGAGCACATACTCTACTGAGAGAGAGAGAGAGAGAGAGAGAGAGAGAGAGAGAGAGAGAGAGAGAGAGAGATATACTGTTTATTCATCAAAAGACGAAATTCTTACAATTGCATGTACATGTTATAATAATTAAAATATCAGTCAATATTATGTATTTGTTATCTTACATTAACGTTCACTTATTGCATTTCTTATTAAATAATATTATTCGCTGTATCAGTTCGTCAGTTTATAAAATTTAAATATTGAACTAGTCATAGTCAGATATCACAGAAACACGCTTCGTCAAAAAATAATACATAGAATATAATAAATACAATAGAGATAACATATTAAAAATAAAAAGAATACATACTTTACTAAATTTTTACGTATACCTATCACGTCAATATTTAAAACACACTCATTCATATGACACTTTTACAATCACGCTAATAAATACATTCACACCTAACAGTAAACATATTTAATAAATAAATAAATTAATAAATAACTAAGTCGAATAAATAAATAAGCTAGATAAATAATAAAATTAAATAAATAAAAAAATAAATAAATTTAAATAAATAAATAAATTAAATAAATAAAAAAATAAATAAATTTAAATAAATAAATAAATTAAATAAATAAAAAAATAAATAAATTTAAATAAATAAATAAATTAAATAAATAAAAAAATAAATAAATTTAAATAAATAAATAAATTAAATAAATAAATAATTCAAGTAAATAAATAACCTAAATAAATATCCGAGTCAGATTCAGATTGGGAATACACAGAGATGAACAAAATAATGTATAATGCAATTCTCGAAAAGTTCACCTCTATGTATTCCCGTCACCATGTAATTGTTTAAGGTGCCTGCTAATCGCCGTTTTAAAATTACAAAAAGATGGTAGGCACCTCACACTGCTTTGGGGAGAGAGAGAGAGAGAGAGAGAGAGAGAGAGAGATAGAGATAGATAGATAGATAGATATACTTTTTATTTTGATAACAATCAAAAATATGGTACAGAAAATATGTACATATAGTTTAATTTCTTATGATTAAATTAAATTTACGTATTTGTCACAGTAGTTTTTTTAAATCACATATAGTCATATTATCACATTTCGTCACATTTCGAGCAGGTACAGTCAGTATAAAGTTTTGGTAATAGCATACGCACAATTTACAATATATATCTATCACGTCAATTTTATAAAAAAACAAAAATATTCACACACGTTACAGCTACATTCATTCACCCATTCATGCCTATAAATACATTCGAACTGGTTGCTAAAATTTTATTCTGTATGTAAAACCATATAAATATAAATAAAATAAAAATAAAAATAAATAGGTGAAAATAAATAAATAAATAAGAAACTTACACAATAAATAAAATAAAATAAAATAAAAAATAAATATATAATTAAATAAATAAATAAATAAATAAGAAAGTTAGACAATAAATACAAAAAATAAATAAATAAAAATAAATAAAAATAAATAAATGAATAAGGCAACACATATACTCAACACTTAATTTTAATTCTGTTGGTCACCGTTCTGCTGTCTGAGATGTCTCATAAGCGCTGTTTTTTACTTACATAGGGACAGAAGATATCTCACATCGCAGGGGAGGTTGTTCCAGATACGCGAACCCTGAGCTCTAAACGAGTATAGGCCAGTGTCAGTGCGCGATCCCGGAACTGAGAGCTCTTTTACTCCATTCCTACTGGAAGTCCTGGCCGTGTTTTTTAAAAAGAGAGCCGCAAGGTACGGAGGTTGTCTCATGTTTATTGCTTTATACAATAACAACCCCGCAAAATACGCTCGTCTTTCCTTTATAGTAAACCAGCCAAGATATTTCCTGTGAGAGAGAGAGAGAGAGAGAGAGAGAGACAGAGAGAGAGAGAGCAAAAGAACAGACGGGCGGACATGCGTCACGGGCCGCCGCAGCAGCAGCAGACGGTGATACACATACACACACATACACTCGCGTACAAGGGTACCCACAGGGGGGGGGGGGCGACGACAGCGCACGGAGCCTGTGAACGTCGTCCCCGGGAACAACGACGGAAGCAGACGAATTGAAGCCGAGCGCCAGCAATGCAGCCGAAGCTCAGCTGTGCGCGTAAGGCTGATCGAGTTCGAGAGTCGAGGGAGACGTTCGCGGTAGGAGAGGAGAGCAGAGCGCGTCTACAATGAGCGTGCGTTCAGGTTTGCCTACAAGAGTAGTCCAGACTGAGCGGAAATATAGACGCACGATTCGCTAGGCTGGAACGGGCAGATATACGTACGGAGCGTATGGCTGGTTGTTCCTACATAACCAATCGGCTATTATCTCATCAAGCTTATCGAGTATAGGAGTATCGGAAAATCTATACAGTATAAAGGGCGCTGTTATTATTATTTAAATGAGGTGCGTCTAATATAGGCATCCATGTTGGATAAATCTTGAGTAGAACATAACATCCGGATACTACTCGAGTGGAAATCCAGTGTGGGCCTATATTAACAGGTGTGTTAGAAGGAGAGAGAGAATCGAGTTAAGAAAAATAGAGGGAGCTAGGTCGCAAGGACGCCTCGAGAAGAGGACAGCTGTCCTTTCGCCCTGCCCCATTCTGTCTGGAGCTCTCTAGCAGTACAGTCGAATTTCGTTTGAGTATCTGCCAGCAGCATTACATTACATTTTTTGCAGTTAGCGTCATCGCTATTCTATTCTTATTGGAGTTTTTCAACTTGAGTGAATTATTCTGGTGGCGACTGTTTGCCCACAAATCGTCCGACATCAGGAAATATACAAGAGAGTTTTTGTAATTTTTAACTTAAAATTACTTGGTGAGAGCTTCCGTTACTTTGTTTCTGTTTCAGCTGGAGTTGCTGCAAAATTTTAGGTGTCGAGACTTGGTGGAGAATGGAGCAGGATGGTTTCGCCGTTAGGGTTTGTTTTTATTATTCCAGGTTAAGGGTTCCAGAGGCCGTATTATTTTGTTACAGGGGTTATATTAGTTGTAGCATAGCGTTCGGCTACTGGTACGTGCGAGTGAGAGCAAGTGGCCATTTTAGGTGCCTGACCGCATGCGAGAATTATTATTAAAACGGGGCTTAGTGAATTGTAGTAATCTGGAGTGTTTATTGTTAAACGTGGTGGTGATTAGGCGTTAAAATATATTACGTAATTACACGGGAATAGCAGATAGGTTCAAGGAAATTGATATTTGATTTGCTTACTCGAGGCGCGGATTTACGAATATCTTAAACGATTGCCTTAATTAAAAGAATTACTGTATATGATTTATTTATGTTTTATAAATACATAATAATTACTTGTAAATATACTCAATTTATTGAAGTAGTTAGAACCTGCATGCATGCAATCCGTAATTACCACAAATTCAATAATTGTTGTTATTAAAGAAATGAATCGAGTTTGGATCAGCGTCGGTTTTACTGAGTGTCCAGGCGTTTAGTTCGAGAGTTACGAGGAGTTTGGGTAGAAAGAAATTGCGAGTAAAATTGAAAGCATTGTCTTATTAAATAAAATAATAGTGATATTCTAGGGACAATTAGCAATAGTAAAAATACAACATCATATATGCAACAAATAGTAAAATATTTATTATGTCACAAAACACAAACAGCGCTGTAATTATAGCGATTATTTTTTTATAAAGGATACCAAAATATATGTTTTATTTAAAAAAAAAAAAATGGAATATAAAAATATTGAGCAACACGCGTGGGATGCTCATGATAAAAAATTGATATTGAACAAGGTAGTTAGTCCACCAATAGATTGCGAGACCACGGGTCAGTCAAGTATGTTCATAGTTATATGCCAAAATTAAAGAGACCATCAATGCACTATATTATATATTGAACTTAGTCGATATAATTATATATCGGATATAAATATATATCGGAACGATATATATTATATATCGGAATTAGTAAAAGATAGAAATATTTTAAACTATAATGCTTTTTAAGTAGAATTTTAGTTTTATTTTACTATTTTAATTCGAGTTTATTCGTGAAATTCATAATTGAACGTCTTATTTTGGTAATAACATATTTATTGTAATTTATATTGTGGGTAATAATGAAACTAATACTTGATAAAAGGTGGGGGGTCTCTACGGCCGGTTTTTGACTCAAATTAGATTTGGGCCAAAAAATTCGAAGAAACGGTCCACCCCCAGCCCCCTTATTCGTCCCCACCACCCCTTCAAAAAATGAAAACTTCACCGCTTGTATACAGCGTTTTTGGAAAGATTCGAGACTGTCAAACTTGTATTTGCTTAATAAAGTACACTATGACCTCTCTATGAACTACCTTCACTCTTAATCACCATTTTTAGCCTTTTTAACCCCCTCCTCCTCCCTTTAAGGAGGGTGGAGGGGGTGGTTTTATTAATTTTTTATGTGTAGGGTATGTAAATACAAAATATGTAAGCTTGATCACCAGACTTGACTAGGGTATCCTGGGGTTTTTGGAATCGCTGATTTCGAATCCGAGGTCCGTTGACCTCCATCACATCAGGTTCAAGGTCATTTGAAGGTCAAAATGTAAAAAAGCCAATGAAAAATCCAGAAAATTACATCCATAGGTTTTTGGGGTCGCTGAATCTGAATCCGAGGTCCGTTGACTCCTATCACATCAGAGTCAAGGTCATTTGAAGGTCAAATCGTAAAAAAGTCGATAAAAAAATCCTGAAAAATACATATACAAGTTTTTGTTTTTAGTTCATAGACAGTTCATAGTGTACTTTATTAAGCAAATACAAGTTTGACAGTGTCGAATCTTTCCAAAAACGCTGTATACAAGCCGTGAAGTTTTCATTTTTTGAAGGGGTGGTGGGGGTGAATAGGGGGGGGGGGTGAATTATGGTGGAATTGACTTCTTTTTTTTCGAATTTTTTTCGAATCTAATTTGAGCCAAAAACCGGCCTTAGAGAGCCCCACTTTTTACTTTTTGGAAAGGTATTTTTTATAGAGATATCACAACTTTTGTAGAGACCGGAAATTTAATATTACTATGGTTGATTCTTGGTTGGATTTAAATCATAAAATTCAGAATAAAATGAAATACGTTTTCTTAAATTCATTAAATGTTTTGCAGTATTATTTGGAGTTTTTTCAATATTTAAAAGTTCTTTATAGGGTGTAGACTTAAAATTAGATATAAAATGTTACTAAGTTCCATTTTTATTAACCCTCCATGTCCCAAGCATAAAAGTAAATGTCAAAAATTTATAAAAAAATTCAGGAATCATTGTTGACCCTTGAGATTCGGATATATAATATAAATTAAAAATTTTTTTTTTAGTTTTCTCAGCTTGGCAGTTTAAATAGGTTAGTCTCCCATTACGATACCCTAACTTTGATCTAATGCACATATTTATTATTTTGCATAATTTCAAGTTTGTCACATGAAATTTAAAAAAAAGGGAAAAAAAATGTATGTATCCTGGAGGACTCACTGAGACATTAAATGTTAATACTTGCTAAACAATTTCCATAATACGCAAAAAAAAATTTTTTTTTTTTTTCTCATGAACAAAAACTAAATGAAATAATATTGAATGAGCGTTTGATTCATTCTACGGATACTTTGATTCGGTGGAGTTGCTAGGTGAACTGAATAGATAATTTTTGTTGAAATTAGAAATTTTAGCATGGGCTATAATGGCAAAGTAGCATTTACGCCTGTAAAACCATGATTCCTATATAAAGCCACCAGGAGTATATACCTATTTAATTGAATAGTTCGATTCTTTAAATAAAAACCTCGGTTACCAGTCGAATATAAAAAATAATTATAAATAACTAAAAATGAGTGTATTAATTGTAATATTTATTGACGTAAATATATGTTATAAAATATGAAATATATATATGCTTACTGTTATTATTTTCATATATTATAACATATATTTAGGTCAATAAGTATGACAATTAATACTAAATCATTTTTCTTGGAACTCTGGTGAAGATGAAAAATTGTGTGCCTCGGGTGCCAAGCCATTCAACTTTCCCACCGAAATCCCTAACCTCAAGTTTTCAACTGAAATATGAATAACTGATTACAATAATTAATAAATAAACCGAAATATGTAAAACCAAAACATCATTGCCCTATCTTTTGTATCATTCTACTACTGTGTTAAGTTTAAGTAAGAATAACATTGCATATAATAATAGCCTATATTTTTGATTTCTCAGATCGGTAAAATAGGGAGAATACAAATTGACTTTGATACCTCTTTTACCTGATTATCCATATAAACTTAAATTACATTTGCCACCTTGTAATTATGCAACTTTTTATACTTATGTAACTCTATAAATTTGTATAACTTCTTGGTATTTTTTGACAATTCTTTGCGACATCGTCTAAATTCAGTCAAAAAGTTACTAGGAAACTACAAAAACTTACGAAAACTTGACAATAATTATTAAAAGTTAAAAAAAAATGCAGACATTTACAAAGAATTACAAAATGTTACAGTGAGTTTTAAAAATAAATATACAATCGTGGTTTGTTGCGACTTGTCATTAATAAGGGAATGAGTTTACACTGTGAAAGTGATTGTAATAATAAAACTGAAATAAACAACAATATACAGTGTGACGAAAAAGGGGGCAGTCAATCACGACCGAACCACCGCCGTCACCAGAGCCTAGCATTAAAATTTTTATTTAACATTTTTATTAACGGGGGGAATTATTATATTTGTTGGAGGGAATGAGGAGAAGGAAATCGCAACCGAGGAAAAGACGGACACTCACACACACAGCTAGCTCCCACAGCTGACCGGTACAGCAGACGCGACTTGGCCGGTCGCGAACAGCAGAGAAGCCCGCACACACACACACACACACACACACACACACACCAATGCACACACTACGACGACGACGACGACGACGACGAGACCGCAACACCAAATCCGCGGCTCCCGCACAGGCACGCAGACGCCCAGGCTGGAGCTGCTTAGCGAGTATAGGCTCGCGCCGTACCCTGATATCACGGCTCTTGCCGCCGTCTCTCTCCCTCTCTCTCTCTCTGTTTCTCTCTTTCTCTCTCTTTCTCTCTCTCTCTCTCTCGCTCTGCTCTCTCTCTTTCTCTCTCTCTCTCTCTCTCTGCTCTCTCTCTCTCTTTCTCTCTCTCTCTTTCTCTTTCTCTCTGCTCTCTCTCTTTCTCTCTCTCTCTTTCTCTTTCTCTCTGCTCTCTCTCTCTCTCTCTCTCTCTCTCTCTCTGCCAGGGGAGTCTCAGACGCTGTTCCTGTTACTCCGGTTTCTCCAGTGCTATTTTTGAAGAAGTTCGCCTCCGGGCATCGTGTTGTGCTGTTGTCCGGCTAGAGTTGAATACGAGCCACCGGATAGAACAATTAGATTTGCTGTTTGTGCAATGGAGCTTCGTTAATCATCTATCTATTTTGGAGTTGCTGAAATTTCGAGGTTAGTTGACACGCTTTCCTGGTATCTATCGCCGGCACCAGAGCCCGCTGCGCATGCGTTGGTTCCTCAATTATCCAAATAGCCGTTGATTTTCCTGGAAACAGCCGCTGGACAATATTTCGATTGAGGCCTTTATCATCGATTGACAGATGTCATTAGCGCCATCTATTGCACCTTACTGGCACCATGACCTCGGACGACGACGATAAAGAGGATGACTTCTCTCCCCTTTATTTTTGTCATAAGTGATAAATAAAAAGTATATCTATCTATCTATCTATCTTTCGACGGCGCTATAAGCTGACGAGGTAAATCAGATGCGCACCCAAATTTCGGAGCATCGGAGCACGCTACTTTCTTGGTTTGCGGGTGAGAGGGATACGGCTAAACGAATCGAAATACGCAACGCAATTAACGGGTTTTCTGATGTTTGTGAGCGCATTATAAGTGCGTACTTAAGTAAATTGACTTTAGATAATGCGACTGTATCTTACACAGAAATGTTAACTAAAGCATGTAATAATATTGAAAAAGCGAGCGAAACTCTCTTTGTGAAACTACCTCTGCAGCTACAACAAGTAGTAAAGCCTCAGCTTCGTCGTACGCCGACATAGCTCGCTCTGCCGCCTTTTCAAATGTAACAGCAACTCGTAAAATAACGTTAGATTTCCGTATTTAAATTAAGGTGACTCTCTACTAGCCTAGAATTTAAACCTTATTTATAATTGAGCGTTTTTAGTTCTTAGTTTTCACCTTCAATTTTAACTTAAGATTTTTATGTTAGTTTAGTATCACGCTATCTTTTTCTTTATTTTTACTTTCATTTCGAAATTCGCATGAATGCCTCTCTGTGCTAGATGCCAAAACCAAACGGTAAGCCAGATAACTGTCTGTGATACTTGTAACGCTATTTTCCACATCGGCTGTGCTAGACAGTATATTACTACGCGGGGAGCGAGGCAGTGCTGCAAACAAGCTTTTTCGCGATCAAAAAAACATCCAAGCGCGTACACCATGTCTCCTATCAATGAGAATAACGATAATAATTCTACTGAGCAAAGTAATGGTTCACTCGTGCCACCTATGCTCGTTCTCCCAGATACGCCATTGTTTAACTACCAATACTTGACCAGCCAACCACCGAATATAACCGGTACATTATCGTTCCCCAATAGTGGATTGAATAATCATCAACCCTTAGTAAGTACTTCATCAACTACTACTGTACCAGCACCATCAATAACTTCGTCCCTGAGCGCTGGTCATTCTACACAGCTCATAACAAGACAAGTACACACTGGTACCACATCGACTATAGAAAGCCCATCTATCCAACTAGCTCCTGCAACCGACTTTGCTTCAATGTTTGACCAGATGTATAAGCGTCATTCCGCTGAAATTTCGTAACTCAAACAAGATCAAGAACAGCAACTTACATCATTTCAAATATCGCAGGAAGAGCGGTTCTCCACCTTCTGCAACTCCCAAAATACAACAATCGCTGCACTTGAGTCACGCGTAAACGATTTGTCGCTTATTAACAATCGCCTTGATACACATGATGCTCAATTTCAAAACCCGTCTTGACATAATTACCAGTACACTAAACTCGTACTCTCAACAGCGATCTGAGCGCGCAAATGCAGTACAAATCCCATCTCCAGCGTTCAAAGATACTGCAGAATTAATAATTTCAGGCATTCCATCTGATATTCTTCTGGCACCACGTGACATTGCCCGAACTGTTCTCAGAGCGCTTGGTCTAAGTCACGTTGAAGGTGATGTGCTGTCTGCTGAGCCGTTTCCTCGACTGGGAGCGATACCATCTACTGTCAACTTGTCTACTGGTGGGGCAAATGTAAACATCCCTGCGAAATCAAACCTTATCCCACATGGCAGTGCTCCCCCGTATCGTAAAAAACGGAGTGTACTAGTTTTATTTAAGGCACCCAACACTCGCGACTATGTGATAAGCATTCACCTAAAGAAATCAGCCTGTGAAGTATTTGGAGGTTATGAAGCTTCTGCTCATACCCTTTCTTCGAACATCTCATTTTGCCCATTTACCCCAAGGCAATCTTCGAGCTTCTCAAAAAAGCTCGAGCCAGATCGACGGAGCTTGGATACCTTAAACCAAAGGTTATTAATTATGTAGTCCATATGCGTCCTAACCTTAACAAGCCATCTGAACGCCATATTCGGACGCAGACCTACCTACATTACCTTCAGCCAAATCTTCCAAAAAACCCAACAGTTGCACCAACTCTACCCTCGCTAGTAAACGCCTCAAGTGCATTAACCAGCTTTGTAGCACCTGCGCGGCCGGACCAAACGTACACTAATGCCGCAACAATTCAGCCCAACACATGACTCCCACAGCCCCAAAACTTTACTACTACTCGTTCGACCCAGCAACCTCAGCCACCTTCATCAACTGATAATATTGAAACAAGAATGCATGCAAATGTTAATGGGATTACTACCCACTTTCGCGAAATTGAGGCTTTCCTCCATGTTCGTCAAAAACACATTGTGGCAATCACCGAATCTAAATTATTACAAAATGACACCGACACATCTGTTCATCTAGGTAAATACACTTTAATACGGAACGATCGAGTAAGATGTGGGGTTGGTAGTGTCGCAATTTACATACTCAAATCGCTTAAATTTAAAGTAATCACGAAATCAAAAGAAGATAATGCAAATGCGCCGGAATTTATTATAGTTGAAGTCTCTTGTGGTCATGACTCAATGTTATTTGCCGTTGTTTACCGTCCTCCACATGCTCTTATGCCCACGCAGTTCTTCTATACATTAGCAGAGTTCTTACCACGTTATTGAAGAGTCGTTGTCACAGGAGATTTCAACTGTAATATGTCATTGTCAAATTACGAATCCAATTATATGCGCAATATTATCAGAAGTCATTCTCTATATCTGGTACCATCAAGTCCAACGCATCACACTCGTAACGCAGCTGGTGCAGAATCACACACTTAGTTGGATCTGTTTATTGTCGATTCACTTGATTCTGTAATATCTTACACTAAATCCGATGCCCCGTTTACCGTGGGACATGTCAGAATAGATTTGTCGTACCACTTTAGTTGTCCGCCTATGGTTACTCCATGCGTTGCCAACCGTGACTTCTGAAACTTTGATAAAACCTCATATCTCTCTCACTTCAGAAATACATTTGCAAATTTTACAGACTCCGGTGACCTTAATTCCATGGTGAATGAGTTCAACCAGGTCACTACAACCTCTTTGAACTCATTTGCCCCGATACGTACAATCACGTTGGCTGCGCGTCGTAAACCATGGGTGAACCAGGAAGTGCGATCTCTTATAAGAACTCGTGACACTGAATATGTACACCTCTAGAATGAATATCGCTCTCTTCGTGCAAATGTTGTAAAGCTCCTGCGAACGTCAAAAAAAACATACTACACCCGTGAAATAACCACTGCGTTGTACTCAAACACGCTTTGGAAATCTCTCGACAGACTAGGTGTAATATCCCACCGCCCAACACCCCCCTTTTCATACTTTTCGCATAACCATATCAACAATCACTTTGCAGCCGTTACTAACTAATGTCTATCACAGTCCACACTTCATCCTCCAGCTCTTCTACCTCCGCCCGATCATGTCCCATCCTTCTCACTATCTGAGATCACATCCAAGGACATATTTGATGCATTAACTGATGCAAAGTCTAAGACTTTTGGGATGGATGGCATCTCGATACGTAATTTGCTGACATCATGTCCAGTTATACTCACACCACTAAAAGCTATTTTTAATTCATCCATATCCGCAGCCTTTTAATAAATAACCCAGGAATCTGATGTTCAACCCTTTGCAAGGCTGTCTGAGTGCTCGAAAATTTTGGAGAAAATAATCTCTAAACAGCTCATCAACCATTTTGAAACACACAAATTACGCAATGCTCAGCAAGCAGGATTCTGGTCGTACCATAGTTCACAGACAGCCCTGCTTCGTGTCCTGGATGACATAAGAGAGGGCATGGATAAATCTCTTTTTACGATTCTTGTACTCTTTGACTTCTACAAGGCGTTTGATAGAATACCACATAATGTTTTTATCCATAAACTACGGTCTTTTAAAATCAATGACCAGGCTATCCACTGGTTTATCCATTGATGAGGGTGGTTAAATTTCTGATTGGATCTCCACTTTCGCAGGTGTACCCCAAGGTTCAGTCCTTGGGCCCCTTTTATTTGCAATCTTCATCGATGACTTACCCAATGTTCTTCGTTTCACACGGCACATGATCTACGCCGACGACACACAGATCTATATGAGTTGCGAACGGCATGAACTTCATGACATTATTAAAATGGTAACTTTAGATGCTAATGCGATCTACAAGTGGGCCACTGATAACGGACTTTGCCTTAATCTGAGCAAGACTAAGGCGATGATCCTTGGCAGCACCCGTAATCTGTCTCTGATAAATATCAATAGCCTCCCTCGTATCATACTCGCAAGTACTCCTATTGAGATTCTGTCTGAGGTGAAGAACTTGGGCGTGTGGCTCTCTCCAGACCTAAATTGGAATAGACACGTATCTCACATATGTCAGCGGGTATTCAGTACTCTACGTCAACTGAAACCACATAAACGTGCTCTTTCTTTTGCCATACGTAACTTGTACAATCCCTCATCTTTCCTTCCTTTGATTACGCCTGCCTTGTTTATCATGACCTTACTGGGGAGCAAAATCTGAGGCTATAGCGAGCCAAAAATGCCTGTACTAGATTTGTATTTGGAAATGTTCCCTGGCAAAGTCATGTTACCCCCTACCGTAAGCGCTTAGGGTGGCTCATGGTTAAGGCCCGTCGAGAGTATTTCCTAGTTGCTGTAACGTTCTCACTTCTTAAATTCAGTAAGCCAGAATACCTCGACACTCGTTTATCCAGGACAGCCGAATTAGGTGTGCGTAGGTCCGAGCGACTGCACACGTATCCCCTATATATAACATCCCACACCACAGAACTTTTCGCCAACTCTTTTACCATAGCTGCCTCTTATTTCTGGAATAACCTACCTAACTCTAAAACTTCACTACCGCAAAACACTACCTCATACCACACCTTTAAATCCAAACTCCTTCAACATCTCCTAAGTCGTGAAGCCGACCCTGCTTACGATCTCTAAACTTTCATATGCAACTGATGTCTAATGGCGATAGTGTAAGGTAAGTTTATTCTGCAACTTGTACTACGTGCAAATTCTTTTAATTCCTTATTTTTTCTCTCGAACTTCATTGATGAATTGTGAATAACAGGTCCATTTAATAGCATTATCGTACCATAATGTAACCAGATGTGCATTTTGGGCTTAAGTTCACCAAACAATTTTATGTACATAAAATTATGTTTTTCTAAAAGATCTTGAATGTTCCATATTTCTCCGCTATTTAGTACCGGAGATTTTAAAAATGAAGCTATTCTTTTTATATATCGATATAATTTCCAATACTCGTTCTGTGCGGGAATGAGATCTCCGATCATGAGACCCAGATATCGCACAAAACAGAGCATTTCCGCTGCTGATTGTTTCAGTTTTATTTTTTTCCCTCCTTTGAAATTATCTTTTGTTTTATTAAAACTTCAAGAACTTTTCCAATAGAGTAAACTGCAACACCTTCATTAAAATCATGCATCACATCAACTGAAAAATTTTCTGCTATATGAAAATGATTAATGTCATTACAACAACATCTCTCCTTGACACCTATACTAGAAACATCATTCTTCAACACATCCTCTTCATACGAATTTACTGTCCTTATTAGACCTTTATCTTCTACAATCATATACGCTGACCTTGTGAATACGATGCTGAACAGATCCTGCAGTAATAAATGGCTTTAAAACTTTCTGAAAAACCGCATATAGTGTTGATACCTAGATTGTCACCCAAATCCAAAACACATTCAAAATAAACTTTGAAATCATGTCCATTGACATTAATCATTATTCCTTCTTTAGACAAAGCATTAATATCACTTATGGTTTTGGCAAATACTTTTTTATATTTACAGAATTTCATGCGTTTGGAGTAACATATAGTTGAAAGAAAAATATTTTTAAGTTTTGCGGCTAAATGTGGTGGCAAGCAGGCTAGTGAGACGTACGCACCGCCTAATTTCTGCTCACCTGCATGGCTCCCAAGCGGATTTCCAACTTCAAACTCATCGAAGTAGAGAAATAACGGAAAAACAATTTTATCTTTATTTACTCTCAATTGTTTTACATACTTATTTAACCACAGCTCACCCTGCATAAAATTTGATAAGTTGGTATTATCTTTGGATAATACTTCTATATAATTTACTGTTTCGTTAAAAATTCCTGGTGTTTCAAAGAATGTTTCAAAGTTTTAAGTAAAGAAACATGTGCCGCATAAACTTTTTTCGTTTCTACTTCTACGTATTGGTTATTTTGAAAAGCATAAACGGGTTCTTCTTCGATTTCAAAGATTTCTGGGGGAATATACATACTTTGATCTTCATATAATTTAAACCTAAGGTGTTCTGTAGATAAATGAGTGAATACATTTTTGTTATCTTCTAAAATATATTGTATTTTATAGTAGTACTCGTTATTAACTAGAGGCTTTACTTCATTTTGTATTTGGTTTTGAATATGCGGGACAAAAGTTTTTGAAATAAAGTTATCAAATGTTTCGATAATATTGTCAATCGCTTTACGGGAGAGAAGAGGGTTGTTATAAAGCGAAAGAGTAAATTTAAACATTTCTTGATCTAATTTCGCTTTTGATGTATTAACTGGCGATTGATTTTTGTTTATACTCATTTTTGAAATTTTGGTATGATAAATAAAACAACAAATAACTTAATAAATAGTTATTTATATCTTATTATAATCTAGTTAATAATAATAAGCTATGTAAATTATACATAACGCAAATTTTTAATCAGATTTGTAACACCTGCATACAAGTTCTGTATGTTAAAATCATAGACTCACTTTTCTAAGAACTGCCATATGTTGTTGCTGATAGGAGAGTATGGCTCATTAAGAACTTTCATTAATTGAAAGCATAAATTAACTACTGCTGTAGTTTATGGTACTTGATACTTGAATTGTCCGATAACGACAAAAGCTGATCTAGTATTATCTAGTGTATTACCATTAATCACAACATGTGCTCTTAATATCAATTTACTGTTTCGTTAAAAATTCCTGGTGTTTCAAAGAATGTTTCAAAGTTTTAAGTAAAGAAACATGTGCCGCATAAACTTTTTTCGTTTCTACTTCTACGTATTGGTTATTTTGAAAAGCATAAACGGGTTCTTCTCCGTTGTGCAATTCTAATAATACATCATGGGCGTGCTTTAAAGCTTCAGTAATTTTTTCAGTATTCTGCAAATATAGATATAACGATTTTAAAAAATGTTGATTTTATTCTGATAAATGTAGTTTACGGTAGGACTATGATGAAAAGACAAACTTTTTTATTCTTCAGTCTTATGAGCTAAAATGTTACAGTGTAATAAAAATGTAGGATGATGTTAATAGGTTCGATTTTAATCGCAAATTACCAGTTTTCAAAATGTCACTTGCGCATAGCATTTTGACAAAAAGGTCTGAAAAAATCGTCAATAGTTTATGTTCAAAATAATGTACAAAGTAAAAAAAGTTTGTGAAAGTTTTAAAACAATTCATGAAATCCTTGTACGCAATCCATTTTTTAAAGTTAGCAAAACTAGTTACGAGAAAAACGGGTTTAAAATTTTAATTTTGTATGTTATCTAATGTAAATTGCTTTACTAAAATGCATATAACTTTGTTAAAACATTGAGTTTTGACATTTGATAGGTTTCAAAACGTGATTACAATTACAAAGATAACGAATATTCTATAAAAAGTTTTTTTTATATTTCGGTCAAAATACACCAGAGTCCTACCTTACAGGTTAAGGGCGGCTAACGTATCAATTTTATTAGTTTTCGATATATTTACAAAATAAATGAAGTAAAAATTTTTCTCAACGCAGGCATGAAATAGGTCTTTGTTTATGCCTAAAAGTAGCGTAGAAAATCGCGCATTTCGAACATGTTTAGAAAAAATGTAAATCATTTCCTTTTTCCCAGGTTCTCAAAAATCAAAACCACAAAATTTTTACTGCGTTGTGTACGACTCGAGATGCGCGATCACCCTCTCAACTTTCATGCACGAGAAAAGGCCCCATCATGCCCTTGTTGAAAAAAAAAAATACGGTGTGTAACATGGGTAACACGGAGAGCAGAGCTATTTCAGGTTTGAGTAAAGTATTCTCAGCACTCATCTTTGTCTCGGTTGATATACCTCGCTCACGCTAGAAATACCTCATTTTCTCCCCTTATTGCACAATGTACTATTTTTATGTTTATACTTTTCTAAGAGCATAATCTAAAGGAAGTTTGGATCGTTTGCTAATACAAAGCACTACAACATTTACGTTATTTTACAACCCATGTATCGGTCGTACTGCCCATTGCGTATTAAGGAGTCCAGCACTCTTTTCGCGTATTCGAGACTAAATTTCCGCGACCATAGTGCAACAATGTATTTTTTTTCTCGTTTTGAGTTACTGAACTCCTTTAGAAAGTAATAAATAGAAATAAAAAATTATTTCATATTTTACCGGTATATGAATGAGGAAGCTTTGTAACACTTTAGCTTTTTCAGGAACCCAGGTGCTTTTAGAACTTGACTTCGCAGTAACTTTTGTTGTCCGCTTGAATAAAAAGGGCAACAGCATCAATGCCAGTGTCCTTGTGTGTTCTGAAATTACATGAAGTATTATAAGATATCACAGATTACTAATCTATTTAGTTTCGGTATTAATTATTTTTTGTTTTTTTCCGGGAGAATAATATCGAATTTTAAATTCATAAAAAGTTACTGAGAGAGAAATAAAATATAAGAATAGCTGTATTAGACATGCCAATATAACCTCTCAAAGAAAAACTCAAAACTCTTTTAAGGGGGGGTAAGGTTTTAAATTTTTTTTTCGTATTTTTTTTTATTTTTGAAACTGAATGCGTTGTATCTCAAGAATATTGTGTAAAAATTTCAAGTCGATCGGAGCAAAATTGCAGGTGTTATGAATATTTTCCTACCTGTTGGATTTTCATACTGGCTCGGTTCGAGCGCGCTATTGTTACCTGGCAGCTGCTACGCTCCCTATATTATACCGAACCGTTCCTCCTACTTTCTTTTATAGAAATTTGAAGACAAGTATAAATATGCTCATACCTGTACCGTATATTTAGTCAGTGTAGAGAATATAATTTAGTTTAGCAGTAAACTTTCTATCGAACAGACGTACACGTGCGCTCCAATTTTTCGCATCATTTTCGTGAAGTTTTGTCAAAAATTATTGCTACAATGCCAAAAAAAGTTAAAAGGTGTGATAGAAAATCAAGTGGTTCGAGGTTATATCGATCTAGAAAGATTGTACCGCCGCAAAAACGTAAAAGAGAAGACATGGGAATCAGTAGTGGATCAAGCGCTCATGAATGGGCGCGATCAACTGATCACATTCGTATAAACCGAGCAGAGCAGGAAGCTGAAAATCAAACTAGATATGGCAGGATTCGTCGTAGACAGGAGCAAAAAGATGCTTTAGACATCATAGATGACAGAAACATCCTCTATGGACCTGGCATCGATGATTCAGTGTGAGGTAAGCCGATAAATCTCGCTTATGAACGTTTTATTCCAAATTATTTAGGGTCAAAAACTTTAAAGCGTTTTTCCCAAAACTGAAGTTTTCAAAGTCGGTGCCCATCATAACTTCAAAACTATTGCACCGATCCTTTCGAAATTTTAAACACTATTTCTTTACATAATTTATGAGGTAACGCTGGAGCTTTTTTCCAAATTCGTTTATATTTTTCATTTTACGATAACAAATTAGCCGTTATTTTTGGCAAAAATCGCGTTTTTTCATGTAAAGTGTTCCCGCAAAGTAAAAAATGGAAATTTCGAAAATCCCTCCCAGCGTTACCTGGGAAAAGCAATCATCTGACGAACGAACTTTGGTTTTTTGATTTCAGATGCTCCAGCACCGAGTTATGAGGGGCACCGCAATTCGAATAATTGATGCCATTGCCGTATTTTTCAATATTTTTTCATGAAAATATTCCACAATATTATTTAAATGGACTATAATAATGTAACATTGGTTTTAATAAATAAATTTTAACTGAGACGTGAAAAAAAATCACAAAGATGTGCCTTTTTTGCACATTTTTGCCTTTTTTGCACAAATTAACCTTACCCCCCCCCCCCCCCCCACCCCTTAAATAATAGACAGTAAGTAACTTCTTATTTTATAGTAGATGCAACTTTTTTCTTAACTATGTAATCTAGAACTTCAACTTAAGGAAAAAAGGAGTAGCTACTTTGACTTTTTATTTCTCTCCATGTATATAATAATTGTATGTGTAATACAAATTTATGTAAATTTAAAGAAAAACCTGTTCGGTCATTTTTACGATATTATTTTTAGTCCAGTATATTCAGTATTCTTTTAAACATTTGAAATAAGTAAAACGTTGATGATTATAAAATAATTGTTTTTCACAAAAATTTCTAACCTTCTCCGTTAACAGTCGAATTTTGTAGAAACAGCTGTTTGATATCCTTATCATATATTTTTTAGGCTTGGCGAGATCTATTAATTTAGGTGCTATAATGGTCAAATTTCTATCGAATATTTCACTGAACTTTAGAAAGAACGTTTGAAAATCGGCTTGAATCTGTATCGAGAAAATCTACATAAATATTCATCTAAATAATAAAATTTATGTGAAATAAAGTTATATTGTGAAAAAGTATTATAGAAAACGAATAAAGATTACAGATATTTCATTGCTTTCTAAAATTTTTGGAGTGAATATTTCACTCCAAATGTAAAAAGTAACTGTGTTTTCATGGTTTTAGAGTAGAATGTCAAATCTCTCACTACTGACAATATTTTAACTAAATTTTATTACTAATTGTAAGTAAAAGTATTATATGAATATTACGCCTTGTAGACATGAATAAAGAACAGTAGCTAAATTATTTTTCTTTTAAGTAATTAAAAAAATACGGTATATTATTTGTATTTCATTTGACGTAACAAATATGGATGAAGATCTCTTGTTTTACTTTAACTATTTGATGTTTTTGTTATGATATTATTTATATTTTGGAGATTACAATGAACTAATTTCAATGGGTATTATTTGGTAATCATGAATATTAATCTTTCTGTAAATTTTGGATTTAAATGTATATTTTGCGCACTAAAAGTTTATAGAATAAACTAGATTTTGTTTAGAAAACCACCTGTATCGAGTGGCCGTATATTGAAAGTCCATTGTATATGATGCTTTACACATTATATTATTTAAGTAGACGATGTTCAATTTGTAAGATGTATGACCCTTAAAAAAAAATACAACTGCTTACC
Source organism: Gastracanthus pulcherrimus (assembly GCA_949152435.1). Taxonomy (NCBI): domain Eukaryota; kingdom Metazoa; phylum Arthropoda; class Insecta; order Hymenoptera; family Pteromalidae; genus Gastracanthus; species Gastracanthus pulcherrimus. The sequence continues at coordinate 118,290,765 of OX424576.1, read as the reverse complement.
AGTAAAAAACCTGCTGGATGCGTCAAATTAACAGTTTCTAAGAATGACTTCAAGTTTGCTTTTTTATATAGTTCTCTTTTTTCCTCTACTGCATTTTCGGACCATACTTTTATGTACTCATCATCTATAATATTTACTCTTTCTTGAATTTTTTTAAACTGATCTGAAGCTTCAGAAACATCTGAAACAAAATTTAAATTATATATTAATGTTTTTTTATTTTATATTCTAGTAGTAATAGTAATATTACTATTAATAGTAATATTAGTACTTGTAATAGTAATATTTACATGAACAAAATTTTCTCAAAAAAGAAAAATTACAAGACAAATCATTAATCAAATTTGTAACAAATTTCAATTTAATAACTTTTAATTTCTAAATTATTAATAAACCATATTAAAACTGTTTGCATATTTTAGTGACATATATACCCATAGACTAATAAGAAACTGTTTACCGTCTTCACGTTTTCTTTTTGACAGTCGATTTTTAATTCGCCCAAGAGCAATCTCCTTTTCTCTCTGCTTTCCGTAGTAGATGTCTAACGCACCTCCTGAACTATTTGTCGAAGTTGCTTTTGCGTAGAAAAATTCTGGTATAAACTTTTCAAAAAGGTCTGATGTCAATTGTGCTAACTCTGCCAATCGATTGGTTGTTATGCTAAAGAAATTGAGAATATTATTAAATGCAAAAAATATTCCAGATACATCTATTCATAGAACCAAGACTAAATCAAACATTTGTGATAATAAAAGCTATATCATATTGAACTTAAAAACAGTTTCAATAAAACTAGGCTTTGCTGTTACTATATATTTTGACTTTATATTACAAAAATAACTTACTGAAAAATGTTTGTGCGATAAAACTCATGTTCAATAATTAATTCAGTAACTTTATTCTTGGAAAAATATAATCGGCCTTTTTTTTCTAGTAAGTTTTTGCGATTATCGTCATTTAATTCAAAATCATAACATGTCATTTGAAAATTTCCATCATAAGTTTAATTCAACACCTGGTAAATATAATTTGACGATTTTCCTCTAGTAGAAACTGTAAAATTAATAAAATTTATGATTAAATAAAAAATAATATTAGCATACTATAATCAATAATAGGATTTTTTATGATAAACCTGTAGAAGAAGCTCCTGTGGATTCTAAGCTTTTATCGCTAACGTTTTCTTTACCATCAATATTATTTTCTGATGACACCGCACTTTCTGGTACATCTACTACAATGCAAGTTTGCGAACTTGATTCTAACTGCCTCTGTGCAGAGGAATCATTTAAATGCGTATTTGTGAGATTTTTAAATGGTAGATGTGATGATGCTTGACCATCAATAAGTGTCGCATTTACTAATGGTATATACGTTGGCACTGTTGTTAGATGATTATTATGAAATTCACAAGGATCACCTTGAAGATTTTCTAAAAAAAACCATTCAGTTTTGTAATTTTTGTTATTACCTGTATCATAAAATAAGATAAAAAAAGGTTTAGTGATAAAAATTATGAACGCATACTGAGAAAAGGGTAAATTTAATATTAGGATGAATTGTCTATATGTATTTGATTTAAAAATATATATGTTGATTGTTGATTAACTAATTAATTATCTGCTGTTCTAAGATACACGTTTAGCTTTGCAATAACAATGTACAAATTTCGGACATAAATACATATTTGGTAACGAGAACATATGTTTTCTTAGTGTGCATACAACATAAATAATCAATAGCTATAGATTTTAATAATAACGCATAAATTTTATTTGAAATATTTCTATAGCTTATCAGCTTAAATGATATCAATCAAATGTCTGTATTTGATATATTTTTATACATATAAATCTATACAACATTTCTCAAAGGTAGTTTTATAAGATCTATGGTCATCTATAGTTAAATGAATATTAAGTTATTAAATTATATCAACTTTTCTTGGAGATTTATGACTATATAATATAAATAATTATTCAAAGACTTTAATTATTTAATTAAGACTCAATTGAACCGTCTCTCATCCAGATTTATTCTTTATAACTCGTGCAGTGATTATAACATATTTTTATAACTATATTGATTATATATTTTTTAAGAAACGTTTATTTATAAAATCGAACCATTAAAGAAATGATGCTGATGATAAGGAACTGATGGAGGATTATGCATATCTACATTATTCTCGGGTTCACACATTCTGAATGCATACACTAAGCCTGTTAACAAATTAATTACAAATAAAAATACTACTTTCATATTATAGTTATAGAAAATACTGGTACTTATTAAAGAGTATAAATATATCTTCTTTTATTTTGGTTTTCTCGATTTTATAATACTCTGAATCAATCAGAATGTATACATAATTAAAATATTGTTTTTCGAAATATAAAATAAAAGAAAATGGAAAAGGTTAGATTGTTTTCAATTCAAATAATACATTATTATGTAAGAAATAATCGAATTGTAAATTGATATACGAGGGTAGTTCAATAAGTCTTTAGAATGACCAACAGATGGCGCGCGAATCGCTCCAAATCATCTGTTTTCAGTCAGCACCACTCCCGACTAGATATATGGTGCAGTCACAGTCCACTTCTTCTGAGTTTACGTGTTTTTATAACCAATTGAAAAAAAAAAAATTGCTTGTTAAGAAAAATGGAAAAAACGAGTTCAGAGCGGTAATTAAACATTTTCATTTAAAGGGTTTAACTCGATATGAGATAAAAAATGAATTGGACTCAGTTCATGGCACATCGGCCCCTGCCTTAGCAACGGTTTATAACTGGGTAAATGAATTTAAGCGTGGTCGTACATCAATAAGTGACGAACCACGTTCAGGAAGGCCCGTAGAAGCAACTACTCCCGAAATCATCAATAAAATCCACGATATGGTGTTGAAGGATAGAAGATTAAAAGTGCGTGAGTTAGCTGAGGCCACAAGGATATCTATAGGTGCAGTTGTTTCAATTCTACATGAAAAATTAGGCATGAAAAAGTTATCGGCAAGATGGGTGCCGCGTTTGCTCTCAGCTGAGAATAAACGCAATAGAGTGGTCGCCTCTGAGGCTCTTTTGGCGCGCATAAGTCGGAATCCTGAGGAATTTTTTCGTCGATTTGTGACTGTGGATGAAACATGGATACACCACTACACTCCTGAGACAAAGGAACAATCCAAACAATGGATTTCCACAGGCGAACCAGCTCCAAAGAAGGCAAAGACCGTAAAGTCAGCTGGTAAGGTTATGGCTACAGTTTTTTGGGATGCACGTGGAATTATACTTATTGACTACTTGGAAAAGGGTAAAGCAATTACTGGTGAGTATTATGCATCATTATTAGAGCAGCTGAAAGAAGAAATTAAAAAAAACGACCACATTTGGCGAGAAAAAAATTCTCTTTCATCACGACAACGCCCGAGTTCACACATGCTTCGTTTCAATGGCTAAAATTGAAGAACTAAAATTCGAATTGGTCGAACACCCACTGTATTCACCAGATTTAGCCCCCAGTGACTTTTTCTTATTTCCAAACTTGAAAAAATGGCTCGGTGGACAGAGATTTACGGACAACGAAGACGTCATTGCCTCTGTAAGTGCTTATTTTGAGGAACTTCCGAAAACGCACTTTTCTGAAGGATTAAAAAAACTTAAAAAGCGATTTATCAAGTGTATAGAGCTCCAAGGAGATTATGTTGAAAAATAAAAAAAATTTACCCAAAAAAAATTGTTTTTATACTTTATTCTAAAGACTTATTGAACTACCCTCGTACTTGTGCTTTACTCGTACTGGAACTCACACTTTGACTTATGTTTATAGTATTAAGACAAATGTATTACCTGAATTAATTGTTGTCTACACAATTGGTTTATTAGAAGCTTTTCCAAAGTCAGCCACAGATGGTTTGGTTGATTAGAGGTTATGACGAACGCGGTATTTTCCGTGATAAACGGCTGAAAACACATATATTTAGTATACATAAAGTAATATCAGTTATTTCTACATTATGATAAAACTTACCTTATTGCTAGAAATTCTGAAGACAATCAGATCGTTAGGAAAAACGACAAGCGCATAAATATACAAAACTCGAGCGAATATGATGGTAAATTTTCTCTGCACACCAAGTCAACAACAACGCAGAATGCGCGCGAAAATCATCGCAAGAGAGCTCATACCACGAGGGTAAGAAATACATGCGAACGACGCACGCCGTACACGATACTTTTTTCGTAGCTCTTTCGCGACAATAGCGCATTGGCTCGAGGTGGTAAGCGCAAGATCCTCGTGCTTTCTTGGCGTCGAGTACTACCGTACAGATAATGCATGATTTTAATACACTACTGGCCTTACTCTTGTACTAGCGTTGTATAAAACAAGAGCGAACGATTAAAGTGCGTCGTTTGATGCGATAGCCGTAACAAATTTCTTTAAGTGTATGAATGAAGAGCTTGGATAAGATCCGACACCCCATCATAACCCAGGGATGGCGGACGAGCCCATAGAAATAGATGTGATTTGAGATGATGGGGCACCTTTTTAACCGGGGACGCACCATTTTCTCTTGCTATATAAATTTTGCGGGGAGGGAAAAGGAAACTTCTCCTTCCGTACGGAGACGGAATGCGCCGGTTCGAACACGCGCATTTATGAGACAGATTAGATCTAAGTGCCCCACGCGGGACTTTAACGATGACTTTTTTGCCTTGCTTCAAAAGGCAGATGCTGTCGTCCAGATGACGCAAGAATGGCACCACCCTGTGGTAATGTAATAAACGGTACCAGGGTGGTTTCTGCCAGAAGAGGAAAGAGTGGTAGGTTTTAGTGGGTCCGTTTACGATGCAACGGCTGTGTAGTATTTCGCGTTTTTGTTTATTTTATTTTTCGTCCTATATTATACACACGGCAGATGTGTCCTCAACCAGCCCCATACTATCCGGCTGTGCGGACCCAGTCGGGTGTGCCTTAGATGGCATTTCCTACATACCCTCGAGAAAAAAAATTCATAATAATCCAGCTGTGAATATTAATAATGTTAGTTTTCATCATATTATGTAATAATTTACACTTACTAAGTTACGATACATTTTGATTATGTATAGATTCAAAAGTGTACTTTACGTAAAAAACTTCAAAATAATTTAGTTCCCGTATGATATGACAAATAACCGAATTAAACTCAAAATTTTGTCTATGTTGATTGAGAATTTATAAAACTGGAATACATAATGTGAGCATTGATGATATTTCAGGTTAATTTAAGTCGTTTTATAAAATTGACTGATACAATCCTGAAAGTAAAGTGAAATAACAATAATAGGGATCATTCTACAAATTTTGGGAGATACGACCGATGTATTATTTTATCAATAATAAATGACAAACTTACCAATGGTTCGTTCGTTTGAAGGACTCACCGTATTCGATTAGTTTTATCCCAAGAAATAAAGAATATAATTATTATTTATTGCCAAGCGTTTAAAAGAAACTAACTTGATGCTAGAATAACTAATCTCAATCAACTTAGCTATAACCCGTGCTATACTCAACTCTTCAACAACACTAGCTAACCTCAAAACTAAATTTTGAAGATGGTTACGGCGTCTCTAAATTTTACGGATATTAATACGTGCGGTCTATTGAACGGTCCAGCAGCGAGTGGCCGAGGAGGACCTCGTCTTGCTCGGCCTCACGGTAGCGTCCTCTTCGCTTTTCCGGCCCCTACCTCTGTCAGTTACCCCCACCACACCAACATCCCTATCGATTAGCATTGATGGAGTTTTCAGATAAACCACGCAGTACCGATAGGTTAGGTACTACGTAATCAGAGATCAATATCCGGTTAAAATGATGTAACATGGCGGCGAGCACGCTATTCAAATTGTATTGAATTACGGGAGATATCATTGGAGCGTGCCGCCATCTAGGCTAGGAGTATAGCGGTGCATAGCCATTCAAATCATGGCGCTAGCACGACCAGGGCTGCGGCAATAGGAGAAATCGTATGCCTTGGTTTCGCGCGGCTAACTGCAGCGCCGTGTTCCGCTCCGTTCCCCCACGCGCGCGACTCTCTTGCCACTACTACGTCCGAGCAGAGATGAGTAGGGATATTGCCAACGGAGAGGTACTAGCAGCCACGACTCAAATATTTTCTCTCTCGAAAACTGTGGCATTTGCCATATGATGGATACCAGCGAAGAAAAATAATGAGAACCCCTTTGGAAAGCAGGTAGAGAGTTTTGAAGAAAGGGAGTCGAAAAATAATACGACAAATCGGCGATGGACGACTCGGTTGGAGAGGATTATAGGTATATCTGTCTTTCAACGTCACGCTCTCTCTCTCTCTCTCTCTCTCTCTCTCACTCTCATTCCCTCACTCATGAGGGACACTGTCAACATGAGGTTGACACTGAGGCACTCTAATTGACTGTCAACACCCGCCGCGGGACCATCGATCTGCGACCAATCACAGTCAGCTAGGTGAGACAGGTGGTCGTCCTGCTGGATCGATTTAAAATCCCTGTAGCTGAAAGATTCAGCCACAGGGGATGCAGCAGTTTCGACCCCAATCTCGACCTCTATGATGTTATGATGACTGGGAAAAGGCGCCGGCCGATTGTCCCTGCTCAGTACAACGTCATTATTATCTGTCAAGATCACATCAATCCACGTGTGAGAATCCGTGAGATGATGAGTCGCACCATGATCAATTATTTGAAGGTTAAGATCATCAGCCAACCGCCTAACAAATTTTGCATCGTCTGACGTTCCGAGTATGTTCGCATTCAGATCTCCCATAATAATTTTGTGACTAAAGTCTTGGGTATGTATCGTTAGTTTGTCTGTTAAGTCAGAGCCCTGTAAAAACGGTACGTGTGGTGGTCTGTATATTAAAGCAACAAAGAGGGGGGGAAGGCTGCCCTGCTGAACACTGCACATTAAATATTCAGGTATAAATGGCCTGTCCTCCTGTGTTGTTTGAGAGCTGCATAGTAAATTGACCTTGAAAGTGGAATGAATGTACAAGTCCAGCCCGCCCCCTAGTTTGTTGCGATCAAGTCTAAGTAGTGAGTAGTCGTCGATCTGAATGAGATCACTCCCAACATCAGGGTCAAGGTGCGACTCAGCAACCCCAAAGAGATGGTAGGCAGGACGAGCTGAAAGGTGTTGTTTAATCATGCCAATGTGCCCCATCAGAGAGGTAACATTGACAAAACCTGTCCTCAGTCCCTTACAGGAAACGGCCCCCTCTATGCCAAACATATTTAAAATTAAGTCTCATCGCAAGGGCCTTGAGACTTCTATATTTAATAAAACATTCTTTTGTTAATAATTCATTTATAAAAATTCTCCCATTTATAATCCCATCCCTTGTGTCCTGGTCAAGAGCTGCAATGTCGACATCTCTAGCATGAAAGCCAGTGATTAGCTTTTTGGCTCGCATTATTTTCTCTAACGCACTGCTGGAAAGGGTAACAACTCATGGTGACCGTCTACGTTCGCTGTTTGTATCTGCTGATGCCGCAACTGTCGGTTCCTCTGACCGAAGCAGGCGTTTGCCTATTATATCTATTTTTCGTTTTGATGGAAGGACACGGCACAGTATCGCGTGTGCAACGTCAACACGCTTAGAGACATCACCGTCGAAAATGTTAGAAATAATGAGCTCCGTATTACCGCTTTTAATGTTTTTACTGTGCATTGTCCCCCCATCAATCGTTTGCACCCGCGTGCTTCGTGCAGATGATGCTGCAGCATCATCAACTTCAATATTATACTTATTCAAACGACTAGATGTTTTTTTTCTACTATTTACAACTTGGATAAACCCGCCATTATTGATATTACAATTGTCATTTGTGTCGCTTATATTACTATAATTGTCAAGTAGAGTACTATTTGTAGCAGACGCATTATTATTATTATTACATTTATTTGTACTTGTCAGAGAAACGGTATTGTTTTGTGTACTGGGGAGCACTGCGATTTGTTGGAATTCAATTTTGTTTAATATAAGTTGGTTATCTTTTTGGATGTTTTCTACATTTCTTTCAATTTTTCAATCAACGTATTATAATTTACCTCTGTATTGGTCAACAAATTGTTCGTGTCGACGTTACTATCGTGTAATTTTTTATTTTTGATTTTTAGGTTATCTATTTCTTGACAAAGCACTTGCTTCTCTTTTTTCATCTCCTCCAGCTGGGAGTGTTGTTTCGACAGTTTTTCCTCAATTTTTTGCAGCTTGGATTCAATTGAAAGTGCCAAAGTATGTACTGCTGGTAACGTATTTAGCCTATTTACAATTACCTCCAATCTGCCTTCAATAGCGGTGCAATGTCTAGCAAGTGCATTGTCAATGTTTCTTGAAGTTGAATTCGCGTACTCCACCAGGCAGGAGACCGTTGTTCCCTTTTTTAACGCGGTGCTGTCTAGCATGCGAATGACGGACGCATTTATGTCAATAATGCTACTGTTATTTTTGGAGAAGGAGGACTGCGAAGTATTATTAGCTCGGTTTGAATCCGTACTCTTGGCCGTGACGTCACTCGGGGATTCCCCTCTGTGTTCTGCTCCCGTGCTGGAAATGGGCGGGCCTAGTGACGTCACAGGAGACTGCGTGGCCAACCGGAGTAGGCTGCTGGTGGAGGCGGGGCCTAGCCCCTGCAACGGAGAGAGTGAGGAGTTGGTGGGCGCGGCCTTGCTCGCCTGATTGGTGCGCGCAGCTGTTGCAGGCTTTTTATTGGCCGTAGTGGACGCGGCTAGCTCTTTCTCTTTCCCACTCATGTTGTTGTTAGCGTTCGTCGCGCGCGTGACTGCCGACTCGAACATCGACCTCTTCAAGTCGATGCATGCCTGTCACGCTACCGCTTTGGTTTGTAGCTGTAGTGCACTTCTTTGTACGCGGGTAAGCACTGCAAGAGGCTTGCACGCCAGATGATATGTTATATTACATATGCAGCACTTACGTAGTGAGTTGTTGCTCCCAGGAACCTCCCCGCAGATGGCGCAGTTGTCGACCATGATGTTAGTGGCGACAAAGATGGGTCGTGGAAGGTAATGATGGTGTGTCTAGGATGCAACAGGTGTCGCCTCGGTAGTCACATAGTTGCAGTTAGAGTCGGCAGATGGCGCCTTGATAGTATGGCGCTGCGTGCTGTGTGTCCAGATTGAAGTGGTACCTGAGTATTCACCTCACTTAACCTCAAAAAACACCCGGCCGGGTGTTGCTGCTTGGATGTTGAAAGCCGTGCCGATGGACCAGTGGAAGCTGTGATTTATTATCCCAGCTATAGTTAGAATGTTCCACTGTGCAGGCACCACAACAGACCGGCTCACGGACGCAGGAGGCAGCAGAGTGTGGTGTAAATGCAGGAGCCAAAACACGAGTAGGTGTACCTAGCAGACGCGCGACGAACGAGAGAGAGAGCGTGACGGAGAAAGACAGTTATACCTATATTCCTGTCTATCACTGTCGTAGTCAGCCAAGTTGTCGAGCGCCGATTCGTCATATTATTTTTCGCGTTCCTTTCTTCAAAACTCTTTTGCTGCTTTCCAGAGGAGTTCTCATTATTCTCGTTCTTCGCTGGTATCCACCATATGGCAAATGTCACAAATTTGGAAAGAGAAAATATTAGACCCGTGGCGGCCAGTACCCCTCCGTTGGCAATCTCCCTACTCATTTCTGGTCCGAGCCGGCTATACCGCCCTCGGCTCGGCTTGCGTAACTTCGGTTTCTCCTCTACGATGCACGCGTGGCCGCTTCCTGGTGGCTTACTCCCTCTCTCCTCTACCCCCGCTCATCAGAAATTCAGGCGTCTCTCAGGGTAGCATCAATGGTCCTCCATTTTTTTCGCTTTTCATTAACGACGCGCCCACTGCCTTACGTGAATGTAAGTACCATCTTTACGCTGACGATTTCATAATCTTCTATCATGGGTCTATTAACGACATCCCGCGTATCTTACAAGCAGCCAGCAACGATCTTGAAAGACTAACTTCTTGGGCTGCTGCAAATGGTCTTTTGATAAATTCACGTAAAATCAATGCTATCTGGTTTGGCTCTCGTGGCTTTATCAGCGCACTGCAATCTATAAATGGAGTGGCCATTCAGGTTTGTGAGTCTGTGAAAATTTTAGGTGTTACACTTGACAGCACTCTTTCCTGGACCCCTCAGTGCACCGCGACTGCTCATAAAGGCTTTGCTGCTTTATAACGTCTAAGAATATGCAACGATCTAATTCCCCTATTTTGACTACTGCGCGGGTCTGTTTATTGATCTTTCATCTGAGTTTGTCACTAAGCTCTCACGTTGCAAAAGTGCGTCAGTGCATTTCGCAACTAGCGTAGAGAAATTTGAGCACATTACTCCGGCTTATAAAGCCAATGATATTTTGCCTAACTACTGTGGGCACGGACTGACTACTTTAAGTTTTCGTTTATCGTCTTTGGAACTCACTATCTCACGATTTGAGACGATGCATCATGCAACCTAGTTTTAAGAAGCGTTTTTTAAATTTTATGCTGCGCCGTACCATCAGGAAGCCTCTGTGAAGTGTTTTGTATGCGTAAAGTTTTAATTAATATTTATTTCTCTTTTATTGTAAATTTTTGTAAGATATTTTAGAAGCATTTTATTATATTTTTGTTTTTTTTTTCTCTCTGCGTTTTTTCTCTCAACCGTTGTTTCTTTATCATTATTTTTATTGTACATATTTTTTATTAGTTATTTAAGCCTTCACGGCGTATTATTTATTTATTTATTTAATTAATTAAGTATGATACATGTCGTCGTTGCGTGTTTTGGTAGTAGTCCCGCCTACGATTAAATGCTTTAATTTATTATATATTGTAAATGTAATTATGCTAAGACTATGTAGGACCTGGAGTCCTTAGTCTCAAATATATCAATCAATCAATCTCTCCCGCTCCGGCTTCATCCCAAAGTACGGGAATCATAATACAGTATTTTTAGAAAATGTCTGTATGGATGTGTGCGTGTGTGTGTGCGTCTGTGGGTGTGTGTGTGCATATGTGTGTGTTTGTGGATGTATACCACCATATCTCGAGTAATCCTCGGTATGTATGGGTGTGGATCAACTTTACTCTGAATATGAACGGTGAATATTAATGTTTCGGAGCTCAATTTTTTGGTATTTCTTTAAGGATGGCGGCTCAAAAAAATTCTTTGTTTGTCGATGCGTTTTCGTTTTATTAGCAGTTTTTCAATCTTCGAGTTTTAATTTTGTAGGCTTTTTGATATTGGAGAAATAATATCATCGATTGAGTGATAATGCGTTTCAAAGAGCATAACATTACCTATATTATCCCATCCTAGATTTTGAATAAGCTATTTCCCCTGTTTTGTATTCTTTCAAAATATCTGTGAAATATAACAAAGAAAATTTTTGAAAAAAATGCAGATGATTAGGAATATAGATAAGAATATTCTTGAAAATTTTTGAGGCATTATTTTTTTCTTTTGAAGAGAGAGAAATCTTTTTGTATAAAAAATCGATTTTTTTAATAGCGAATTCTGGAATAAATTGGCAGTATTTGATCTGAAACTTTCCAAATCCGTAGCTCTTTAGTATCTCTTGAATGAGTTCTAAGCCCAGATCTCGACGACCTTTATATTTCAAGATATTTGAGGTTATGTGCTTTCAAAATTTTTTTTTCTGATCGAGTATATCTCGAGAACGGCATGGTCAGTTTTTAATCAAACAGGATTCATTTTTTTTTTGTTTTTAATAAAAATTCGAAATGCAAAAGAAATTTAAAGATTCATCAACTCGATTTTGTTATAACAATTTTTGAATTTTTGGATTTTTGAGTTATAGTTTTTCGAGTATTTTGATATGATAGAAATATTATGATCAATTTAGTGTTAATGCATTAAACAGAGCATAAAATTACTTATCTTTTACAACCGCAAATTTTAGAACGGCTCTTTTTCTTGTTTTGTTATACACGAAAAAAGTCATATTTAGTTTAAACGGTTATATCTCGGAAATCTATGATGGCAATTCGTTCACTAAATTTTAACTAATTAGGAATTCAGTGAATCTACGTACTAACGTCTGATTACTGTTAATTTAAATATTTAAATAATTTTTATAAATTACGTATTTAGAGTGAAAATTGCTGTGGTAAGGATTATTACCTATGGTTCTGTAATTTTAGTAAATAATTATCTTTTGTCAAACATTCAATGATAAAAAAGCACACCCTTTTTGAGGTATTATTTAGAAAGAGATACAGCAAATTAAAATTAATTTATTAGAACAAAGAATTTCGTATTGGAACAATTAATTTAGTTTGAGGAAGCTAAATGTCAATGAATTGGCAGCGGTTTTTTAAGTAAAAAATTTTCATCATATCTCTACACAAAAATTTTTTGTAGCCATTTTTTATTTAAAATATTGTTTATTAAAAAATAATATACTACTGATGTTTAGCGATTTTTTAATATTTTATTTGTTAGGTCTATCAGAATATGAAATTAGTTATAAATTTGCTAAAAGCAAGGATTCTTTTATTTAAAAAATGTTTCGAGTTCGAAGATTACCTGAGCGCACGTGTTGCACATACTATTTTTTTAAACGAGTGTGAGAACGTCAATCACGTGAGGCAGGTAAACTTAAGTATAATATTAGCCTCAGCCCGGAGACCCACAGCAATGCAATCAAAATAAAGAAAATACAATATTAGCTTAAATATTGCTTTATAAAAGAGGATTAAGATAAAAGTCCATGAGCAGACCGAATGGTTGATAAATATATCTATAGGTATACCTAGAGGATTCTTCTCGCGACAAAACGATTGTTTTCACACGCCGTGTGTGAAGCATTCTGATTCGTTCACGCTTCGGTGAAAATGCGTAAATTGGGCACTTCGCGCACGCTATCCACGCATGAGAAACCGGGATTCTCACACGAAGTTTAATATAATACGTATTCAAAATTCAATTGTATTTATTTTATTAAAATATCATTCAGGTAATTGCAAAATATATAAATTTGAAGAAAATTACGTCTATTTTAACCCTTTTGGTCACCATGTCCTTTTTAAAGGACACTAACTTTTATATCTACAAAACCTATTTTAAATTTAATAATTTTTTAGGTTCTAACTATATGATATTTGTATAATATAACGTAAAAATAAGTTATTAAAACTTTAGTTTTGTTTAAAAAAATGTAGCATAAAAAGTTATAGCTTTGAAATGGAATAAATATTTCGAATTTGTTAAGTCTATGGTTGAAAGAAAATTATTGTAAATTATAAATTTATTTACTCTAAATTTACTGAAAACCCTATACTTAACTCCACGAATAAAAAAGTTTTGGCCGAAACGGTTTAAGAAAACGTAAATATTTTTCGCATGTTGACGCAGAAAGAGAAAAAAAAATTTTTTCTTAAATTTTATAAATTTTGTAAAATTTGTATTTAATTTCTTCTTTTACAAAAAAAATTGTTTTTCTGATTCAGGATTCTTGAAAACATTAAAATTCATCAAAATTACTGATAAAGAAATCTTCATCGATACAAAGCGTTCTCTTTGAGAAAGCAAAAGAATTGATTACTTAACTTCAGTTGCAACATGTTTTATTAAAAGTTGTCTGATTTTCATGGTTGAAATTCTGCTTTGATCTATTTTTTATTGGCAATGTTAAATTCTTATTACATGATAACAATTTTATCAAAATAAAAACTTCTAAATTTCGGTGGTAAAGCAGGAACCTTTTTACCTGTGTAACCCAGAAAGAGCGTGCCCGGTCCGGAATGAGAGGATGGGAGAGATAGATAGATAGATAGATATACTTTTTATTCGTCAGAAGACAAAATCTTACAATTTCATGTACATGTAGTTGTATTTATAATTAAAAAAATGTCAGTCGGTTTAATATAATTGTTATCTTACTTTCACTTATTGCATATTTCTTATTAAAATAATAATTCGCTTTATCAGTTCGTCAGTTTATAAAATCTAAATGCAATGAACTAGTCACAGTCAAATATCACATAAAACGCTTCGTCAAAAAAGAGAGAGAGAGAGAGAGAGAGAGAGAGAGAGTTACGGAGAAAGACAGATATACCTATACTCCTCTCTATCTCGACCGTAGTCAGTCGAGTCGTCAAGTGCCGATTTGTCGAATTATTTTTCGCGTCCCTTTCTTCAGAACTCTTTAGCTGCTTTCTAAAGGGGTTCTCATTAATTTTGTTCTTCACTGGTATCCACCACATGGCAAATGCTCAGTTTTCGGGTGAGAAAATATTTGAGCCGTGGCGGGCAATACCCCTCCGTTGGCAATCTCCCTATTCATCTCTATTTATAGCAAGTTGTGGTAATGGGCAGCATATTGCAATATTAGTCTAGCCAACTTAAAAGAAAAATAAAAAAATAAAATGATGCATGTTTGATTGGAAAACAAGCTCGCTTGTCATTCCCAAAGAGAAAATGCACTCACAAAGCCTCCGAGTAGTTAGAGCTCATACACTCCGACCTTTGTGGCCCAATGCAGAATCTATCCATCGAAAGGACTAACTACAAAAGTTTTTGTCTATTTTTTGAATGCGAAAAGTGAAGTTGAGAAGTATGTATGGGAATTCAAAACTAAGGTGTAGAACGAAACTGGAAAAAATAAATAAAAATTTGTGTTCTGGCAATGGTACCGAGTAGGTGTCAAAAAGTTTTGAAAGTTTCTTAAAAAATGAGGGAATAGTACACCAAACTTCGATGTCATACACTCCGGAACAGAATGGTCTTGCAGAACGTATGAAGAGATCTTTAGAAACAATATCCACAGATGCGTATCTACTGAACAGAACACTTACAAAGTCAGCACATAGATCTACACCCGAAGGGCAGTGGAGCGAGTAAGAAGCTAACCTAAGTAAGTTAAGAGTTTTTGGTTGTCTCTCCATGGTGTTCATCCTGATCGAAAAAGGAGGTAATGGGACCATAAGTCAACAAGGTGTATCTTCCTAGAATACTGAGAGAATTCAAATGGATTCCGATTTATGGATATTAACACAGATAAAATTATCAGAAGTATGCATGCTGTTTTCATAGAAAATAATACTGTATTCGAGAGGGACGATACCTACATCCTAAATTTATACTACAAAACAAATGTGTGCAGTTTACAGAAGAAAGTAATCAAGAAGAAGTTGAAACAGAGGAAGACAAACAAGAAGCTGAATCAGAAGAAAATAATTAAGAAGTTGAACTAGAAGAAAATAATCAAGAAAATAAGTTACCCAATGATAATCAAGACGGAAACGAGACTCACTCTGGGGATAGTGAATACGAATATGAAGATGCTGAGGAAATTGATAGTAAGCAGCCACAAGCCGTAAAGAAACCAGCAACGCCTGCATCAAGCAACACACACAAGAAGTCTCAAAGAAAGCCTGTACCTAGAAAATTCCGTGATTATTATACTTACCTGGCGGTGGATGGTCCGGTACCTGCAACTTGGAGAGATGCGCTGGAAGGAGAAGAAAAAAGGAGAAGAAAAAAGTGAGTGGAAAGAGGCTATGGACACTGAATATAGTTCATTGTTGAAAAATAAATTTGGAATTTATGCAAGCTTCCGAAAGGAAAAATTCCATCCAAACAAGATGGGGTTTTAAAAGAAAGCAGCAAGCAGATGGTACTATAGATAAGTACAAGGCACACTTCGTTGCAAGAGAATTATCTCAGATTAAAGTGATCGACTCTGATGAAACTTCTTCTCTAGTGATTCGTATGAGTTCACTCAGATTATTGTTCGCACTTGCAGTAAAGTGTAACCTAAAAATTACTCACCTTGATGTTGAGACAGCCTTTTTGCAAGGCGAATTGGAAAAAGAAGTTTACATACATCAACCAGAGCCTTATGTACTTACGGACAAAAATATAGTCTGAAAATTAAGAAAAGGACTTTATGGTCTCAAACAAAGGAGCCGAACATGGAACGAAAAGCTTCATAAAGCACTAATCGACCTGGGCTGCATCCAATCAAATGGAGACCAGTGTACATATTACATATTCAAGGATCAAGGTATACTCTTCATTGCAATTTATGCGGATGACATGCTGTTTTTCTTAAATTCAGAGAAAGGTGACAAAATGATCCAGAAATTAAAAGAAAAATTTGAATTAAATGAGTTAGGAGAAGTTAAGTATTATTTAGGTGTTAATTTTGAGATTAATTATATCAAAGGAAAGTTGTCTCTGGATCAGTCAACGTATATTGATGGAATTTTAAGAAGATTCAATATGCAAGATTGCTAGTTAATCAGTACGCCACTAGATGCAAATCAAAATCTAAGCGTTTTTCAAGCCGAAGCGGAAGCAGCGAATCAGACTCTACCCTATCAGAAATTGATTGAAGCGATCCTGTATGCAAGCCAGATGACTAGACCTGATGTCTCTTATGTTGCCTGTGCATTGAGTATGTACAATAACAATTTTACAGAAGCACACTGGAAATCAGCAAAGTGGGTTTTACGTTATCTCAGCGATATAAAGGATACCGCAGTTAAGTACAGCAGAGAAGGTAACGATTCCATCGTAGGCTACTGCTACGCTGACTGGGCAAATTATGAAAGACACCGTAAGTCGATATCAGGTTTTGTTTTTCTATTCAAAGGTGGTCCCTTATCCTGGAGCTCGAAGAAGCAAGCAACTGTTGCAGTATCCACGTGCGAAGCAGAGTATATATCTAGCAGAAGGTGTATAGGAGGCATTGTGGCTTCGAGGGCTAGCCAGGGAACTCGATCCGTAACTGGTTAAGCAACCTACAAGAATCTACGTAAATAACCAAGCGGCGATCAAGCTGACCTTCACAACTGGATACACAGTTTGTACCAAACATATAGACATCAAATTCCACTTTACAAAGGAGCAAGTTGATAGGAAGGAGATTGAAATCTGTTACATCAGATCTGAAGAGATGGTTGCAGATTCATTAACCAAGCAATTATTTAGCCCTAAGCACACTCAGTGCACTCAAGAAATGGGGTTGCAAAAGAAGTGTTAGTTGATTGTTCATTTCAAGGGGAGTGATAGTATATGAATTTA
Source organism: Gastracanthus pulcherrimus (assembly GCA_949152435.1). Classification (NCBI taxonomy): domain Eukaryota; kingdom Metazoa; phylum Arthropoda; class Insecta; order Hymenoptera; family Pteromalidae; genus Gastracanthus; species Gastracanthus pulcherrimus. The sequence goes on along the minus strand of OX424576.1, from coordinate 118,273,685 downwards.
AAAATTATATATACACGTAACGACATCTATTGTATCGTTCTATCACTATGTAAATACTTACCTTTATATATATTCGTGTACATATATACATAACCCTATTACTACTACTATTACAATAAATCAGATAGATTGTATCTATGGTGATAAGCACAGGTGCATACTTTTATTCATCCTTTTCCATCATTAAATAAAAATTCTGATAAATGTTTAGTAACAATGACGTCATATACTTTTGATATTGCAGATAAAATTGATATTGGTCTATAGTTTGAAATATTTTGTTTATTACCATCTTTATGAATGGCATAATTGTACGAGTCTTTCCAAAAATTTGGGAATGTACCGTCTGAGATTGACTTATAGAGGAGGAGCAGGGGGTCCACAAGGGATGCTATACATTTCTTTAAAACAAGTGGTAGAATATCACCATGACCACTGTTTACATTGTTATCCATTTCATTAAAAACATTGAAAACGTCCTCCTTGGTAATTGTTAGGTTATCAAGGATGATATCACACGCAATTGGATCGATATTCTCTGTTTGAGAATCACTGTAGGCTAAAGAAAAATAAGAGCCGAAAGAGTTTGCTATGTCACGTGGGGTATTACAAATGGTTTCGCCATGGTGCATGCTCGACGGTAGACAATTTGACTTTTACAAGTTATTTACATAGGATCAAAAGTATCGAATATATCTCTTTATAATACTCTGTGCAGATAATAGGTACTTTTTATATGATTCACGAGATTTGCGTATGCATAAGGCACGAAATCTTTTAAACTCTAGCCAATCTAACAAGGATTGCCTGTTTTTCCAAGTACAATGTGCTTTCTTTTTATCAGATCATAATCATATCATCTTAGATATTGACTGGATTTTTCTCTCCTCGAACGGGTTAATCTTTGAATAATTTTATTTAAACGCTGATGAAAAGTGACTACATTAGAATTTATATCTTTACCTTCGAAGAGAGACATCCAATCAATATTTGAGAGGGATTGATTGATTTGATCAAAATTCGCTTGAAAATAATCTAGACAAGGAGTCGATTGCTTAGGTTGGAGATAATTTATCTTAATTACACTTAGCTTGAAGAAACTATGTCGATGGTGGGCATCAGATTGCAACAGCGGATCCGGAGTCATAACCAGATATGAGATCTGGAGATGCGAACAGAAGACCCAGGGTGTATTACTTGGATGGATGTAATTCATACAGCCGATTTAGTCCCAGATGAGATAGTGTCTTGCAGATTACTGATGCGCATTGGTGTCTATCCGGAGTGATGTAGTTTATTTCCTCAAATCATAACGGATCGTTAGTCCAAATGATGTTGGGCAGGTTGAAATCACCCATATTCACTATTACATGATCCTTGTATTGATTTGATAGTGATTCAAGATTGTCTAGTGCATTTTTGTAGACGAATTCTAATTCGCTTAGTATTTTAATTTTTTCAATCATCTCTTCTCTTCTCTTATCGTTTCTCCCATTCTTAGTTTTGCATTCCATTCTATCACTAGCAGCCCTACCATTTCCAGCCATGCTCTTTTTCCTTTTTTGTTTGTGTTCTTATACCCGTCGTCCATTTTTCTTCTTCATCCCTACAAGTTTGGTTCCAGTATAAGTACTCTCTTGAGTTCTTATTTGCTCTGCGTAGCTTTTCCTAAAATTTTATTACACTTCTCACTGCGTCCACCACAATCTTTTTTATTCCTGTTTCTTTCCTTATTGTGTGTCCTGGTGTATTTTTGTGTAGCTTCTCGTCCACCTTACATATTTCTCCTGTAATCTTTCAATTTCCTTGTACTCTCTCCATCTCTATTGTTCTGCATCGTATATGATTATTCCTATTACCATGACCTCACATATTTTCAATCTTCAGTCCCATGCATTCTTGAATTTTCTTTTTACGATGCTCCATATTCTTCCCAGACTCCATACTCTCTCCAAAATTCCATTTGCCTTCCCGTTAGTTGTTCTTATGTCTTCGTTGTCCACCTTATTCCCTTTTAGTATATATCCAAAGTAGTCAAATTTTTTCACTGATTCTAATGTTTGGTCATTCCATTTAAATGCCACGATCTTTCTTCTTCCTCCTGCCTTCCTGAATAATATCATTTTTGTCTTCTTCGCGTTTAGTTTTAGTCCCTTTGTCTCTATCCATCTTTTAAATCTTTTTAACATTTCCTTCATTACTTCATCCTCCGCTATGAGTGACACTTCATCTGCATATAATATCTTTCTCAGTCTCTTTTTTCCCTATTCTCGTTCCGCTCCCTTGTACTTTCTCCATTTCCTCTTCTAAATCTGTCATTGCCACGTTGAATAAGGTTGACTGATAATCCAGTAAGCGAATGTCTGAAATCACTTTTTCCCCGCCATTTCTGTAATGCGGATATTTATTATCTTTAGGTCATTACCAACTTTTTTTCCTATACAAGAACGTTAAAAAATGCGTCGTTTGGGCAGAAAACTGTAAACAAGCCTTTTTTGGCCCTTATCTCCGAAACTCTGAACGGTAGGCAAAAACGGTTTGCAGCACGTTATGCCGAAGATATTAATGCATGTTAACGCACCATTAATTAATTTTCGATGAGTGAGAAATAAATATCTAGAGTGATTTTTATATTTCGCCGACAGTATATCTACGTACATGAGCAGCAACTGTAGTGTCCGAGTGAGTCGTTGCGGTAGACGTGCCACGTGATTCTGCCCCGACGCGACAGCGATGCGCGTACATACACGCATGTGAGTGCGAGGGAGAGAGCAGATATCCACTACTTTTTCAAATGTATTCGTCGTGTTATTTGCATAGAAAAACCATTTTGAAATACCAATAGACGTATATTCTTAAACGAGACAGATACACCTTTAAATTTAACATTAATTGATAATACATTTTAAGGTAAAAATGAGTCACATATCATATAATAGATGTTCTTTTTCGGTAAATTTAATTTTTTTATCAAAATATAAAGGAAAAGATTTAATAGTACATTGTGCAACTAGGGACGACCTTCGGCGCCCTCGACTTCCACTCGTGTTTAATCATCATCATCGCTTAGAAAAAGTCGTTTCCACCCGTGTTACAAATCGCATTTTTTTAACAAGTGTGTGAATATGGCCTTTTTCATGCATGCAAAGGGAATGGGGAAATGGGCTAATAAATATCCACATTGCAGAGTTGACGGGGAAAAAGTGATTTCAGACCGTTTACTGGACTATGAGTGCGCATCCTTGCCTTACTCCTTCCACAATTTTAAATTCATCTATTATATTCCCCTTGATTTTTATTTTTACTCTTGTTACTTCAAACATTTCCTTAATTCTTTTTATCTGTGTTTTATTACCTTTTTCATCTCTAATCTTTCAAATATTTTTTTCTTTTTTCAGCTTATCGAACGCCGCTTTCATGTCTGCGAAGCTTACTATGATTTTTCCTTTTTCCTTTTCAGTGCTGTTTTTTATTGCTTCTTTGAGTATGTATAATATGCATATTGCTTATCTCATTTATGATTTCCCTAACACTTTCTGTGCTTCTATTTCTTTTTCTAGTCTTTTCCTTATTATATCTTCGTATATTTAAGTCCATGCCTATTAAGGTGATCCCTCTGTAGTTTTCCACTTTATTTTTGTCCCCTTTCTTGTACGTCGGTTTTGTAGACATTCTTATTTATTGTAAGCCAAGGTTTCTTCATATTATTCTGAAAAACTAGTATGTAAAGTAAAATAAGCATACAAGTATAATACATACAAAACTGGACATAGCAAGCAGTACTTTTTTAAAGATATAGCTATCTAAAGTTGTGCTCCAATGTTATTAGTATATCTATATCGTGATACAGTATACGCAGCAGTGGGTGCCATACTTTGGTTATTAGCGCTATTTTATTACTTTTATATACTTTACTAATATTTTAATGCTTTATATTGTAAACTGAAGGATTTTCATTATAAATATTGCCATTTAATAATAATTTTTTTCGAAAATTAACTGTCTAACCTTACTGACAGCCGCTGAACGTCCTATGGATCTATATTGCTGTGTTCTAACTTTGCTCTACCTTGATTTTTTATATATTCATTATGCCGTAGTTGACATAGCTGAGGAAAAATGCATAATAAACAGTCATTAATGTTTTAAATTGCATTATCTTAGATATTTTGAAAAAAATAAAAACTAGAAATTTTGTTTTTTGTAAAACCTTTTCAATGAGTTTATCCCATTTCATGTTAAAATCAAATATTATTCCTAGGAATTTCCAATGTTCTACTCTATTTATTTATTGTACGCCGATTTTTAGTTTTAAAGTATTTGGGATACTATTAACATAATTAACGAAAGTTATGTATACAATTTTATTCACAATTAAAGATTTAAAGTTTTAAAGTTTATTTAAAGCGAACCAAGTGACTAAATTTTCTAATTTCACATTCATTTTATTTTGAACGGATATTCAAGTATTGTCTGTTGAGATGATAATGTACATCCTTCAGGTACACCTGTAATCATTTCTTTATTATCACTAATACAGCCATTTACTCTGACTATTTGTTGTCTATGTGTTAGGTAGCTTTGTAATACTTTATGTGCATTGCCTCTAATTCCATATCTGTACAGTTTATCTAATTTGATTTTATGATTGACCATGTCAAAACCTTTCGCTAGGTCTAGGAATGTGGCGATTATTGATTTGCTTTTATCTAATTTGCTGTATATTATTTTTATAATGTTTTAATGCATCAGTTGTTTCCCTATTTTTAATAAATCCAAATCGATTGTCAGTTAGTATGTTATTTTTATTCATAAAATCATATATTCTATTGAATATTATTTTTTCAACAAATTTAGCTACTTTTGATATGAGAGAGAGAGGGATGTAGTTGGACGGACTGTGCCTGTTTCCAACTTTAAAACTTGGGATGATTTCTTCTACTTTGAGACTTTTTGACCAGATCGATTTTTCGATACAAATATTGAAAATATGTACTAGTGGCATTTTTATGTACATAGATATTGTTTTTAATGTTTTAATATATGGGCATATCTCAGGAACGTTTGATTTTGGTGATGATGCATAGTTTCGTGGGTATATGGTCGAAATCGCTATACCTATTGGGTATTTTCCGAAAGGAAATATCGTATAATAAGAGTTACTGTAGCGTTGCATCCGATCTGCACCAATATCCGCTCGTTGTAAGCCTAAAACTAGCCAAAACACCAGTGAGTCAATGTGATGATTGACATTTCTTTTTTCTTTTGCGCGCTATATCTTCTTTACCGAATATGTTTGGACCCTGAAAATTTTTTCTAATAATCTTAAGTATATAACTATTATAAAAATATAGTATACGTAGGTGTGCCCTTCGTGGATTGGATTTAAAAAATAAATAAAATAGTGATGACAGGATTATTAGATTTTAAATATATTTTTCTTTTTTTCAGGTAACATTTTTACCGTTTCATTTTCGAAAATGGGGTTCAAATATGATATTCTATATAATATAAGCTTCCAAATGACAACAGAATTAAATGTGTGCCTCTAATAGAACCAGAGTTATGGTTATTCGAAATTTAGTATCTGAAGCGAAACTCACGGGAAAAAAACGATTTTTTAGCCGGCACACTTTTTTATTGATGTGTGGATGGTGTTTTATACTAGAAAACGATTGTTCTATACTTGTACAATGTGTTCATAAATTGGTAAGTGTGCTGGTAAAGTTTAAACTAGGCAACAAGGCGAAAGTTTCCAAAGGTCAAAATTTTCATCAAAAGCGGTAATGTCAAGGAACGCTATCTCCGCTCTACGACTGTCCGTTTTCATTGTATACATACACGTTTCAAAGTCGTGCAGTAACTTTGGTAAACAATCTACGACCGCCGTGCTTTCTTTGTATTCTATACTTTTGTCAGTCGTGGAATGGATCTTATTGAGTGAACAGTTACACGTACTTAGTGATTAGAGTTAAATTAATAATTGTAAAAGGTAAATTTATTTTTTCTAAATTGTTTAAAACATATTATGTGTAATTACGTACTTTATTATTAGTATTATTATTATTATTATTATTATTATTATTAGCAAAAAAGTATTTATACACTATGGATCTTGATCACGAGAAAAAACTTGAAATAATGTGTTTAAAAATGCAAGAAAAAAGAAAACAAGAAAAGGAAAAAAGGCAAAAAGAGACTGAACGGATCGCAAAGAAAAATGAAATGGCAAAGAATGCGCGTATTACGGCTGCTGCAAATATCTTGATTTCAAAGTGTAATGATGTTGATGAAGAAGATATTGCACCAAATGACCCTTTTCCTGACGAAAATGATTTCAATGATTCAGGTATGTGTGATGACCCTTTTCCCGGCGAAAATGATTTCAATGATTCAGCTATGTGTGATGACCCTTTTCCCGACGAAAATGATTTCAAGGATTCAGGTATGTGCGATGACTCTCCCGTTCCTGACATTTACGCAAATATTGATAAAAATCATGAAATTATACGAATAACAACTGATACTGTGAGAAAAAGATTTCTATCAGATACATTATCTAGTTTGTATAAAAAATATTGTCAAGAAGGATTACTAAAAATTTCGACCGCAACTTTTTTTCGATTATCACCTTTCTGGATTATTTTTAAACGGACAACAGATCGCGATACTACTATGTGTAAAGCGCATGCTAATTTTGATTTTTTAGTTACAAAACTTGCCAAACTAAAGTATCTACCGTCTAGTAATACAAAAGCCGTACTAGAAAAATTCAAATGTGACATTCAAAATAAAAGTTGTATGTATAATGATTGCACTACATGCAAAAAAGATTTCGTTATTGACGACAATAATAATGACCAATCGCATTACTTTCAATGGGTTACGTCAAAAGAAAGCCGAGAAGGAAAAGGTGGAAAAATGTACCATGTAACAATCAGTTCAAAAAAAAAAATTGAGTGTAAAGTGACAGAAATGATCCAACAATTTAATTTGACTGTACCTGGTTTTTTAAAACATTCGTTTGATACTTGGCATCAGTATAAAGCAGTGCAAGACAGCGAATCTAATTTGATATTGAATCAAGTTAAGTTGACAATTGATTTCTCTCAAAATTATATTTGTAAATATGCCTCTGAAATTCAGTCTGTACATTTTGGAGCCTCGAAATCACAGATCACTTTGCATTCAGGTGTATTCTGCTATAGAGACAAGAGCAATGATAAAATTAGATGTGTTTCTTTTTGCACAGTGTCCGAATGTTTAAGACATGATGCTTCTGCAATTTGGGCTCATCTTCAACCTATATTTTTGCTGATTAAAGAAACGGTTCCACAAGTAAATACTCTTCATTTTTAAAGTGACGGGCCTTCAACCCAATATAAAAACAAAACAAATTTTTATCTTTTCCAACAGCACTGTACAAAATTAGGAATTGAAAAAGCTTCTTGGAATTTCACGACGCCCGGGCATGGGAAAAGCAAAGCTGATGGCGCAGGTGGTACCACAAAAACTTTATGTGATCGAGCTGTGCATGCTGGTCGAGACGTAGTTTCTGTCAATGACATAATTGAGGTCGTAGGTAAATCCTCAAAAATGCATGTTTTTCATGTAACTCAAAAAGATATAGAAAACATTGATAAGCTTGTGCGATCTCATATTAAATCAGCGCCTAAATCCCAGAAAATTTTTTAAATTTTATGGACCAAGAATAAAAGTGATTTTTTGTTCCTAAATTATCTTTCTTGCACTGATCCATCATGTATGATTTATCCACCCTGTACACACTTTCCTTTAATTTCCGATGGTTGGTCTTTGAAGACTATAAAAAAATCGAACACAGAAAGTAAGAAAATAAAAAAGGAAACCATTGCTAATATTAAAAAATTGAAGACAAGAAAAAGAAAAGTTGAAGAGAATAGCACTGATGCTAATATTGAAGTGTCGAAACCGAAAAAAAGAAAATTGCGAAAGAAAAATGACATTAAAAAAGTGTATCTAATATTCCAAAGTCAACGAAAAGAAATGTAAAAGACAAAAAGATTTCTACAGGAAAGAAAAGATAGTTTGTATTGTAAAAACAAAAAATTGTTGATTTTCTATTATTGTACGTAAAAGTTGTATTGTTAATTTATTTTAGCATTATTCTCAATGATTTGTTCATGGAAAATAAATAATTTGTACAGTTACTAAATAATTGCGGTTTTTTATTACGTCAACCTTGTAATCGTGGTTGATAAGTTGAATTGGTGTACAATCCGTTATCAAGCTATTTATGAACATATATGTATGTATATTGTATATAATTTATATTACTACACATTTGTCGATTCAATCAATTTTGATTTGATTATTTTTTTATTATTCGTTTTTTTACATTACCGAGCTTGAAAACTGAATTTCCACATTTTTTACTTATGTTTTAAGATTCAAGGAATAAGGTAAAATCGGTTATATGAGTGTGCCACTATTTTTTTTTTTTTTTTTTTTTTTTTTTTTTTTTTTTTTTTTTTTTTTCAAAATGTCGAAAATCAAAAGTTTCAGAGAAATGCCCATATATATTATCAACCACTCCAGTTTTATTTTGCGTGTTCTTTATAATTTTCATAACTTCTTTATTATTTGTGGTATTAATAAAAATAGTATTACAATTATTGGGAGGTAGATTTAAATCTGTATTGTCATGTGTGTTGATTTTGTTACTAACATTTTCTCTGACGTTGCAGAAAAAAGAATTCAAAGTATTTGATAGTTCTGGAGACTCAATTATCTTTGCATTGTCTTGTTGTATATAATGTATGTCAGAGTTGTTTCCCCTTTTTTTTTTGTTTAATTTAGCATTTATAATTTTTCATAACGATTTTGGATTTTGACTATTTTTGTGCACTTGTTCGCTCTCATAGGTGAATTTAGCGTCTTTAATGACTTTTTTTTTCAAGATTTTTGTATAATTTTTGTACTCAATTATTAGTGTCATATTTGTTGGATCTTTTTTCCACACACTGTACAGTAATTGTTTAGTTTCAGTAGACATAATTATACCCTTAGTGATCCATTTTTTCTTGGGTTTCTTTAGTATTTTTGTTCGATTTTTTTTACTGTAGAGTGTAGATGTAAGAACACAATTACTTATTTTTATTATTAGTGTATTTATCGCTATATCTGGATCTTGCATATACAATGTTGTGGTACAATTGGTTTTGCTTACCTCCTTATTTATTTTATTGTAAGTGATGTATGAATCAGTCAGATTATCTTTTTGTTTTAATTCTATTTTATCTATACTTATTATCAATGGGAGGTGGTCTGTTATTGCATAGTGTAATTTGTATGATTTAGGTTTAATCTTATTACTTTTTATGAAAACCTTGTTAATGCAAGTTCCACTGAGATGCTTGTTGGACGGTCTCGTTATTGTTCGAAAACATGAAATGTATTCATTTTCCAAGAAGTTGTTCAGAAATTCTAAGTTGATATTAACTAAATTTATCAAATCAATATTGAGATTTCCCACTATACAGTGATTTTTTATATGTTTACTATATATATTCTTTATATATCGTTTTAGAGTATATAAATTCACTTTTTTGTAAATCATGTGATCTGTACAGTGCAGCACTCTCAAAATCTGTTTTTATACAGGAACTTAGAATGCTCAATCTATCAATTAGAATGGTTTCTGTTCGCTCAATAACATCAGTTTTAATATACATAACAACACCATCTGCTTTGTTTTTCTACTGTTATTATAAAAAATTTTATAACCATTTAATTGATAGAATTGGTAATGTTCTAAACTCCATATTTCGGCTTTTGACACAGACTGTCACAAATTGCTTGTTTATCATTTCCTCTACAAACACTTCTAATTTGTTAAAATTGGCATTAAGACTTCCTATATTTACGTATAGGATTAATTTTTCGTCACAGCCTACAATTATTATTAAAAGATCTTACGTCGTGTAATGTACTTTCAGCTTGTGATACTTGATTAAAATATGGACGTTGTTCTATTATTCCGTTCATTCTTATGCGCCTCTGCGTTGTCTTGGCGATATTGTATTTGATTTTGACGGCGACACCGATGATAAAGAAGGACTCGTTGTCATTTGCCTTTTTTTACTTTTTCTATATTACGTAGGTGGTCCGGTATAGTAGGCTTGAGTGTGTAATCAGTCATTGCTATAAACTTCTTTATCTTGTTTTTTAATATTTCACATTTAATACACTTCGTAGCTAAATGTTTGGTATCCAGATTAGTCTTGTACGTAGTATTGCTGAATGTGCAGTTTGGGGAGTTATACTGATTTTCCTTTTTACATTCGGATGTATGATATTGTCCTGCACATTTTAAGCATAAGCCATCATTATGGCACGTTTTTCCACTATGTCCAATTCTTTCACAGATGTGGCATGGCATCACATTTATGACGTCAAAGTCTCTACAACTTCGGTATCCTTTAAACAATTTGATGTTATTTTCCTTTATATATTTGTAGATTTCAAACGGCGCTTCTACACTAGCCGTTTGTATTTCAGCTTTAGGGCTTTTGTACACATGAACAACTTTGATTTTGTTGTCAAAATTTATGAAATTTTTATTGTTTATATCCTCTTCAGGGTGACTACTCTATGAACAATTTCAAACTCTAGGCGATAATCTTGATTTTTCCAGGAAAATAAAAATACATTTTAATGTATTACTTGCATACAAAAAAGTTTTGTAATAAGTTAAAGAAAATAATTCAATTAAAACATATCCTCGCTTAAAGTGGCTCCCTGGTGAATTTTCTAAAATCTCTGTATTATATTTTAAAATTCTGGGACTTATATGTAATATTTGTTATTATTATATGAATTCACACAGCTATTTTCCGATTTTTTTCTCCTATATATTCAAAGTTACTCAGCAAAATGTGTTATTTCTAAGTGATCATTGGCTATGTTCAAAATAGCCCACGCACCAACCACATTGTCGCGCGCTTCTAAGAAAATTCGATCATGCTTTTAAAGCTAGAAATTTTAATTAATATCAGTATTTAATTAGTTTTTCTATTATGCATTTTTTCGATGATGGTAACCATAAATACAAATAAATATAACGGTAACAAAAAAATTCCAGGTTTATAAAAAAAAATCCAGGCGTATTCCAGGTTATTTTCCGAAATCAAAAATTCCAGGCGTATTCCAGGTTTTTCAGGGTTTTCCAGATACTAGATCCCCTGCTCTTCAATGGCATTAATATCCATTTTGTACATGCTATCAATTCCTACTATTTTTAACTTTGGATTAATTACTTGTTCTATCTCAACTTTGTATCATTGAGGAAGTACTTTGGTTACAATTTTTTGTGCTTCGTCAATACTTTCTTTATTCATATAGTTGTTTAACACTTCTTCATCACGCTTAAAATGAATACTCTTTGTTTGTATACAGTTTTCTTTGGTTAGTTAGTGTATAACATACTCTTTGATGTTGGTTTTCTCCTCTTTATCTCTTTTCTTTTACTAGTAATTTAGGAATTCGTTTTGGTTGTGGTTTAGTTTTGGTAATTACTTCACTATATGTTGGTTTGTTTACCTTTTCGCTTTCCTTTTCTTTGCCGAGTAGTTATTTTAGTAGTGAATTTTTCTCTTGTAATTCTACGTTAAGTTGCGTTACTAATGCATTCTCTATCTTTAGACTGTCAGATTCTTCCTTGTTGTATATAGTAGCATCAGGATCAGTGCACGCGTCATTTACTATTTCATTTAATAATTCTCGTTTTCCTTCAACTTGATTTGGGAAATGATACTTCTAGAGGAGAAAAGAATAAAGCTATCACTTATCAATAAGTAATAACTGATGAATAAATTTGATTTATGGAGATTTAAAGAGAATGTATTGTATATGACAGTTGATCTATGAAAATTTTATAAATACTATATTGTAAAATGATTTGAAGAATATTATAGCACAAAATATACCAATAACAATTTTTCCTATTTAAAAAAGTTAGTAGAAATGAATATATAAGAGATTTGAAAAGTGGAGAATTTTAAAAGTTTACTTTTCTGTTTGCTCGACTTGACTGGGCGCCGTTTAGATGTTCGTACACTTTGTTTTCAAATGTCCCTAGTTTTTGAGTTAAAAAGCAAACAATGTTGGCAAAATCTCAAAATATTATAAAAAAAAACGCATTTTTCAACCTTTAATTGCCCTTGACATATAACACCTTAGGGTCTGAAATGTTTTTTACATACTCTGGGTACACATACCAACATTTTTCTAAAGATTCAGACATTTTTATATTTGGACATACTCACTTGACATGCAACCACTCATATATATATATATATATATACTAGCGTCCCTCGTCGCGGCTTCGCCCGCGATTTGAGTGTCTGGAATTCATTTGTTAATAGAATTCATTCAATCATATAATTATGATTTTCTGTTTCATTTGTAATAATAAATCAATAAAAAATGTCTTAGTCTAAAACTTCTCTGTAAACTACGTTAGCGACGTTGCCTTTTGGAGCTAATATTACCAGATTACTGGCGGAGCCTACCCTAGAACATCCCACATAAAACTGTCCGTGAGAGAAACAGTTTTCTATCAAGTCGATGCCAGCCATTTTCAATGACTGCCCTTGAGATTTGTTGATGGTCATGGCAAAGTACAACTTGATTGGAAACTGTATTCTCTTAAACTCAAACGGATAGTCTGATGGGATTAGAGGTATTCGCGGAATAAGAACTGATTCCCCGCGAGCACTTCCAGTGCTTATTGTAGCTTCTATAACATTTTTACGAAGAGTTTTTATTTGTAGTCTAGTTCCGTTACACAATTTAGGAGGACAAAGATTTCTCAGCAACATTATAGGCGCTCCAACTTTGAGATTCAATCTATAAGATGGAAACCCGGGTGGAATCAAACTATTTAAAAATTCAACAGGGTAGTGGACAGCATCATCGGTTTCAATAACAGAATCAAATGATTTATATTCAGCAATCTGTTCTTCAAAAGCATTCAAGAGTAGCTCATTAATGGTAGCTGCTTTATCATTTTTTGGCGTTAAAATAGCTCGCTCGCACAACCAATCTATGGGTTTATCTTTTATATTCACATCAGGATATATCTTGGAAATAAATTCTGATAATGTGGTGACTACCGTACATAAATTTGATGGAATAACAATCTCATCTTCTACGGACGGGAAAGTTCCGTTGCCTATTTGGAGTAGTGTTTCTGCGAAAATTCCGGCAGATTCATCATTATTTAAATAAACTCTCATATTTGTGTGCAGAGAAAGTTTTTGAATATGAGGCCATAAATATGACTTCTTTATGCAAGAATTCACTTCATCCGCACGTGTACCTCTAGGTACAACAGGCAATGTTTGCCGGAAATCTCCAGCTAATAGAATAGTGACTCCCCCCATCAATCTATCATTTCCCCTTATATCTTGCAATGTTCTATTGAGAGCCTCAAATCCACCTTTATGGGCCATTGTGCATTCATCCCAAACTATTAACTTACACTCTTTCAAAACTTGTGCCATATTAGACTGTTTTGAAATGTTACAAATTGGTGTCTGGAGATTATTTAAGTTCAAAGGTAATTTAAAAGTAGAATGAGCCGTTTTACCTCCTTGCAGCAATGTAGCTGCAATTCCTGAAGAAGCAACAGCTAAGGCTATACGGTTGTGTTTTCTTATTTTCGGTTCCTCCAGAAGCATCAAGGAAAAACATTTGACCGCTACTTTTCTCGACGCTTTCTAAAATTATTCTGTAAACGTGAGACTGTTCATCGTTCAGTAAAATTTCGCTATTAGTTATAATTTGTTCCAGAGCATTCGTATCGTAACTGATTTCTCGAATATAGTCTCTGTTTTGTAGAGATAACTCATCTCTAGATGGCTGAGGCAGACCATATTGCTGCAGACATTGACCACCCATTGACAACAAACTATCTTCCAGACAAACTAAGCATTTATTATAAATTTTACTCAACATTGAGTTGATGATCCCATCTTGTAAGTGAGCTTCCATTTCACGCCGAATATCTTCTGAAAGATGATCTTTGTACTTTTCTCAAAGACTTGAAGCATCAGATAAATGACAAAATAATAATATAACCGCAAACAAATTTCGCAATCTGAGTGGAGAGTCACAAAGTACTGCTTCTTCCAAAGTTGCATCCCAGTGCTTTTCGTCTTCTAATAAACCTAAGGCTTTACACGCTGCCTGAAATGTAGGTTGTACAATGCCATCAACAGTTTTCAATTCCAAAAAAGATTTTGGACCTCGAACTTCGTGAAGCAAAAGGCGTAGATAATAACACTCAGAGTTATTAGGGTGGATGGTATATACTCTACCAAGAGCCGTATCTTTCTTTACTTCAGGCCAGCCACTGACATCATCCCCACGTTTTCTTCTTTCAAATTTATTTTTCTTCCATGTGTAATAAGATGGAACTTCAACGTAAAGAAGCGTTCTTGCAAAACTATCTACCTGGCATAATTCAAAAAATGCAAGAAGTGTAGTTTTAGGAGGATGATTTATGATATTCCTCAAGCGATTAGAATCTTTTTGATCGAAGTAGACGCGTTGACCATTTTCTAAATGAACAGCGAGGTGAAAGACTGTTGGAAATCTTTCATGAATAGGGAAACTTAAGATTCTTCATACTGCCTCGGAACTACTGATATATCGACCACTTTCATAAATTTTAACTTCGTCTTTTTTATCTTCTATAGCGAATACAGCCTGATCACTGCCTTTGGTGATATATTTACAAACATACTTTATCGATTTAACAGAGTTGCAGTATTCCACATTGATATGAGCTTCAAAAATCCGCGAAAGAACAGGATTGTATGGTACGACCCAGCGGTTATCAATGGTGATGCCATTGATTTCAACAATAAAACCACCATCTTCCGGTTTCCTACGTCGATATTTTGGGTATCCATTATCTCCTGTTTGAGTTTCTTGCAGAAATTCTTTAGGAAATTTTTTGCTGCAACAACCTTCTTTCATGCAAGGCGACCTGTTATTTAAGCTACCGCAAGGTCCGTGGATCATGTTGGCCTTGACGATTTCATAAAGAAGAGGATCTTCGGCTGGGTCTGGTATTTCTGCGCTAATAACGTAATCTATCTGATCTGGAGTGAAACGTAGTTTAAGCCACAATAAAATATGTATGTGAGGTAAACCTCGCTTCTGCCATTCAACAGAATACATGTAACATTTCATTTCTCCAAATAATTCACCCTTCGTTAATAATGCTATAAGCGATTTCACTTTCAAGTGGAAGATCCTAGCTATGATATCATGCCGGTCGTAAGACTTTTGGCCATGTAGTAATGCTTCTGTAATGTCGCTCCATCGGGGATTACACGTAAATGTTATAAATAAGTCCGGACGACCAAAATTGCGGACGTACGTCATAGCATCCTGGGCCTTTTCATGCATATACCGTGGTGATCCAGTAAAAGACGATGGAAGCACTACCATCTGACCTAGTTCGGCGACATCGGTATCTTGTCTTCCAATAGCATCTTTTAGGTGCATATAATTGTCTACTCTAAGTTGCGCCTGGTTATTCCGAATAAAGTTTAATCGTTCTGTTTCAATTTTCTCGTTCATATCTACTAAGAATTGATTAAAGAGAAATCGACAGTACAGTAAATGGTTGATCTCTGTTTCTCGGATCATGATGCGTCATGAATAGAAATTCATTGCAGATACTGTTTTTTTAAGAGGTAAATTTGTTTTTGGATCGATCTGATAAACATCTACAGAGTAACCGTCCTCACCCCGGCAAAACAGTAAAGGATACTGTAAGGCATCATACGAACGATGCATCTCATTTATTTTTTGTAACTTATCATCATGACTTTGTAATACAATATCCCTTTTTTCAAACTTCTGCCCAACTATGACCAATGCAACTTCATTTGCTGCTGGAGCGTTATATTGGCCACGATGAGCATTGGCTGGTTTCCTATCAGCATAAATTACAACTTCGAAGTTTTTACAATTTTTAGGTATTTTTCGAGAGCAGTCTTCAAATCCTTTATGTAGGAGTTATAACGATGCAACATCGTCTGCAGTTGTTTTACCAGATCCTGGCGTACGTCAGGGATGTGACCAGATCTTATACGTACCTCTCTTTCATCCTCTCCAACAAAATAAATCTGTAGAAATTGAGGATTTTATTGGGGCAAAGGTTGTAGACCACCAATTAAATGATACACTTGACCTTGTACTTTGAAAGTAGGCATAAATCCATGTTCCTTGATTTGTTTGGCTCCGAAAAATGTCATTTGGAAACAGCTATTATATTTTCTAATCCTGTCCATGAAATGTACATGGTCCGGGTGAGAGCCCATGATCAAACTGAAAAGTGGTTCGGGAAGACGCAAAGTAGGTGGCAGTTGCACTTTGCCGGCACTGCAGCACATTCCGGGTGGCTCAGTTTTATACTTTAAAGCGGCACAGTGTTTGCATTTGTGACTCATAGTGCCGATGGATACAGTTTTATCGGTTTCATATGATATCTCTGGATCGTATTTCATTCCGGAAAGAGCTTTAATCTTCCATGGAAGTAAGCGCCTTTCTGAGCGTAATCCTGGACGGCTTTGTTCATAAACACTAACAGCGGCTCTATGAAATTCCGGATGATTTTGATGGCAAGAAGAAGCAGCGACTCTATGAACTTCCGGATGATTTTGCTGCTAAGAAGAAGCAGCGGGTCTATGAACTTCCGGATGATTCATCTGATATTTTTTAGCGGCTCTTTTGAGTTGATTTTTCCTTACGTTATTTGTGAATCTTGCACGACGTTTCTTATTACGCTTAGCAGAACTGGATATTGGATCAGAAATTTCCATACGCTTTGCGGGACTCGGTATTTTATCAGAAATATTTTGAACAGTTGTAGCGTCATTGCAAGGTAAATAAACATCAAAATGTCCGTTTGATAAGTCTAATGTGAAACGAAGTCTCTTCATGGGACTTCCTTCTACACCGAATCTTTCATACAGATGTCCATTGCGATATACCTCAAAAGTAAAACCAAATATTTGTGCAGCAGCTACTAACTCGCATAAACTTCCATAAGTGGAATGTTTTAACATATCGATCGAGTATTCCTCAGAATTTCTATAATTATTTCCTATATCATCATGAGACATGATCGAAAAATATTGCCAATTGTTAACAATATGATCTACAATCTGAATACGAATCTCCCGAGATAAAACTTGAGTGTCGTACAGATGAAAAGATATTACATTGAAGAGGCAAGCACCATCCGCCAACATGGGAACTACTTTATGTGGCGTCATAACGCCATTTATGCTCAATATTTCCACAATCATCGTGACAACGCAGGAAAACCGTGATATTACTCACAATAGGCTAGAGATCTCAGACTCCTAATCCCTTTTCAAGGCTTCATCGCCTCCATATATAATGAGACTCGATTATTTCTCTTGTGGTTGAAGCTCAGCGTAGCCATCTAGCGGCTCTTTATCGGTATTACATACTTTAAAATTCATGAGAGATATCAACACTGCACGTTCCCTTCGTATTATCATTTCGAAAATTACGACACGGAAACAGTCTCGTTCTGTTATACTGAAATTATTTTCTCTGTGAAAATTTTTTTTTCTGCAAAAATTTTTTTCTCTGCGAAAATTTAGTAAGAAATGGAAGAAGCGTTTCAACCGTTTGCACGCACGGAGGGTGTGATTTTTTCGAATTGTTTTTTTCCTAATGTCGTGCCAGATATGATGCCGCAAGAACCATCCTGAAATCTCTTTCCCCCACATAAATATAGTACAGCTGGAAAAAATGCACATTTGACGCATTTCACCCCCTGGGGGTGAATTTTAAAAAGCTAAGAAATTTTTTTCTGAGTAATGATATTCCAGATATAATGCCGCAATAACCATCCTGAAATCTCTTTCCCCGCAGAAATATAGTGAAAAAACGAAAAAAGCATATTCGACGCATTTCACCCCTTGGGGGTGAAATTCCGAAAAACCCAGAAATTGCTTTTTTCCTGATGTTATTCCAGACTTTTTGCCGCGAGAACCGTCTCGAAATCTCCTTTTCCCGCAGAAATATAGTAAAAAATCGAAAAAACACATTTTAACCCTTTCCATCCCCTGGGGGTGCAATTTCAGAAAACCGTTTCTTAGTGAGCACCTACTATGTGGGTAAAAGGTACTCACAAATTTTCAAGTTAATCGGATGAGTGGTTTTGGCTGGGCATTGATGAATCAGTCAGTCAGTCAGGACAAGTATTTTTATAATAGAAGAATTATATATAGAATAGAATAGAAAAAAAGAATATATACATATATATATATATATATATATATATATATATATATATATATATATATATATATATATATATATATATATATATATATATATGGGTGGTTCTCTGACAAATCGTGCGCAAATAAAAATGGATTTTCCAAAAATATTTTTTTATGTTCCTATATATATATATATATATATATATATATATATATATATATATATATATATATATATATATGGGTGGTTCTCTGACAAATCGTGCGCAAAAAAATGGATTTTCCATCATTATTTTCCGAGTTACAGGGGGTCAAACTTGGCCATCTAAGCATTTTTTGCATTTTTTGGCCATACAAATTAATTTATAACTCCTCAGGGAAGCATTTTTCACAAAAAACGTATACATACTTTTTTTTGTAAAATTTTCTGTAGTTTGCATTAAAGATACTTGCAAAGTCATATATATATGTTATAATGCCTGTTATATGTGCCATATATGTTATATACCTATCTTATATGCCAATTAAACCTTAAAATACTGATTCTGAGAGTTCGATCAAAGCCTTGACCACCAAAAAATTCATGGAGATACCTATTTATAGTGCAAAAGTCTCAGTATAGGTCCCAGAATAGAGGGGAGCCTGTATCTTAGTCTAAAAATTAAGTTAATCATCAATTCATGCTAAAAATGATTAAAATCATAGTTAAAACTTTTTGGAAAATCCATTTTTTTTCGCGCACGATTTGTCAGAGAACCACCCATATATATATATATGACTCGACCACCAAAAAATTCATGGAGATACCTTTTTATAGAGCAAAAGTCCCAATATAGGTCCCAGAATGGAGGGGAGCCTGTATCTTAGTCTAAAAATTAAGATAATCATCAATTCATGCTAGAAATGATTAAAATCATAGTTAAATCTTTTTGGAAAATCCATTTTTTTTCGCGCACGATTTGTGTATATATATATATATATATATATATATATATATATATATATATATATATATATATATATATATATATGGGTGGTTCTGTGACAAATCGTGCGCGAAAAAAAATGGATTTTATATATATATATATATATATATATATATATATATATATATATATATATATATATATATATATATATATATATATATATATATAATAAAATGGATTTTCTATATATATATATGGGTGGTTCTCTGACAAATCGTGCGCGAAAAAAAAATGGATTTTCCAAAAAGTTTTAACTATGATTTTAATCATTTTTAGCATGAATTGATGATTATCTTAATTTTTAGACTAAGATACAGGCTCCCCTCCATTCTGGGACCTATACTGGGAGTTTTGCACTATA
Source organism: Gastracanthus pulcherrimus (assembly GCA_949152435.1). NCBI lineage: Eukaryota > Metazoa > Arthropoda > Insecta > Hymenoptera > Pteromalidae > Gastracanthus > Gastracanthus pulcherrimus. Next base: position 118,254,015 of record OX424576.1, on the reverse strand, counting down.
AAAAGGTATCTTCATGAATTTTTTGGTGGTCGAGGCTTTGATCGAACTCTCAGAATCAGCATTTTAAGGTTTAATTGGCATACATAATCCACGGTAAAATTTAATGTTTCAGGGTTCATTTTGTTTGTTTGTTTACACGAAGGGGGCATAATAATAATTTTTTAGTTTTTCAGTTTAGTTTATGTTATTTAGGGGTTTTTCGAATTTTTGATTTTAGATTTTCGGGTGTTTTCGTACGTTAGAAATAATATCATTGATCCAGTGAATTCGCATTTGAATGAGCATAAAATTTTCTATCTTCGACCAAAAAGGTAGCTTTTTACTACCTCTTGATTAATTTCTTTACCCAGATCATGAGAACTTTTATTTATTAAGATACTCCAGGTTATATATATTTTTTAATTTTGATTATTTTGTTCTTGTGTATCACATGGTAATTATTAACCGATAAACTCTTATTTTTTTCGTGTTTTGATCAAGAATTTAAATCAAAAAGAATTTTCAACATTCATCTAATCGTTTTTGTTTTATGACGTTTTAATTTTTTTAATACTTTATTTTTCAACAAATTTTTGTTCACTGATTTCTTGCGGATTACGCGATAATTCTTTACCAATAAGAATATTTAAGATTAATCTATTTGTTTTTGATTTATAACGTTTCTTTATTTTTATGATATTCATGTTTTTTCAAACAAAATTTAATTTTTTTTAGTATTATGCGGTATTTTTTGGCTATCCAAAGCTTTTTTTTTATTTATTAATAAAGTTTGAAATGAAAAGAAAATTAAGAATCATCGATTCGTTTTAGTTTTATACCGTTTTTTCATTTTTATGATATTTTTGTAATTAATGAATAAATCCGTTGTTCATAAACTCGAACAAAGTTACAAAAATGCGAAAAAATGTTATTTGTAAAAGAAGTATACATTATATTCATAAATAAAATTTAATGAACATTTATATGGTTGCAAAATTTATTATTGACAATAGAAAAAATTTTAACTTTATATGCAAAAAACTATTTAAGTTTTTGTACAAATAAATATTTTGCTTCGTTATAGAGGAACCTTTTAGATGGTAAAAGACAAGTTTTGCTAGAAACATGTTAGAAGCATGTTTTGAGATACTGGGAATGAAAATACACTAATTTAAAAAAATGTCTATGTGTGTGTGTGTGTATGGATGTGGATCAACATTACTCCGAATATACGAGGTGAAAATTAATGTTTCGGGGCTCATTTTATTTTGTTTTTCTTTAAGGACGAGAGCTGAAAAATATAATTTTTTGTCTTTCGCTACCTTTTTGTTTATAGCGGTTTTTTGATTTTTGAGTTTTAGTTGTATGTGTTTTTGATAGTATAGAAATAATATTACCGATTGAGTGATAATGCGTTTTTAAAAGCATAAAACTACCTATCATTATCCATCCGCAATTTTGAATAAGCTATTTCCCTTGTTTTGTTATTCACAAAATCGTCGTTTGTTTTTAATCGGTTATATCTGTGAAATATGAGAAATAATATTTTTGAAAAAATTTGATTTGATTAGGAATATGGATAAGAATATTCTGTAGTTTTCTTGGGGCATTATCTGTTTCTTCCGAAGGCAAAAAGATCATTTTGTAAAAAAAAATCGTTTTTTATTAATTTGTGAATACTGGAGTACATCGGCAGCATTTGATCTGAAACTTTCCAAAACAGTAGCTCTGTACTGCCTTGAACTAGTTCTTTGCCCAGATCACAACGACCTTTATATTTCAAGATATTTGGGGTTATGTATCTTTTAATTTTATATAATTTTTTTTATCGCTTATATCTCGAGAAGGTTACATTCTTTACCAAACAGGGATTTTTTTCGTGTTGTAATGAAGATTTTAAATCGAAAAGAAATTTATAGATTCATCGACACGTTTTTTATAACGGTTTTTGGATTTTTGAGTTTTAGGTTTTTCAAGTTTTTTGGTATGTTACAAATATTATGATCAATTTAGTGTTCAAGCATTAAACAGAGTATAGAATTACCTATCTTTTACAACCGAAAATTTTAGATAGGCTCTTTCTTTTATTTTGTTATACACAAAAAAGTCATATTTAGTTTAAGGGGATAGAATACCTATAACACTTTTTTGAATATTTCCATTTGTAAAAATAATAGGAAAACAATTAGAATATAAGTATGAGTAGATCCTTAAAGTTGAGTAAATTTCTTACAAATATCATCTTTGTTGAGATCCTTCCCCCCTTCCTTGCACGTAACCTACAGACTCAAGCGCTGCATGGATTTTGGTCATGCTGGTCTTAAATTGTTCCTTTTGTATGTCGTTTTGGACTGAAGCTAGATAGAGCAATTAATTTTAATTTATTTCAATTTTTTGAAGACCTGAAAGCGAAAATAATTATCATTATTATTAATATTGTCATTTTTTCACACTTAGACTAGAATACTTACATGATAATCAATTCTTAGAGGTTTCTAAATAGCTTCGGTCCAAAGTAGCATTCAAAAGGAACATTTTAAGACCTGGATCATCAAAACCCTGCACCGGTTCAGTCTGCAGGTTACGCGCATGCTCTGAAAATATAGTTATGAGAAAATTGCATTTAAAGTTACACTTCACTAATGTTACAATTTCTTCAAACATTACATCTCAGTCCACATTATAACATTTTGATCTACTAAAGCAGCTGTTTTCAAATACAAAACATGATTTCATCATCTCAATCATACAGTGCGTGCCACTTGTAACCTGAAAGAAATTAGTGTTACTTCTGTATCAAGTAGAAAAATCATACGCTAATAATTATAAGTAGTTTACATACTAGTAATAGATTTGAATATCTTTCTAAATGTCATCTCTGTGACTCAAATTTAGTTTTTCCTTATAAGCAGTTGACTGAGATCTTTAATACATTAAAAATTACATTAGCTACTAATAAAATAAGGTAACATCTGATTCAATAAATATATTGCATTAATCCATTTTTAGTATTTTATATGATCTTGAAAACACTTATACTTCTTGACAGCTGTGGAAGTAAACACTCACAAGAACATGTATGCCTATAAATCATTTTCATGATTTATAGGCATACTACCCCCTTAAACGGTTATATTTCGAAAGTCTACGATGGCAAAACGTTCACAAAATTTTAGATGATTAGGAATTCAATGAATCTACGTACTAACATCTAATTATAGTTAATTTAAATATTTAAATAATTTTTATAAATTACGTATAGAGAAAAACTTGCTGTTATAAGGATTATTACCACCGTTCTGTAATTTTAGAAAAAAATTATCTTTTGTCAAACCGTCAATGATAAAATAGCAAACCATTTTTGAGGTATTATTTAGAAAGAGATATAGCAAATTAAAATTAATTTATTAGATCCAAGAATTTCATATTGGAACCAAGAATTTCATATTGGAACCAAGAATTTCATATTGGAACCAAGAATTTCATATTGGAACCAAGAATTTCATATTGGAACCAAGAATTTCATATTGGAACCAAGAATTTCATATTGGAACCAAGAATTTCATATTGGAACCAAGAATTTCATATTGGAACCAAAAATTTCATATTGGAACCAAGAATTTCATATTGGAACCATTAATTTCATTTGAGGAAGCTAAGTTTCAATGAATTACAGCGTTTTTCTTATAATCTATGCTATACTTTTGCATAGGTTCAAAACATGTTTTATTTATTTCAAACCATCATATAAAATATATCGTTAAATCGTATATAAATATGTCTGATAATTTATAATAAGGCGTGTTTGCGAGTAGGATTTAGAATAAGTCAGAGTAAATAAATATTAGACAATACTTTATAGTACACAATATTTATGGGTTAAGAAAAGTGGTAATTCACCTTTATTCCTTTATTTATGCGTATATTCATTATTCAACATAGTTATACACGCATGTTAAATAATACAAACTTATATAATTTCTTTCATCAAAATATATTTTACGTCTCGTCCGGGAATTTACGTTCACTTACTAGTTGTGTGATTTGAAATAGCAATAACAAAAATTACAATTTATTTATGTTTTATAAATATTATAATATTTTCTAAAAATATCATACGGTAATGACTGTAGTACTATCTGTTTGTGAAGTGGAAGGCATTCAACGCTCCATCCAGAAACAAAATAAAACAATCAAAATATACTAATAATAAATATACATATTGTTTTAGATCATAGAACTGAACATATTGTTTTAGATCATAGAACTGAACTATTTATAAAGTACAGCTCTAAATTTTAATAGGTTGTTAGTTAGGTTATTTGAATCTGGCTTTATTTTTGGAGAATCTTACTTCTAGAGACAGGGTTTCTTGATGAGACCCGGGTAACATAAATGTCCTTGGGGAGGTCGTTAGACAGAGGCATCACGACTTCCCGAGGAGAAGGAAGGAGGCAAGCTCCTTATTTTGATATAACCCGTGCGGATTCGTGTTAAGGATAGTGACAAAGTTGGGCGAACGAACTCTACGGAGTCGGCCGGAGCCTATTCCCGCAGGTCGTGAAAAGGAAAAAGAAGATGATGTTAAAAAAGAAACTACTATAACGGAGTAGCCATAAAAACCTTGATACCACTGCGTATCACTCTTTTCCTCTCCGAACCGATATATATATATAAAAGTAATTACCGTAGCTTGTCGCCATCGAACAATTCGCGTAATTTTGAATTTATTACACAATAACTTTAGGATTTAATTATATCTAACCTATGAGACTTTAAATTACATCATACGTACAATATTTTCTAATTTTTTCATAATTTCTTTTTAAACTTGTCTGTCTACAGGAGTGTTACGAATGTTATCGCCAACTTTTTGGCTTTTAAATCCTATGAAGTTATTTAGTTCGAACTTCAAACAACTACATAAGCGAGTGATCTGGTTTTAATTTACAGTTTTTATAGTTACTTTTAACGTTTTTGTTTTAAAATTCCAAAACGACAAAAAAAATTTAACGTTTTTTTTAAAAGGATACGTAATTACCGTGACCATCAAAATTATTGGTAAGTTACACATGAAAAAAAAAATTAAATAAAACTACATACATTTTTCAAGTAAAAAGTAATAACCGTGACCGTAATTACAGCGGCCGATCTGGTAAAATCCCCATAAGAAATACATGTAAACACTTTTTTGTCACCTGTAGCTGTCTCCAAGAAAAGTTTATCTCATTTTACCATGAATATCAACTTAAACTCCAAATTAACACTAAAAAACAGATTTTTAGTTTGGTCCAAAAATTAGGTGAAAAACTACCGTTTTCTTAACAATCACCCCTATGTGTGTCATATTAAAAGTATATAGTCATGAGAAGTTCATGAAAAATTGTGAAATTGGTATGTGGTTACATTTGGAACAGGATTTTATAAAATATAGAATATTTCACACATTTTCTCACAGTTTTATAGTTTTTTTCAGTGTTTCGCATTTTATCACAATTTCTGACAGTTGCAATTTCCATTATATAAGAGAATGAAATGAAAAAGAAAATGTGAGAAAATGTAAAAAACTAAAAAATTATGCAAATTTTATTACATAAAATAAGTGTCTTTCATAAGTGTGAGAATCTGTGAAAAGCTAAGAAAAAATGTGAAAAACTGTGAAAAAATGTGCATATTTGTTTGTAACAGATGTTCCAAATGTATGTGTATTTTCACATTTTCTCACATTATCTCAAATTTTTTTATAGTTTTTCACACTTGTCATTTCCACTAGAGCAGCACTGAAATCTTGATCTATTAAAGAAATGGTCTGGAAAGAATACTAAAACTAAAATAAAATTTAGAAAAAAGTCGTGAGAATACTCTTACTTAATCATTTTCAACCTTAAACACCATATTTACTAAGAAATATCAAATTTTACCAATCTAAATCACTCTGAACATCATATAATTAAGTATTATTATTATTATAATTAAGATAATTTTTTATAATAAAGAGCAGTCTACAAAAAAAAACAAATTTTGTAAAATCTGACAGTCATTGCTAAGAGATTATAATTGTAATTTTGCCACAATTTTTTAATCTATTATATCTTTTTACTTAAAAATTAGATATAATGACTAGTTGTTATTCAAATGCAAAACTAATTATTTCCAAACTTTATTCTTAATCTTTTGTAAAATAACAGATTTTATACAAAAAATTACTTATCAAAATCAATAGCATTTTTATCAACAGATAGTTACATCGATTAGTTTTCCACAAAAATGCCCTATTTTTTTTAAATTAACATTACAGGTCTCGGAACAAAATACAGACACATATACTCATATACGCAAAGATTTTTTGAAGTAAATAGTATAATTTAATTATTAAACTAAAATAATTATTTATGCCCATCTGAACGAAACTGGCCACCTTTTTCCCCGAAAAGCGAGACCAAAATTACACTTTTTGCCCGCAAAAACGATTAGCGGGAAAAAAGTAACTTTTTTCTCGCAAATACGGGAAAAAGATGACTTCACTAGAAACCAGTCCAAATTCCTTTATTTCATCAAGTTCTACCAATAACTCTGATTTTCGATTGTCTTTTAACAATATTGTCTTTTAACAGTCCATTAGTCCCGCTTTCCAAGTCAAAAAGTAGCCACAGTTGAGATGGGCATAAAGTACTATATGTAACTCGAGAAAAAAGTCGATATTTCTCTCAGGTGATACTGCCCTCGCTTCGCTCGCTCGGGCGGTAAACTCACCCACGGGAAAAATATTCGACTTTTTGCCCTTGTTACATAATGTACTATTCTTTAAAGAAGAAAATTTCCTTAACCCACATGGTTTTAATCTGATTCCCATATGGCTCCCGCGTGGTTCCCATATTGTTCCAAAATGACATGAGGAAACAACTTGGGAATCATATGGGTACCACATGGGATGTGTATGGGATGATATGGAAACCATGTACGAACCATACATTTGGAGGCAGGTGTGTTCCCCCGGATGTGAAATCCACCGAGTCAAAAGGACGGGAGGTCTAAATCTGCTTACACGCCAAAAACCAAGCAGGCCATCAGAATTTCAACGATATCCGTACAAATACAGCGAACTGTAGTTTGACTGCAAATGAGTTTTTCTGACAATGGTATGCACTAGAATCGCAAAACTTATGACTCCAAAAAAAGTTTCAGTGATATATTTTGTAACGAGCTGCGTATAATTCGCGAGCGGGAAGACGAAAAATCTCATGCCCACGCGCGGTAACAGGTGGGAAGACGAGAGCGAGAAGGAGCGGAGGGCCACGGCCGCGTAGCGGATGAAACACTACCGCTCGACTCCTCACGCCGTGTGCCTCGCGATCAGAGACGCTCCGACGCCATCTTAGAAGACGCCACCGAGGATGCTGATCATCAGCCTTTCTGGTGGCACAATGAAGGACGCCGCGGCATAGAAAAGCAGAAGCGGAGCGCAGAGAAGCTGCAACGAGATCCTCGCCAGACAAAAGCAGCGAGCGATATCGCCAGCTGCGCGTCACCACGTCGCACCGTCGCACTCTAGTTAGTAGAGGTAAGGGCTAGCCCGCGGCAACCGCGGACGTTTATAGGGCCACGCTACGAATAGCGTGCCGTGCTCTCAAGACAAAAGGGCTCCGTTCAGCCCACGGGAAAAAGGGAACGCGCGCGATCGTAACCCTCTCCGCTTCCGGCGGCGTGTTCAGCGACGGTCGTGCTGAACACGCAAGCGACGCTCGACCTACGCGATTTTCGTGATTACCAACTCCGTTTTTATATGTACAGTACTTGTAAGATATTTATTTATATCGTTCTAGAATATAGCTTCTATTGTTTTATTCAAATCAGTGTGCCTTAATTAACCCGAACCTGCTTGTTCCTCGCACCGAGTTAGGCCAAAGCAAGACTACGTCCCTGTTCGCGTTACGATAGCATTAGTTTTCGCGTTTTCGCGCTCCTTACGAAGCCGAATCCTCGCAGATGCGGGAACAGCCTGCACAGCTACACCGGGGTAAGGCTACAGCGGCGAGTCGCCGCAGGGCGCCTCGAAGGTAAGAGCTGCGATAAGCCGCGCACACGCCTGCAGGACGCTAGCACGCTCAATTGATTAATAATTATTAAAGATTGAGCACCACGTTATAATTTGTAGAACACGAAAAAAATGATTTAGTGTAAGTTAATTGTATAAGATTCCGAAGATCACTAAAATGTCGAAAAATAGCGGATCAGTCCACACATTCCCGAGCGAGGGATAGGACAGATGGAGCGGGGGAGACGAGACGAACGTCCGATCACTCCGGCGTGTGTTGAACGAATCAGATTTATGCTATTGAGAAGGTTCAAAATTGTTTTCTTAGATACCTTCCTGTCCTTCACTGATCACGATTATGCCCCAATTGCTTCGAAATTCAAGATTACTACGTTATCTACCATTCATAAGGTAAACGATGCGTTTTACTTTTAAAATTATAAATCAGTATCTGGAGTGCTCAGACCTTGAGACACTACTTAAGCCGCATGAACCGAAGTACAACAGTAGGTTAATGCGTAAATTAAAGAAATCTACGTTCAATAATATTATTTTCTACTCTACTATGCCTCGTGTAATTAGGCTGTGGAATAACTTACCCAAAGATTTAACGGACATTGTTGATTTAACTAGGTTTAAAGCGAAGATTTAGTCTCTAGTAAGTTCATTAAATTTGTGATTTCTTGTTATTGAAGCGCCACACATTTAGTTTAGCATTATTATCAATACTTATTTTGTAATATTTTTGTAATTTGTCGCATGCCTATATATATATATATATATATATATATATATATATATATATATATATATATATATATATATATATATATATATATATATTCAATAAATAAATAAATAATTTTTTGGAACGTCGGCAAAAATGTTCTTCTTGGTGTTTAGAATGTTCATGAATTTTTTCAGATTTTTTTAAACCCTAAAGTTTAAAGTTTTTCAAGGATAAACATGAGCATATAGTCACTTTTATCATTATCGAGCAAATTTCAACCTCTATTCAACAAAATTAAATCTTTAAAAGAAAGCAAATTTTCTAAATTTAATAAAAAAAAAGGTTTTAATACCATTTTTGGCACTTTTTGATTAATTGGGCCCATTTAAAACCTTAAAATCCTTGGAACAAGTGGTTTTGATCACTCGAACCATCAGACCAAAAATCATGAAGATACAAGAGTGTAGTACAAAATCAGTACAAAAGTGACTGCCATAGTCGCAAAATGGCAGAAGTGCAATATTCATATGCGAAAATCTGGAACTTTTAACTTTTGAGTATCGAAAATGGTAATAATAAAATATAAGAGCGCATGCTTAATTATTTTTGTGTGACTTCTGGAAACACATAAGATTTAATATATACTCATGAGCAAGGCTACAATGACCACCTATGTGAGTTATAAACATTTTAAAAGTAGTTGACTAAGTACTTTTGAAGTAGATGAGGTATGTACTTCAATTACGTATAATACAGAAATGCTACAAATATAATATAAACAAAATGTCACATTACATTCTTTGATTACAATTCAATTTAACTAAATGAAAATAACATACTTCAGGTACTCAAAATTGTACCACTAATAATATTTTTGTATCAAATTTATGGTTATAACCTCAATTTGTGCTTTTAAACAATTCTATTCGCAACTGTTACGGCCGTGACAAATCAATACATTTTTGTAAATTTCTATGTATGCGTTAATTGTAAAAGTATAATAGCTGCATATATTTCAAAAGTAGGTGAAATATATGTGTAACGGCTTATAAGGTTCATTTTTCTTAATTTTCATATAGTAAGTAAGTGTTACGATCGCAACATTTTTTTTGCTCGTTTTTATACGCCTACTTCATAAAGACTTTTAACTATGTAAACGCAAATACTTTTTTTTATTTTTTTTTCTCCTTCAGGTATTTAGAATGAATCTAGTACGTCCATATTACCATTCTCGATTCTCCGAAATGAAATATTGTTGAGACAGTAATAAAATTATGTGAGGTCCAATGCAACGTCAGGAATTGGCCTCACTTAGGGAAAAGTTAGGAAGTATAAAATAAACCGTATGTATGACCGTAATGATCGGTTATAAACGAGAAAAGGTTGGATTTAGAGACATTGAAAATTTTAAATGAGATGTATGACATGAATTATCCCTTGTTTTTCATCTTCTTCTTCTTGTATTTTGTATTATTTTTCTTCACTTCAAAAGTATAAATTCTCGAAGCTACTTCTGTTATAGCACTGTGATAGGCGTGTTATTTTAAACATAACGATGCAACTTTTTAGAAATTCTGAAAAGTCTAGCATTCCTGTTGCTAGGATTCTGAAATATTTCAACTAAGCTAATTGGTGTTTTAACTTTGTTTTTGTTTAGTTTTTTAATTAAGACTGTTCTCTCTTTATTGTATTTATGCCAATCTAATATCACATGTTCTATATCTTCTTCTCTATAGCCACATTCGTATCTGGCGGACTTTACTATATTTTTCCGTATAAACTTTCAGATAATGAATAATGTTTGGCTTTTATTCTGTTAAACATCATTATATAATATCTTGGGTAGACTGTAGTTTGAAACCAAGGTATAGATTGATTTTTATAATATTTATTAAAATATTGGGTTCCTTTATGCATTTTTTGGGGTTCCATGTGGCTAATACATTTTTTTTACAATTCTCTTTAATCTTTTGAAAGTAGTCGCTGTATGGTATTCCTCCGTTTAGAATTTGTCCTTGTTCGAAAGCTTCCTTCGCTAGTTTATCCACTATTTCGTTGCCTATTATTCCTATGTGTGCGGGTATCCAAATTAGATTTATATTCCAGTTATTAGTTTTTATGGTGATGAGTTTACTTCTTATTTCAAGTATTAGTGTTTCTTTAATGGGTCTATAAATAAATAAACAAGACTCAAGTGTGTAGCAATAAAAAATAGGTGGTTTTAGCAGAGGCGTTGAAAACAGTGCGCAGCTTTGTCGTCGTATTGCTCTCTTTTATAACCCCGTGATGTGGCAAGAAGAAACAGTTTTCTAAGTCTATATCATCAGCTAATACACGTCTCATATACCCGAATTTCTCGTACTCCTGCATTGATTTTACATAAGCCTCACGTAGTCCAGGATTTTTCTCGAACCACTTTTCTAGATTACGCATCATTCGAACTGCCTGCCTATAAGAATCACCCCAATTTGTTGGCGTATTAGATTTTAAGGGTAGTCTTCCCACGTATCATCCATCAGAATTACGGGACACCGTCCTAGAATAGAGCTCCTCACACAATTTTTCCTCTTCTGTGAGAAATTGCTCTCCTTGTGGCAGCTCTTCCATCTCCCAGAACTTGCGAAGAACGGCATTGAGATCGTTGTCCGCTGTCATTACGTGCGTAGAGAGTCGGAATCGTGAACAGCTGTTTGCCGACGTAGGTCCAGAGACGATCCAGGCTAAGAGTGTCTTCATGGCGATTGGCGCCTCATCACTCCCGCCTTTGCGCAGCCCTTCTTCGATGATACAAGCGTGCACTTTAGCACTCAGCAGCATGCCCATACGCCCCGATCTGTCGAACTGAGGGTTAGCCAATATCAACCCTTTTAGATGATCCCAAACAGTAGAATGGTTCATAAGCAGTAATACGGGACAAGACATAAGCAGTGACGCTATAAGAAAATGTCGAAATAAAATGCGGCTTAATTATAAACTCAACTATGCCTTTACAATTATAAATTTTATTTTCTTCTACGCTTGTGAATGTAATTCTAACAGGCGTTCTATGGAGCTTCAGACTTTGACATAACTCTTCAGTGATAAATGATGACTGCGCACCCTGATCAATTAATGCTCAAGCCTGGCGTTGCCTGACATTTTTAGCTTGCACCATCACTCGAGCTGTAGCTAAAAGAATTTCCTCGGAAGACTGTGCCTCTACAGCATTATTGCTTAATATGGATGGACCTGCGGTCACTAGATTGCCTGAGCTTGAGCGAGCAGCCGTCGACTTAAACGGCCCAGCTGTAACTCCAATCTCCAAATTAAAAACCTTCTGCAGTTACTCCTCTGCATTAACCTTGACAGCGCCGCTGTTGGAAAAATGAAGCATACTATGGTGCTTCGCCGAACAGTGTTGACAACGTTTTGCTACTTTGCACTCCTGTACCGTATGGCTGGCAAGACAATTGAAACATAAATGTTTCTTCATAGCCAGCTGCTTTCTCTCATGGAAACTTCGACTGGAAGATACTACAATTTAATATGTAGTGATTACCTTTACATAAAGGACACAGCGAACTTTTAACTTTGCTGTCTTGAGCTAAATGAACCAACTTCACATACCTATTTTTGGAGGAATTATTCTTTTCTCTAGAATGATCATAACGAGAGTCTTTGCTTTTTGACGTCTCCCCTAAAGAAACTACTTATTTCGCACTCTCCAACTGAACTAAAGCTAGACGCTCCGTTTCTAAGAAATTATCCAATGCATCGAACGCTGGTGGCTGCTGTGGATTGGCTGACCGAGCTACTGTTTCCTCCCACTTCCTTTGAATATACGGATAATCTCCCAACTGTTAAAAATACAGTGAAATGATCCCAGTGTTGCACCGGAGTGCCTAAAGCTTTTAATGCTTGCAAAATATGCTTCGTCCCTGTCTGAATTCTGCTAACTTCATGCGTAGTTGCAACGGACATTGCCTTCAAGGCTAATAATTTTGCCAGTAATTTGGTTATTAATAACCTTGAATTATCAAAATGATCTTTGACTCCTTTCCAAGCTTCAGCAAAATTATCTCCTCCCACCGGAGTCTCTTCTACCAGTTCAGCAGCATCACCCTTTAAAGGGGAACGCAGATAGTGCATTTTATACACTGTTGGAATAGTCACATCCTTAACGATCATTTCAATGAATGAGTCCCTGAATCTACCCACTCCTGTATATTCTCTGAGAAAGTAGGTAGTTCGATAGGAAGAAGCTTAGCAAGATTTCGATTAGGAGCATTCGTCGAGTTTCCAGCAGGTTGTGGGAGCGATTTTAACTGAATCGCTTAGTCTCTCAAAAAACCTAAATTAAGCGCAAACTTTTCCTCTGCGCTATCATAGACCTTGTTTTTAAAATAGTTATCCTCGGCATCTGTTTCATCATCTTCCAACAGAAGTTCATGATTATTGTCGAATTTATCCCATAAACTTTGCAGTAACTCAATACATGCCGTACAAGCCCCTTCTGTCATGAAATCCTTACCTAACTTCTTAAAGTTTTCGTATATCATGGATATCCTGTGAAGCAGTCGCATCTGCTTATCAATTGCAGCCATGATGTTTGAAGAAAATCTAAACTATCAATCTTAATCGAAAGCTACAATGCAGTACCAACACAACCCACCTGTCAAAATTATAGGTTAGGATTGTCTGCTAGCTTCAGAGAACTGAAGAAGAAAACCAAATTATATCATATTTAATGACTAATGCGACCATCAAAATCAAAATTACAAGTGTTTTCTAAAATAACACAATTATGATTTAAGACCACTGGGCGACTGCAGGAGTGCCTACGCGACAGTGGAACCTACCGATCAGAGCCTGCATTCTTCTCTCATGGACTCGTAGAGCAACCTTATATAGCGACCCTGCTTTCGACCAAAAATGCCATATAACGCTATTGTAAGTTGGCTGCTAGCATCAATTTGCTGCCTTTAAACAGTAATGCAAAAAAAAATATTACCTGCACTCAAACCAAAATGAAAGCCGAGTAAGGTAGAACTGGATACTTTTATCCGATACAAAAACAGCTTCAACTTGCTCCTATTTTCTATTAACGTGGAGAAAAAGAAGAAATCAAAATAGAAAATAAAACCAATAGCGATAAGGCAGTATGCTCATAAGCCTTCAGGCAATAGATAATGCCATTGCTATGCTAACTTGCGTACAATTCACGTCTTCGTTATCAGTATGAGAACCAAAAAGTCGACTCTTGCACCTGCACTACAGTATACAGCTTGCAAGCTAGATGAGGAACGCTGCGAGAACTATCTAACCAAAAACAATTCTATCAGTTCTGGCCTCAAAGTACCTAGATCGATGCTATTATATATGCGTAACAGCCTAGAAGCTTACTAGCGCTATATCTATTTAATTGCATAAAAAACCAAGGGTGCCCATATAGCTTCCCTAACTAGCCTTTGAGTGATCATACTTACGCTAACTCAAGGTTAGCTGCTAGCCCTTAACAGCCAGCCATTTATGTTTCAAACGAACAACTGATTTCATCCTTCCTTTGATGGTTGGGATGCGAGCAAACCAGCACAGCCTTAACATCTAGCTAACTGACCTAAAATTACATACACATGCCCAGAGACGCCCATGGATCAGTGACGATTAGCCTGGAAATAAACTTCAGTTCCTCGTTTACAGCAATGTCCAGCTGTATGAATTACTAAGTGGATGTAGACATCAATCCTAGAAGCCAAACCTGCCTCAGATTGAAAAATACAAGCTAAAAAATGTTCGCTTCTCTGCTATAACGTTGATATTCTGCATCAATATACAGCCCTAGCGGCATAAGCCCTTGTAAAACTCCTTGAGCTAGCTAAGGAAACGATAAACAACCCAGCTGGATCATGATAACCGTACTTTACCGTTGTATCTGAAGAGAAAGCTTCCAACACAGCATGATGACGGAACCATAAAGCAGCATCATACCTAATATCATAGAATTAATAAGGTGTGAAACGCTCCACTGCTTCTATTCATCTTGTGGAATACTCAAATTAACCCTGTCGTCGACTATACCTATGCTAACAGCAGTATGTGGATTGGTCTGGCCCTCGCAGTTTCAAATTTGATAAACTACTCCTCAACTCTTCACCATGTAAATTTGCAGAACTGGATTAGAAGACAGCGCTGGATCAACTGCTTGTATATAAATTTGGATGTAAATATACTCAAAATGCATGAGCATCTAGAGTCATTACCAAAAAAATAAATGTACAAATTATATTATCATATAGAATACATAGTTGAAAAGCTGAAGCGTGTAGAGAGGGTAGGTAGAAATAAGCCACAGAACATATTTTTCTTTATTATATAAAAAAAAAAGAAAAAAAAGAAAACTGTGCTGCTGGAGGTTATTTTGCTGCTGCCGTCCTGACGCTGCCTCCTTGTGCTGGTGCATCGTTGTCACCATGCAGCACCTGCCTCTCTCCAAACCCGCCGACGCTGCGTCCTGTGTGCTGTCCACGCGTACCCACGCGTCGCCGATGCCTACGCTGCTCAAACCGCAGTCGTTGCTTGCGCTGCCTCGCGCCTCGTAGCTGCAGTCCACAGCTCCCCGCGTCGTGTCTCGCGGCTGTTGCCACTGGTAGACGCTTTGAGTCCGCGCCATCGTCTGCAGAGTCCAGAGCGCCGTCGTCTGCCCTGCCTCGACTTGCAGCCTTTATTCGCGGCTGTTATCGTCGCTGCTTCGCGCCACGATTCACTGACGCCGTCGAATTACCTGCAGCTTGGGTGCTGCAATTCGCAGTTGTCCCTGCTTGGTCTCGCGCCGCGATTTACCGCCGATGTCGAGACACTTATACGCGCTCGCGCACTTGCTGCTTTGTATACTGCAGCGGCGTGCGTGATTTGATTCGCGTCTTATAACCGCTCTCGACCCGCACACTCGCCAGCACTTCGCCACTCGCAGCGTATTCATGTGCTGTCACCAACACGTATGCCCGGGTTTCCTCGGTCCGCGTCTTAACCTACGGCACCCGCGTGTTGCAGTTTAAAAGAAAACTGTCGTAACCCGACGGCTCACTGCTGGCACTGTGCCTTAGCGTGTAGATGCGCCGCCGTTGAGAAGTGGATTGCTCCGCCACCCCTTTTGTCCAACATGGAGTCGTCCGCCGCGGGCCGAGAGTAATAGCCTCTTCCCCTACCGCCGCACACTGGACTCGTCCTTGAGGTGCCGACGATGATACGTACGATGATGATGATGCTCCTCTTCTTGCAGATCACTTAACCAGGAGGTGACTGCCTGTCCCCCTCCTGTAAATGATGCAGCACACTTTGTTCCCGTGGAACACTGCTTGATGCGCTGCTTAGCGTGCTCTCAATGTACGAGAGCCCCGACGTTCCCTACGTTCAAGCAAACGAAAAAATACCGAAGCAACAACAATAGACCGTTGTTGCTTTCTGTAAGTAGGTGGTTGTCGCGCACAAACGCTTGAAGAGACTATCGATTCTCTTTTTTAAGCTGCACGAAACCTGTTGCGTCGCGTGCCGAAAATGGCTGCCGGCTTTCGCGCACGTGACTCCGAAAAAGTGTGGACTAAAAAACACTCAGTTTTAACTGCAGTGCCGTCAAACTTTACGCAGGCTCGAAGGACCAAATGTTTATTTAATGGGTCTATAAATAAATAAACAAGACTCAAGTGTGTAGCAATAAAAAATAGGGCGTTTATTATTGCTCCAGCAGTTTACAGTGTGGTGGTGGGGGGAGCTTCCCTCTAGGCGATCCGCGGAGCAACTGAACAAGCGAGCGCACTTTTCGCATCGCCGCGACGAGCGGTTAAAGTTCCAAATCACTAAAGCTCGCGCTGATTGGCTAATCAGGGAGAACAAGGGAATCTCACCTTGTAGCCGTTAGAATCAGTTAGATTTTAATTTAAATACATAATACCCGAACGCGAACAATTAGGAATGACGTATCTTTACTTTTGTTTGGATTGTATTCTTGAACTGCATTTAGAATACTTAAAGAGTCAGTAAAAATGATGAAATCTTGTATGTTTTTGTCGATTATTATGTCAAGCATATTATTTATGGCCATAGCTTCAGCTGAGAGAATCGTGGTGATTCAATTAGTTCTATATTGTTTTTTAATATTAGCTTTTGAAGAGTAAATTGTAAGTCCAGTATAATTAGCGTCTTCCATTTTGGAATCATCTGTGTAGATGTCTATGCTGTTTTCCAACACTATTTTAAATGGGTTTTCTAATACTAAATTTGGGTTTGAGTCTTTGGATCTATAAATTATTCTCTCAAAAACTTTTACTATATTAGATATTAACGAAATCGGTCTGTAGTTAGTGGCATTATATTTATCACCTGATTTGTATACAGGTACTATTTCGGCTTTTTTCAGTACATTTGGCCAAGTAGCTTGCTCTATACATGAGTTAATTATATGACGCAATGGTTCAGCAATATGTTTACAAATTACTTTGAGTGTTTTTGCATTTATTTCATCAACTCCGCTTTTCAATTTTAGAGAATTTATTATACTTGTCACCTCATATGCACTTGTTGAATTTATAAACATTGATTTTCATTCATCTTTGGTAGTGATAATTCTGGTTTTATTGGTTTGTCTATCTTTTCACTAAGTTTTTGACCAATTTCACAAAAATATTTATTCATAGTATTAGCTATATCCACTTTATTTGGAATCTTAACATTATCAACCTTTATATAATCTATGGTATTATTTGATTTTACTTTTTTTCCTTCTTTTGAGTTTATAATTTCCCATAATTTTTTTAGATTACTTAAGTTATTTTGGACTAGATTTCGTAAGTATGTAACTTTTGCATGTAAAATTACCTTGTCTAAGATTTTCGCATAATTTTTGTACTTACTTTTAAAAATGTTCATTATCACGATCCATTTGTCACAGATTATATAAAAATTCTTTCGTTTCACATTATTTCATAATAGCCTTCGTAATCCAGCTTTTTCTACCTTTATTCTTATCTTTATTTATTGTTTTGGCCATTTCTGTACACAGTTTTATTTTATTTATTAATTGGTCTGTTGCTACGTTTGGATCTTGTATTGACATAATTTCCTTCCAATTTCTAGTGGTAGCAGAATTCTTCAATTTGTAGTAACTTAATATTATTTGTGGATCTTTACTGTCAGTTTTAATTTTATTTATGGTAATAAACGTTGGATAGTGATCTATTAACGAATTTTTTAGTTTGTAGGTTTCTGTTTTTAGATTGTTAGTTTTAATAAAGACATTGTCAATACAAGAACCTTTGCAATTGCCAATCGAAAGCCTTGTAATGCCTGAAAAACCTGGGACATATCCTTTATCTAAGAAATTATACAAAAATTCCTGACTCATAAAATCTAGTTCAAGTAGGTTTACATTGAAATCTCCTAACACTAAATGGTTTTTAATATTTCTTTTTTGTTTATGATTTTATTTAAATCTAAAATTAAATCAGTCTTTGATATTCCGTGTGTTTTATATATCGAAGATATATCTAATCTATTTCCATTGTTTAACGTAACTTGTGTATTTATTATTTTAATCCTACCAGATTCAATAGTTTTGGTTATTTGAACAATATTTTTATTTACAAAAACAATTACCTCATCATTTCTGTTTATTCTAGTCTCATTATATTAGCTTTCATAGCCATTTAGATCATACTCTTTATAAGTTACGTGGTTAAAAGTTTCAGTACATATTGTTATAGATGGTTTAGTCGTTACACTTTGTATTATTATTTTTAATTTATCAAAATTTTTGTTCATACTTCTAATATTTACCAAAAGTATTAAATCTTCTTTATTACTTATAGTTTTGTTGAGAGTTTCAATACTTGTGAAAGTTTTTTCACGCTTATTTGTATCTTTTTCTATTGTTTCTAAAAAATCAAAATTACAAGCCATTATTTACTTTTAGATTTGTTCGGATTTTTTACTATAGACGCATTTGTTTTTGAGTTGACTTGTTGAGGCGTGTATGTTGGTGTAGTTGCCGTTCTTGTGTTTACTGTTTTCGTAGAATTTGTAGACAGGTTAGATTGACATTTTACCATGTGTTGCTGGTGCATGTTATAATCAATTATCTTTTGATGATCATTGTGATCTTCTTTATCGATTCTTGTGTTTACATCAATTATCTTCTGATGATTATTCTGATTCTCTTTACCGATTATATTTATATATGTATCAATTTTTTCGTTTTATTAAATAATCAACTCTTGCTACATATGTTTTATTTTATTTTGAAAAATATCACAGTTCTCACCATATGTTGCCGAATGGTTACAATTGTATTTTGTTTTGTATTTTAAATTACTAAATACACATTTTGCATATTTGAGGTTATCTACACTATCACATTTTCATTTTTTATTATTATTCCTTTCGCATGTATGTTAGTGTCCTTATTTAGTATTTCTGTAATATAATTTTTTATATAAAGATTGTCATTTTTCTTATTATTTTTTACAATCAATTTAGGTATGCGTTTGACAGGAGGTTTGTACTTGTTAGTATTTCCGTAAAAGACTGTGTTGTGTTGACTTTATTCTCTTTACTTCTTTCAATAGCCAGCAACTCATTAAGTAATAAATTCTTGTCTCCGAGTTCAAGGTTCAGTTATCTCAATATTGAATTTTCTATTTTTAGCACTTCTGATTCTGCTTTTTAATTCGTGAATTGTTGTGTTTTGGTCTATTATTGATTCATTTGCAATTTCATCTAGTATGTCTTGTCTGACTTCTTCCTGTTTTTTGCTTTGATTTGTACAATCAAAAATCTTGCATTGTCACTCAGCGAATCTTCATTGGTTCTCAAATTTCAGGTTAGTTTCAGATCTTCATGATCAGGACATATAACTAGTGAATTACTGATGAAACGTTTTTCACTTATAGCACTGTAACAGGGTCCACGATATACCTTATCACAAATTGTACATACAACTGCAGCAATTTTTTTTACAACGCAATTTTTGATCGAGCTTATCTGGAGGCACTCTCTTCTTAGCCGCCATGTTACTTCTCGATGATTTTAATAAAAGCATTTTGATAATATATGTATTTGCATATATATATATATATATATATATATATATATATATATATATATATATATATATCAAAATTACATATATATATATATATATAGGCGTATTAAACTTGTAGGCGTTTTAAATTTTTTGCGATTTCTTCTTTGTCATTGTTGTAGAAATCAGTTTTATTCAGTGATCTCCTGGATCAATCTATCAGTGTGTGAACCTTTGTTACGTGGCATTCTCGGTTTTTGGGTGTCATGATCAGTGTAACTATAATTGGTTGAATTACTAATATATTCAATTAAGGTATTTTTTAATACTTCTTTAGCATTGGGTGATTTAATTTTTTTAGCAGGAGTCTTATTTGATTTTTTATTTATTATTTTTCTATAGTTTGCATATGTGGAGTTTGCAGTGTTATCGCAGTTTCCTTCTATATTGATTGTTGCACTATCTACTAAAGCTGGGAACTGAGAGAAGTTTATTTTTTGTTGTTTACTTTTTTGTTGTTTTTTTATATCTTCTTTTAATTCCTCTACTGGCATATTGTAATCTGTAGAAAGATCCTTAATTTTTTGTTCATATTTTCTCTTAGTGCATTCCTTATCTATTGGAAGGTGTTATTCTTTACAATGAAGACAAGATGGTGGTGTTAATTGACCAGGGCAGGTTTCTTCTGGTCTATGTGTAATATTGCCACATCTGATTCATTTAATTGTTTTTATTTTGCAGTGTTTCTTAACATGTCCATAATTGAAACAGTTATAACATTGCCTAACTCTTGGGTAGTATTGTTCAAGGGGGTATATAACCCTAAATATTAAAACTTCTGATGGAATTGATTGACCCTTGATGGTAATTTGTATAGTAGTGGTGGTGGTTGGTTTGGAAATAGTTTTATTAGCTTCTCTATCGTATTTTCTTTATTGAATCTACGGACCCCGATGACTTTTATTTGTTCTAACGGAGAGTAAACTTCAATGTTTTTACTTTAATTCATCTTCAAATACATCTGCTGGTATGCTCTTAATTATACTTTTCCTTAAAACTAGGTGATTGGGGACAAATGCAATAAGATTATTTTCTTCCGATTCTGTCCTCAATAGAATTTGGTTAGATATCAGCCTATTGTTGATATGAACACATATTTTGTTTGGTCCTAGCTGTTTAAATTCTTCAAATGCATTTTTTCTTTGGTTAACTTTATAAGCATTCTGGTAATCTCCATTGCTATTATTTTTTGCTTGCAGTTGTCTTTGTTTTGAACATCAACTTTAAATGTGCCTTTATCTGTTTGTTTGTATTGAGGTAATTTGCCATAATTGTTGGTTTGGTTGCGATTGTTGTTGAAATTGTTGGGATTTTTGTTGGCTTGATTGTTGAGTTGACTGTTAGGTTTGTAGAATTTTGGTGCGATCATTATTTTTTCGGGATCTTTTCCTTTTTTATTTTCTTTTCCTGCTTCATCTTGTTTGCTATTATTTAATGAATTTTGATTGCCTCCAATAATATATATGATTTGATCTTCCGTAAAATGTGTTGCCAGGTCTTGGCCTCACTTTAAACTTATAAGTACCAGAAAAATCTTATTGAACTTGATAGTGAAAGTCAAAATATGAAATTCAAACAAGTTTAGTTGTTAAATACGAGAAACATTGACCAGAAATATGCTGTTTCAAAAAGCTGAATGAGAAGAAAAAATATGTACACTAAAAATTGTCATCCGTATTACAGCGATAGAACAGTATAGACAGATTTAATAAGATAACTATATTCAATCATAATTCTCATTGTTCGAGATTGATGTTGATTTTGTAAGTAACTATATAAGTCTATTATACTGAGAGAGTTTCCTGGTATACTGAGTTTAAGCTGTTTACGTTAGGTCAGAAGGTTTGAGATGTAGCAAAACAAGTATAAATATAAATATTTGTGGAATGTAAATTCTGAAGAAGTACTAATGGAGATTACTATATGGAAATGAACTATTGTAAAATGATAAAAGAAATTGTAATCCAAAAAAATTTGGAAATTATCCAACTGGAACGTTTTTTTTTCCTTTTTTTTATTAGATATAGGTACTAGTAAGAGAACACAAATATAAAATACGAACTATATGCAATTTTTTTTAGAATTTAGCTGAGAGTCTGATGTATATCAATTTATTCAGAAGAAGATAATGAAAAAAAGGTTTACTTTCCTGCTTTTCAAGAAGACTGGGCGCCGCTTGGACTCCGAAGTCTGAGAATCCTCCCAGAGGTGAAATCCACTTAGAAGAGGATGGGAGGTCGAAATCTGCTGTCCTGCTAAAATTCAATCCAGATCTCTTTACTCCAACGAGAATTTCAACAATTTCTCTAAATGCGACTAATTGAAGTCACTGAAAATGCCTCTCTGCCTATTATACACACTAAATTCAGACTTTAAACTATAATTCCGAAAACACTTGTAGTTCATAATTTTTAAAATACAAAGAAAGAGACTTTTCAAGGAATAAAAGAAATCAGAAATTGGGGAGACTAGATAAATTTATTATTTCCCTCTTAATAGATTGTATGAAATCTATGAAACTGGTGAAAATAATAAGAAATTTGGGAGAGTTGTGGATTCAACCCCCACACTCTCGAATCGGCAGCGAAAATTAGAATGAGAAAAGACGAAGTGGGAGAGAAGAGAAAAGACGTGCGCCTAGTCCAGAGTGTATCGGTCGACAACGCAAACGCTTAACCCTTTGAAGCATGGATTTTTCTTGCTTGATTTTGGTATACAGGTGTTTTTGGCTTGCTGATTATGAATTTGAGGTCGAAATTTTGAAATTATTCATCCATGATGGCCCATTCAAAATGGCGGATATAGAATGTTCAACACTTCTAGATCGGACCGAAGGTCTAATTTAGCGTTCAAAAGAGGAACAAATACGTAATAACCCCAGTCACCCCATACTTTACGTCTCAATATCCTATGTAGGAGATAGCTCTCAAGCTATTCTTAGTTTTCTGTATATAAAACCGCTCTCAGTCGAACCCAGAGACACGAACGAGAACGTGGCGGCTATTGTCTACATTTTTACTTTTTTAATTTTTCTTTTTTTTAAATTTTTTTTTAATTAATTTTTTTATTTTTTATTTTTATGTTTTGTTTTGCATTCCCTTTCATTTATTTTTCATTCGTTTTCTTTTTGTATGCTTTTTGATATCATTTTTGTATTATAAGATTTGTTTTCTATTTAGGAGTGGTAATTGATAAAGCAATTTTTTGTGACGATAAGCATAATGGTACATTGCAATTATTGCATACCCAATTACATCGTTTTTTATCATTTTTTTTACTGCACGGAGCACAGCGTCTCCTCGTTTCAATATATACAGGCATGGGAACTGTTCGACGCCGTCTTTATTCAACAGAAACTTGTGGTTTTGCATTCGTTACTTGTACTAAAGCTTGACGTTTTCTTCCTTTTGCAATTGAAGTTTTATGCCCAACCAATTGATCTACCAAAAGTAATCGGAAGTATTTCAAAATCAAAGATGGTTGCAGACTCTTCTTGTTGTACAAAACAAATGCATTAACTACAACAACGTCTAAAAAACTCCAAAACAACCTGTGCCACCGTTTCTTAGCCTTGCAATCAATTTTGTAAGTTGATACTAAACGGTCCGCATTGTCCACATAATCCATGTGTATATTATAGTCAGAACACATTACTGGATAATCTACCGGCTTTGAATAGCCATTTTTTTCTTTCCGATTTGTCTGTGTTATCTCACAAGGGTTGTGGTAATTTGATAAAAAGTGAACTTCCTTTTTATCCATCTACTTTATCCAACGAATACCTGTATTAGATGTCATCAATTCGCTCTGCCCGTGATGCATGTTTTTATCAAGTATTTCGTTCTTCGGTAATCTTGCACGATTTTGTCGTACAGTTCCACAAGCAAAGATTTTATCACTTCTCAACGAAATCATAAGATCAACACCCGTAAAGAACTTGTCAAAATACACGTGATGCTTGCCACCCACGAGCTCGCGCGTAAGATCCTTCACAATCCATGCTCCTAATTGTTTTTCAACGCTATGCGTTTTACATGTATATATTTGATACTCGCATACATACCTTCATTTATCTGCACGAATCCAACATTTATACCCGCGTTTTACTGGTTTACCTGGCAATCTGAAATGAATTTTTCCTGAAAAATGCGCAGTTTTTAAGCATTTTATTATTAATATTAACAAATATATAAACAATATATGAGAAATACATTTTTGTATGCGTACAAACATCTTAGTAAGGTAGAACACGAACAAAATGTAATGAAATCATCGGTTAACTAATTTAAATAAATGCCACAAAGGGTTAAGATAACAAAAAAATGATGCACTCTTTGACTGTGACCAATTTTAATATTTAGTATGTTAAAACCATAATTATATTTTCACGGCTACTTAATAAATTCGAGAAAAACATGGTATTGGCGGTCACCTTTGCGACAACGCTTATATTTTCAATTCATAAGAGTTTCCATGTATTTTAGATCGTTATATAGTTACTTTAGTTCACTGTTTATCAATATTTACAAAAAGTATTATCTCAAAATAAGAATTTATTAAGTTATAAGATCAAATAAAAAAAGGAAATGAAACTGAGATTAGTCTATGACTCGGGGCAATTCCGATCAGAACAATGTCGGTAGACGGACAATGTCGGTCACTAGAAATATTTGCTTTTTATAGGTAAATATTCCATTAAAATTAATTAAACAAGCACGAAAAGAGTTTACAGCATAATTATTTATTCATCGTCCACATGATTTTGAGAGTTCTAAGCTTCGGATTGAACTTTTCCACCGGTTATTTTGTTCAAAATACAAGTAATTCTGACATGAGCGAAGGAATTTGTATTTAAAATTCAGACAGAA
Source organism: Gastracanthus pulcherrimus (assembly GCA_949152435.1). Lineage (NCBI taxonomy): Eukaryota > Metazoa > Arthropoda > Insecta > Hymenoptera > Pteromalidae > Gastracanthus > Gastracanthus pulcherrimus. The sequence goes on along the minus strand of OX424576.1, from coordinate 118,229,293 downwards.
GTAAAAAATCAAAAAAATGTGATTTTGAGAGACTATAACTTATGTCTGTGAATTTTTAATACAAATTTGTTCGCTTATGTCAAAATTGCTTGTATTTGGAACAAAATAACCGCTGATGAAAAAAGTTCAATCTGATGCTTAGAACTCCGAAAATCATGTGGACGATGAAAAAATAGCAGTTTCTCTTCGGTAGATATTTAAGGTGACCTAACGACCAAAAGAGGGAAATTTTTTTCGATATATTTCGATAAAATATATAAATTTACCGAAAACGATAATGTAATATATAACGAATAATTAATTATCACCTAAAAATATATAGCCAATTTAATTAAAATTCTAAGGTGATCAGGTCCCCTTCATACTCGTCCAGGTATTGTTTACATTTTTAAAAGACATCTTTTAAATTTAGGTATTGTCTTATTATACCTTATATTGTATTGTATTGTATTATTATACCTTCGAGACATTTAATTTTTTACATATTCAATTTTTATTTAATTTTATCAATGACTGTAATAGTATTTGTATCTAAATACTATCAGCAATAAATTAAAAAACTTGATTGGTAAAATCAGTTTCACAAACTTTAAGTTATTGAATTCTTTTTAATGTATTGTTTATGTCTCAAAAATCTCCATAATATATTTTAGATAAAGAAAATTAATAAAAATAAATAAATGATATATATAATAGAGTTTGCATGATGTAATTTTAGTATTATTTAATTTGTAACAAGCGCATGTCGTGGGCGCTTTTCATTTGAATACGAGAGGAAGTCGCGTCGCGCGTGAATGGCACGGTAAGGCTGCTGTCCCATGCCCTAAACAAAACCGAAATGGCAAAGCCGGTATAGAAAACCCGAAAACCCGTCGACCAATTACAGTCGTTCAGAGTCGCTCTGTTTCTGAGTAGCCAATCACAGCAGTCTTAGAGGCATTCCGACTGCTTCGTTTCGGTTTTCCTCCATCCATGGGACATAGGGTGTTAGAATCGGTAACGGAACGACTCTGAACGACTCTGATTGGTCGACGTCATTCCGGTTTTTTTATTCCGGTTTTGTCATTCCGGTTTGGTTTAGGCCATGGGGCAGTACCGTATGAACTGCAGGAACTAAAATGGCAAAGCCGGAATGGCATTGACCAATTAGAAGTCAGACTGAAGCCGACCAATCACATACATTCCGATCAGTCCATTTCGGTTTTTACAAGCCGCTAGCCACATGCCGCTTATTTTAAATTTGTTGAAGTGGTTATGTAAGTATAAATACGAGATACATAAAATATTTCATGCTTATAATATTTATCACAATTTAAAGGGAGCATACAATTAATACATTTTAAAGTGAACATTAGTTGACATTAGCTGTGAGAATTTTGATGCTTAGAAGGAAAGTCCACGATCTGCGGGAAGCGATTTTTGCTGAGGCTTCAGGAAGTGTTTTCAGGTACCTAAAAGTGATGCCTAGCATCCGTAGTTTCGTCTCATAGGTCCTTGGGGTCAAGATATGACCTTTTGTATTAAGAATACGCCCTATTTCAGTAAAAAATAGTACCTATACTTCGAATCATAACTCTGCAATTTTTTTTGCTAGAGAAATGATGCAATAAGATAAAAAAGTTGACTACAAAAGGTCATATCTTGACCCCAAGGGCCTATGAGAGGAAACTACGGGTGCTAGGCATCATTTTTAAGTACCAGAAACCACTTCCCAAAACCTTATCAAAAACCGTTTTCCGCAGATCGTGAACTCTTCTTGTTAGTGCAATTGAATTCCGGTCCCGATTTTAAACCCCTACGGTCCCATGGAGTATTGTTTCCGGAAATAAGCGTCATCCTAACCTCTCTTTCGATAACTAAGTGTCTCTACAACCTCATTCTGCACGGTATTCCAGCCGTACACAACCTAATATCTTACGTGTGCCACACAGTGTGCTGACCAATCAGCGTTCAGTTTCGTGAATAGCTAAACGTTGATTGGCTAGCATAGTGTGGAGCACACTGATGATACGAGCTTGTATATAGCATGACTGGAATTCCGTGCAGAATGAGATTGTAAAGACATCCTAATATTCCAAATTTTATTAAACTCAAGGAAATTTAGCACAAGATTACACGATAAAGTTACTATTAAATATATTTTCATATAAAAAAATGCTTTTTGCACAAAAGTTATACAAAAAATTGCTTTGATGTAACATCAGTTTGAAATTTTACCGAAAACATATCCTCTATGGAACATAGGGGGTTAGAATCGTAACCTGAACGGTGTATTTCCCGGAAAAGCTGTGATTGGTCGGCCATTCCGGCTTTGCTTTTTTGGTTTTATGTAGGTCATGAAACAGCAGCCTGACGATGACAGTCAATACCGTCCGAGCGGAAAGTTCAGACGAGCACATGGCCAGCGGAAATGGTCGAGAGAATTCTTGAGGCTGTCCGTGCGTGTGCCTCATGTTCGACCATGAGGTTTTCGGTTTTGAGGTTAGGCGAGAGAGTTTGTGAGAGTCTGTACGTAGACTGTATCAGCGAGAGAAACGACTAGTGCCAGTCATCAGCCAGAGGAGCCTGGCCTTTCCGCGTTCTGAACAGGGACATAGCGACATCGTCCCCGTGCGTACAGCGAGCCCGCCGATCGAGTCCGAGAGAAAGTGAGAGAGAGAGAATGATATAGCCATCGTTGGCGTGTTGAGAGGGCAATAGCGACGGTGTCGAGCGCAGGAGTGTGCCTCGATGTGTACAGCGACTTACAAGTGAGTAAAGGGCGAAGCCCGATAATCATACAGCGGCGTCAACGGCATTGCGAGGCAGGCCGACGTTCTCTCGCATGCGTACATTTGCTTCCGCTACAATTTCGCACGCGCGCGGCCCGGGGGAATCGCGTCCCCGCTTTTCTGTATTATCTTATAATTTAGAATTTACGTTTTACACTGTATATCTTCGTGTGGTCATTTGTTTTGGACATCTTTTTCCTTCCCGCTTACCCCCGCTAACGTGGATTTTCAGGAGTTCGATCGTCCAGGCACGAAAGTAGACTGGTGGCGTAGTATAACAGGAGAGAGTACTGCGAGCTACAGGAATCCGGGAATATGTTCGTGTCCGCGCGCGTGCAGCAGCTGCCGTGCTCAAGCTCTCGGAGCAGTAGCTCGGGGTTGCGCACGGGGTTTCTCTTTAATGATATATCCCCCAATCGTGCCCGCTAGCACGTTGTGCAGAGCCTCGATCCACTACTCCAGGAGTTCGAGCTTTGTCGCACGCACGACAGCTCCTGTGCGCGCACGAGCATAGGCGCTAACTCTACTTGCTTTCGTAGCTGTTTCTCAGTTACGCCGTGCTTCTGGCCACTCAGCCACCTAAAAGTCCGCGAGAGCGGGGGGAACAGGCAGGAATGAACAATGGCATGCGAAACGAATACACGGGCGAGTGAAGTTGATACACGTTTTCATATTGTCCTGATAATAATAACATAGAGACACGATACCTCTGAGTCACACAAACTATGCGATCTTGAACCTTGTAGTATCGCGCTTATCGACAAATGTATGTTGCGATATTATTAGCGGCGCTGCACTAATCGCCGGACACAATTTACTTCTCGCTCTCTCTCTCTCTCTCTCTCTGTCCTTTCGCCCGACAGTCTCCTGGATACACACACACACACACACACACACACACACACATATTTTCTAAAAATAGTATATTTTGATTTCTTAAGTTTCAAAACATATTTCTAACATGTTTTTAGCAAAACTCTGTGAGGAAGCAAAAACAAAATTTTTTTGTGGATAAAATTACACAGCGACTGTACCTCTAGAATTAACATATTATCGAAATATATAATTGTTGTTGCAAAATTAGACTCGCTTCGCTAGGGCCGCAAATTACGCAGGCGGCGCTAGTCGGGAGAGTAAAAGTAGCGACGAGAATAATATACGTCTCAGTTTCTAGAAGTGAGGTTACGTGACGTTTAAGACCCTGAATTCGAGGATTAAACACAAACAACTTTCCGACCGGTATGAGAAAAAATCCTATTCTGCACTCGCGAGTAATGAGGACTTTGACGGCTGCGAATTTGTTACTCTCTCTCTCTCTCTCTCTCTCTCTCTGTCCTTTCGCCCGACAGTCTCCTGGATATGTTTCAGGGCGCGCCCCATAACAGCCCAGTCAAATCTGCCAGTTTCTCGTCTACCCGCGTATCGCTTGGTCGCGCGTATCGCGTAAATTTACCTCACCTTCTCCTATGCTTAGCTCGGTGCGCGTGCCGAACTAAGTCGCAGCGATATTCGCGGTTTTTCTCGTGTAATCGTATTTACGAATACTCCTGGTGGGATGTTCGTTACATACTAGGTGTTTCCATTTTTTTAAAAGCCACCCTCTTTATTGCATGTCACAACCTCCTTGAAGGGATTGTAAAAGTGCGAAGACTATAAAAAATGGAAAGTGTGTAATGTTTAGTAAGTTGCATAAAATCCACCCTCAACGCTAAAATTACAAAGGTGGTGTGATCAAGAAATAATCGTTGAAACATCTGCGGTCATCATATATGTTACGAAATTACCGCGAGTGCGCACTGAAGACCGAGTCGAGGCCACCCGAGTGGCCCGAGGAATGTCGAAGGGTGCTGAGACAAGGGTTGCAACCAGCATGCGCATTAATCACCTTCTACCCATGCTGCACATACTATTTTTTTCCCTACCTGAACAGAAAGAGTGATTTTTCGTGCATATATGAAGCAGGCGGAATGTGAATTACTTTCCCATCCTAGCGCGGAGACTACCCACTTTCTGTCCGAGGGTTCTGTTTTCTACCAGAGGGGGTAATAAACAACTTTCCTACAATTTTCAGACAAAAATACAATTTTCTTCCGGAAAATATGTCTTCGCCTCCAAGACACCATTGAATAATGGCAAAAAAATGTTTTCCAATTTCACCCCATTTTCACCCTCGATACTTACTTTATTTGAGACTGTCTAAAAAAATTAATGTGGGTAATGCAAAAAATGCCCTATTATATCGCTACAGAACATGTTTCCACCACAAAATCTCTGTTCAGCGCCCACAATATTCGTGTGTCCATAGATGTCTCCTTTGGCGTTAATAGGTTAACATACAAATCAAATTTTTCAAAAAAGTCCCGTCCGATGATTTTGATTTTGATCTTAAAGTGTTTATACAGTGCCATACTGCAATTATCTACAAAAATATTCCATTTTGTTTCTATTTGCATTTGAACCTAGTTCAGCTGCACCGTGTAAGGTAATACGCTCGGTTATAGAATTACCATTCAGATTTCGATAAAACTCAACATACTGGTAAATATTAGGCTAAACGTGAGTCAGATAACTTTTTGTGAAGCCTAAGTACGTGAGAGAAAAGTTATTAGCATTTTCATTATCACGGGTTTAACACGGAGCCTTATGGGAAATAACAAAAATTTACATATATTTAGGCAGCGTCCGTTCAGTTTTTGTGAAAAATTTTTGTAGTAACAGAAATAGATTAGATAGATAGATTAGATAGATAGATTAGATAGATAGATTAGATAGATAGATTAGATAGATAGATTAGATAGATAGATTAGATAGATAGATTAGATAGATAGATTAGATAGATAGATTAGATAGATAGATTAGATAGATAGATTAGATAGATAGATTAGATAGATAGATTAGATAGATAGATTAGATAGATAGATTAGATAGATAGATTAGATAGATAGATTAGATAGATAGATTAGATAGATAGATTAGATAGATAGATTAGATAGATAGATTAGATAGATAGATTAGATAGATAGATTAGATAGATAGATTAGATAGATAGATTAGATAGATAGATTAGATAGATAGATTAGATAGATAGATTAGATAGATAGATTAGATAGATAGATTAGATAGATAGATTAGATAGATAGATTAGATAGATAGATTAGATAGATAGATTAGATAGATTAGATAGATAGATTAGATAGATAGATTAGATAGATAGATTAGATAGATAGATTAGATAGATAGATTAGATAGATAGATTAGATAGATAGATTAGATAGATAGATTAGATAGATAGATTAGATAGATAGATTAGATAGATAGATTAGATAGATAGATTAGATAGATAGATTAGATAGATAGATTAGATAGATAGATTAGATAGATAGATTAGATAGATAGATTAGATAGATAGATTAGATAGATAGATTAGATAGATAGATTAGATAGATAGATTAGATAGATAGATTAGATAGATAGATTAGATAGATAGATTAGATAGATAGATTAGATAGATAGATTAGATAGATAGATTAGATAGATAGATTAGATAGATAGATTAGATAGATAGATTAGATAGATAGATTAGATAGATAGATTAGATAGATAGATTAGATAGATAGATTAGATAGATAGATTAGATAGATAGATTAGATAGATAGATTAGATAGATAGATTAGATAGATAGATTAGATAGATAGATTAGATAGATAGATTAGATAGATAGATTAGATAGATAGATTAGATAGATAGATTAGATAGATAGATTAGATAGATAGATTAGATAGATAGATTAGATAGATAGATTAGATAGATAGATTAGATAGATAGATTAGATAGATAGATTAGATAGATAGATTAGATAGATAGATTAGATAGATAGATTAGATAGATAGATTAGATAGATAGATTAGATAGATAGATTAGATAGATAGATTAGATAGATAGATTAGATAGATAGATTAGATAGATAGATTAGATAGATAGATTAGATAGATAGATTAGATAGATAGATTAGATAGATAGATTAGATAGATAGATTAGATAGATAGATTAGATAGATAGATTAGATAGATAGATTAGATAGATAGATTAGATAGATAGATTAGATAGATAGATTAGATAGATAGATTAGATAGATAGATTAGATAGATAGATTAGATAGATAGATTAGATAGATAGATTAGATAGATAGATTAGATAGATAGATTAGATAGATAGATTAGATAGATAGATTAGATAGATAGATTAGATAGATAGATTAGATAGATAGATTAGATAGATAGATTAGATAGATAGATTAGATAGATAGATTAGATAGATAGATTAGATAGATAGATTAGATAGATAGATTAGATAGATAGATTAGATAGATAGATTAGATAGATAGATTAGATAGATAGATTAGATAGATAGATTAGATAGATAGATTAGATAGATAGATTAGATAGATAGATTAGATAGATAGATTAGATAGATAGATTAGATAGATAGATTAGATAGATAGATTAGATAGATAGATTAGATAGATAGATTAGATAGATAGATTAGATAGATAGATTAGATAGATAGATTAGATAGATAGATTAGATAGATAGATTAGATAGATAGATTAGATAGATAGATTAGATAGATAGATTAGATAGATAGATTAGATAGATAGATTAGATAGATAGATTAGATAGATAGATTAGATAGATAGATTAGATAGATAGATTAGATAGATAGATTAGATAGATAGATTAGATAGATAGATTAGATAGATAGATTAGATAGATAGATTAGATAGATAGATTAGATAGATAGATTAGATAGATAGATTAGATAGATAGATTAGATAGATAGATTAGATAGATAGATTAGATAGATAGATTAGATAGATAGATTAGATAGATAGATTAGATAGATAGATTAGATAGATAGATTAGATAGATAGATTAGATAGATAGATTAGATAGATAGATTAGATAGATAGATTAGATAGATAGATTAGATAGATAGATTAGATAGATAGATTAGATAGATAGATTAGATAGATAGATTAGATAGATAGATTAGATAGATAGATTAGATAGATAGATTAGATAGATAGATTAGATAGATAGATTAGATAGATAGATTAGATAGATAGATTAGATAGATAGATTAGATAGATAGATTAGATAGATAGATTAGATAGATAGATTAGATAGATAGATTAGATAGATAGATTAGATAGATAGATTAGATAGATAGATTAGATAGATAGATTAGATAGATAGATTAGATAGATAGATTAGATAGATAGATTAGATAGATAGATTAGATAGATAGATTAGATAGATAGATTAGATAGATAGATTAGATAGATAGATTAGATAGATAGATTAGATAGATAGATTAGATAGATAGATTAGATAGATAGATTAGATAGATAGATTAGATAGATTAGATAGATAGATTAGATAGATAGATTAGATAGATAGATTAGATAGATAGATTAGATAGATAGATTAGATAGATAGATTAGATAGATAGATTAGATAGATAGATTAGATAGATAGATTAGATAGATAGATTAGATAGATAGATTAGATAGATAGATTAGATAGATAGATTAGATAGATAGATTAGATAGATAGATTAGATAGATAGATTAGATAGATAGATTAGATAGATAGATTAGATAGATAGATTAGATAGATAGATTAGATAGATAGATTAGATAGATAGATTAGATAGATAGATTAGATAGATAGATTAGATAGATAGATTAGATAGATAGATTAGATAGATAGATTAGATAGATAGATTAGATAGATAGATTAGATAGATAGATTAGATAGATAGATTAGATAGATAGATTAGATAGATAGATTAGATAGATAGATTAGATAGATAGATTAGATAGATAGATTAGATAGATAGATTAGATAGATAGATTAGATAGATAGATTAGATAGATAGATTAGATAGATAGATTAGATAGATAGATTAGATAGATAGATTAGATAGATAGATTAGATAGATAGATTAGATAGATAGATTAGATAGATAGATTAGATAGATAGATTAGATAGATAGATTAGATAGATAGATTAGATAGATAGATTAGATAGATAGATTAGATAGATAGATTAGATAGATAGATTAGATAGATAGATTAGATAGATAGATTAGATAGATAGATTAGATAGATAGATTAGATAGATAGATTAGATAGATAGATTAGATAGATAGATTAGATAGATAGATTAGATAGATAGATTAGATAGATAGATTAGATAGATAGATTAGATAGATAGATTAGATAGATAGATTAGATAGATAGATTAGATAGATAGATTAGATAGATAGATTAGATAGATAGATTAGATAGATAGATTAGATAGATAGATTAGATAGATAGATTAGATAGATAGATTAGATAGATAGATTAGATAGATAGATTAGATAGATAGATTAGATAGATAGATTAGATAGATAGATTAGATAGATAGATTAGATAGATAGATTAGATAGATAGATTAGATAGATAGATTAGATAGATAGATTAGATAGATAGATTAGATAGATAGATAGATTAGATAGATAGATTAGATAGATAGATTAGATAGATAGATAGATTAGATAGATAGATTAGATAGATAGATTAGATAGATAGATTAGATAGATAGATTAGATAGATAGATTAGATAGATAGATTAGATAGATAGATTAGATAGATAGATTAGATAGATAGATTAGATAGATAGATTAGATAGATAGATTAGATAGATAGATTAGATAGATAGATTAGATAGATAGATTAGATAGATAGATTAGATAGATAGATTAGATAGATAGATTAGATAGATAGATTAGATAGATAGATTAGATAGATAGATTAGATAGATAGATTAGATAGATAGATTAGATAGATAGATTAGATAGATAGATTAGATAGATAGATTAGATAGATAGATTAGATAGATAGATTAGATATCCCAATCGCTAATTCCCGATCGGATGTCTTCAGTCAATTTTAGAAGTACAGTCTCTGTACTGTTATACTTTTTAAAGCCTGTCTGTAATGAGCAAGAATTTTCGTTGATGCCAATTAAGTACTCAGATATTTGCTCATAAACAATCCTTTAAAGGATCTTGGAAACGAAGCTCAAAAGGGCCTGAAGTCTGAAACAGAAGATAGAATAGTTTTTTTCTTACGAGGTACCCAATGAGCTTTCTTCCAATTCCCATGAGAGATCCTACTAGATAAGGAGGAGTTGAATATAGTTTCAAGGTGGTGACCAATTACAGGAAGAGCTGTAGCAACAACGCTTTCGGGGATTCCATCTACACCCTTTACCTTGGAGTTTAAATGAGCAACTGCCAGGACCACGTCAGAGTAAGTTACTTCTTTAAAAACAAAACCATTGTACTGGCTGTTCAAAACATGTCACTTAAATACTTCTCAGATACTTTGCGAAATTTACGTGATTTTGGCAGTAGCCCAAGGCCTTGTAACTCCTTCCAGATATATTTCATGTCACCAAGAGCCTCACAAATGTAGTTGTGGAGGAAAGCATTCCGTGCATCATTAGAGCATTGTTCAGCAAGTGAAGAGAGATGCTGATACTCCTGCCTCAGTCTATTACCTTTCATCCGTTTATATCGTCTGCGTGTCACGTTACGTTTATTATATAAGTGTTTGAAGTCAGTATCTACTCACGGAGGCAACCCTTTTTTCTTCGATCTAAACTTTTTAAGTGGGGCTAGATGAATAATTGCCTCCATGAAGTTATTACTCATATAATCTAGTCCACTGTCTACATCTATCTCCGGTAAACCGATGTTTGACCAATCCAAATGGTCTAAAAAGGATAGTAGATCTTCCTGTTTTATAGTTTATGAAAAATACTTAAGGGGTAACACCACTGTAGAAATTTCAAAAAATTAATTTTTTATTGGCTTAAAACATGCTTTAAACCTTTTAGAATATGGTACAAAAGGTCCCATCACGAAAAAAAAAATTTTATTTGAAATTTCGGGACATATACCGATCATTTCCGGATGCTCCGAAACGGCCGATCGCTGATGAGAAGGACCGCCTTATGGCTTGCCTATTGTTCGCAAACTTCCCTAATGCTCCTATAGATGTCGATCTTAAGCTATTATGAGTCGGTTAGGCTAGTTTCAAAATAAAGTACGTTAGTGTAGCGTCTGTATATCGTAAGAAAACGACGCTCTCATTTTCGCTTTCAAAACTATATTTTTGTGAAAGTTTTAATTATTCATTATTACGTTGAACAAAATGGCATCCGAGCCGTAAATCAGCGCATCGTCCGATGAATCGATACGAAGCTGAAGGTGATTCCAGTGGCGTCAGTGCATCGGCAAAAAAACTGAAGACATCCGAGGACGATTTCGATGTAAATTATCCATTTGGATACCGAATCATTAACTTTTTGGCAGTATTTTCTGCAGTTTCTGAGCATGTAAAGTGTAAAATGTGCGGTTCTAATATAACTTTTCATGAAAGAAGTTGTCGGGGCTTGGGCTTCAAAATTTTAATTGTTTGCCCAAAGTGTCCAGAAATTGTTATACCTAACAGTAAATTTAAAAAAATGCATATGAAATTAATCGTCGGATGCTGTTGGCAATGCGACTGATAGGAGTAGGACTGAATGAAATGATGAAATTTTGTGCGTTTATGGAATTACCACGTCCTGTTTTCCAATCTTTCTACGATAAAATAGTGAATCTCATTTCAATAGCAACATCAATAGTTCGTGATAACAGTATGAAATAAGCTGGACAAGAGGAGAGACGAAAGAGCGAGGAAAATGGTCCATCTCAAGGGATTACCGCTTTTTGGAGTTGTATTTTTAATTGGATGGCTTACTGGAAAAATCGTCGATGTGACTGTAAAATCTAAATATTATAAGTCTTGCGAGCACTGGAAAAATAAAACAGAAACATCTGAATACGAAAAATGGCATGCATCACACGCCGATTTATGTCAAGCAAATCATGAAGGTTCATCTGGTAAAATGGAGGTAGATGCTGTTATTGAAATTTGTTCTCGTTCCGACAGTTTCCACGGCCTAAAGTATGTGAATTATATTGGTGATGGTGACAGTAAGACTTTCAAAGGCATACTGGATTCTAAATAGTACACTAATTTTGAAGTACAAAAAAGAGAGTGCATCGATCATGTACAGATAGTAGTCTACGCTTGCTCGCTTTCGGTCCACTCGTGTTCGCCATGAGATGGCACAACTGTGCAGTCTTTTTGGTCGCTTTATCAGCTACATATACTAGGTGACGAAAGAAAGTAAGCTTAGATTCTAGTTTGAGTCCCAGATACATAGCCTCCCTCCTTGTCGAAACCTCCGCATCTCCCATATACATGGGAAAGATGGTCTAAATCCATTTGCCACTGAAGGGCACGATCACTGTTTTAGCGGCTGCCAAGTCGAGACCGCGTTCCCGCCATCCAGCGCGAGATCCTGCGCGTCGCCTGGTTCAGCAGATATTGTGCTTTTTCAAAGTCTCGCGCGATGATGACTAAAGAGACATCATCAGCGTAGGCTACCATGAACACCCCTTCCGGTACCCGAGTCGTAACAGGGCATCGTACAGTTCCATCGATATTCCAAAAATCAGGGTCAATGATTGACTCCTGTGCCACGCCAACGCTGAGGTATTTCTTGCGTCGGCCTTCTTCTGTTTCGTAGCGGAGGATACGGTCCTTTAGGTAGTCCTGTATCACCCGCATGAGGTACTCTGGGACGCTGAACTCGTTCAACGCGTCCAAGACGTCTAGCCACCTGGTCGAGTTGAAGGCGTTCTTAACTTCTATCGTAACGAGAAGCGCGATGTTCGTGGAAAAATGATTTCCAGTCCATGCTCTGCTTCCCAGCCGAACTACCTGTCGTATAGCGTGCACTGTGGATCGCCGTTTCCTGAACCCATACTGGTTGTCAGCTAAATCGCCGACAGTCTGCACAGCTCCCTGTAGTCGTGGTTTGAGCAACCTCTCATAGAGTTTCCTTGCGTGGTCCAACATGTACAGTGGCCTGTTAGACGACGGAAGCTGGGGATCACCTCCCTTACCTTTGCTGATCAACACGAGACGCGCAATCTTCCAGGGCGTGCCAAAGACACCCGTCTTCAGGCACGCGTTGTATATGTTCAGCAATAGAGAAGGTGCTCTCACGGCGATGATCTTCAATATCTCATCTGGTATCCCGTCGGGCCCAGGCGCCTTTCCGCTCTGCATCATTTTGGAGTCGATCCGCAACTCATTAGTGGAGAATACGGGGAATCTCACCTACTTCAGCAGCTTCCTCCTGGTCTTGCCTTGGCGGATATGTTGCGAACAGAGTGTCCATGATTCGAGCCAAGCTGTTCGTCGAAACGGTGATTTGGGAGCGCTCAGAGTTTCTTGCTCATGATTTTGTAGCCCAGGATCCACACGTGCCTATTGACTTCCTCCGGTTGATCTCGCGCCGGAGTCACTTGCACGCCGCTTTGCGCTGCGCCGACAACAGTGCTGCCTCCGTTTCGTCTCTCGTTCTTTGTGCCCTTCTTCTGAGGCGTTTCGCTTCCGCTCTCAGTTACGCTATTTCGTCCGATCACCAGTAAGCAGGGCGTTTTCCATGTCGCGATCCCTTGCGCGGCATGGATGCGTTGCAGACTCAGTGAATGAGACCCATAGTCTCCCTCACGCGGGCCTCCGCATCGTCCCTGTCTTCGGCGGCGTTCGTGGCAGGTAAATTTCCCCATCCTTTGAGCAGTACCTCGACTAGTTTTTCCGTGTTCAGCCTGGCCAGATTCCATCGGGGTGGCTTTGTCACAACTCTTTGCGACTGGGATTTATCGCGCAGCTGAAACTTGATGTATTGGTGTTCGATTCCGTTGTAATTCCATTACCCTCCAATCCGATGCTCTACGCGCTAGATTTTCAGATGCGAAAAACACGTCCGGAATCTTCCCAATATGCCCTACCCTTCTGAATGTCGACGAGTTCCTAACGTTGAGAACTATCAGGCCGAGTCTAGATACCATCTCCATGATGGACTTTCCTCTGCTGCACGACACTGGCATGCCCCACTCCAATGCTCACGCATTGAAGTCGCTGCGACTACGATCACGCCTTCTATTTCGCTGATCGCGTCTTCCAGCTCGTCCAGACTCCGCCTGAATTGCTCAATACGGACGTTCAGGATTGAGTAGCAGCTCACGTAAGTTAAGTCTCTGCTTCTCACGCACACAAAGCCGCTCCCGGTCCCGTGTTCGTCCACTCTGATGGTTCGTGGGTCCACGTAGATTGCTGCTTGTGTGTCAAATTGCGCCAAATGTGTCTTTGTACCACGTAGGTACGTTCCAGCCACAGTACTGCTCGATGATTAGCAACACATCAGCTCTCAGGTATACTCTGAGTCAGAAGGCTGTAGGCTAATTCGGCTCTATGGAGGTTCGCTTGAAGGGCCGTTATGCGGTCCATCATTAACGCATGGCTTTGGTCGGCCTAAGCGTTTCGCGAAACGCTCTACACTGCCCAGTGCGCGGCGTGTTGCCCAGCTGTACTTGGTCTACTTTCAGGTCAGTGCACAAGACGCACTTCGCGTCGGTAGCCTTGCAGGCTGCTCCTTTGTGACCTTCCGCGCCACATTTGTAACAGACCTTGCTTCTGTCTGGGCTACGATAATCGCGCGCTTGATGTTCGTAACCCAAACATTTGAAGCACCGCTCAAGCCGCTGCCATCTTCTCAGTCGGTAGTTCATATAGCCGTCTTTCAGGCGATTCTTCTCAAGGAGGAACTCTGCCTTTTCCTGGTCCATCTCTACGATGGCCAGTCGCTGCTCTCTACTGTTGGGCTTCGTCAGCGAAACACTAATCTCAACCGTTGAGCCTCCTGCTTCGTCAAAGACCCTCTTGATCGCCGTCTCCACTTCTTCTTTGGTGGTAAGGCTGTCCAGGTTTCTGATTTCCACGTTTGTTTTAGGCGTCAGGGTCTTTACTTTCCCCGACGGAGGGAACCTGGATGTAATGGAGAATACCTTAGTTGCAATAACTGAGATATTGCTAGCACAGTCTTTAATCTTACTAATGGCTATTCTATTTTCTTCATTGGTAAGGTCGACGTAATTGAACTTCTGTTTGTCTCGCTGATGGTATTGGATTTCTCAGAGGCAGAAAAGTCCTTACCATTGCTTGCACGGTTATTTGGTAGACCCTGATCTGATTTACTGTTTATAAATGATTAACCTCGTTCTTTTACCCTTTTAAAATGGTAAAATGTAATATATACCCTTTGAAAAGTACTCTTCTAAAAAAAATGAAAGGCAAAGTCTCTACCTTTTTGCATACACTTTCATTCTTTAAGGTAAGCCTATACTGAAATTTGGTCAAAAAGTCGTTTTTATTTTGATTTCTTATAAAGTCTATAATCGGTTTTAAATTTTTTAAAGTATAGTTATTATATTTAACTATGATGATAAAAGTATCAAGTATATAATTATACAATTGAAAAAAATTAATTATGGCGGATTTTGAACTCTGTAAGTGTCTGTTTAGGTAGTTATCCCCTACAATCCAAAGTCTCGAGAAACTTCTGAAATTTTTAGCAAAATCAATTTTAATCTCAAAGAATGTCCCTTCAAAATTTCAGATCACTGTACCATATAGATTTTGAGTTATACTCATCCAATTTTCACGCGTTTCGGGTCTTATTTCAATAGAATATGGCGATTTCAACGAAAAATCCATGAATATATGTTTATTTCAGCTCTAGCGATTGCGCAAGTCTCGAAGCAAATGTCTGAAAATCTGGCAAAAATTAGATAAAACTCTAATAAAGCATATATTTTCATTTCTAGAAGCTGATCCATACAGTAAGGAACTAATATTAATCCAACGATCGTAAATCTCATTTTTGATAGTAACTACATGAGTCAATAGTTGATATTTCCCTTGTAATTTATATATTGTTCGTTTTAATTGCATTAAAACAGCATGGAAATAATTCATTTGTGCAATTCTCATTTTACATATAAAGAACTTCATGTGTATTGAGATTTATATTTTTCAGCTTTGTCTTGACTCACACAGTTGGGAGATAACTAACTTAAGTGCCTCTTAATCCGGTAATGCCTGAAACGGCATACATTTGTCACTCTTTGCACGTTTGTAGAATACATAAGAAGCGTCTACAAATCTTCATAAAACTTGGAACCTTATAGTTTTTGAGTCTACTCTTTTCAAATCCACCGGGCGTTTTTTCTTAAATCTAAGTAATTTTTCAATATAGCAATTTTTTTCTAAAGAATCGTAACTTTTGTGACGTCTGAAAAGTTACATAAAATTTTTTCAAAAATTAACAAACACTTAAAATATTATGCAGGGTTAGACGGAGATAGATATATGGAAATTACAGGTAAGGTTAAGTTAGGGCATTCTGCATTTTGAATAGTTAATATATTTATTATTAATAAATAATACAACCTTTTTATTATTAATAATTAATGAGCGCATATACTGTTTATTAAGATGTAGCATAGCAGAGTAACACAGGATGGCTGTCCTGAAGATGATGCACCTGCTTTTTCCCCTTTCTGTTGCAGGTATTACGCCAGAGCCGAACACGAAAGAGAGAGAGAGAGAGAGAGAGAGAGAGAGAGAAACAGACGATCGCCGGTCAGCCGTACAGTATCAGCAGAGACACCAGGGTATGATCAGACGCCCGCGCCGTACTCTGGGATAAAGCCGGAGCGGAGGAGAGGGAGTGTTCCAGCAATGAGTTGCCGCGCGTGCGGAGTCAAGAAAAACCGAAGTACGAGTAGCGTCGAACCCGCTATAGCCGAAGGTGAGGCATGAATGCTGCGGCAGCGAGAAAGAGTCGCGCGTGGGAGGGGGGGGGGAGGGAGCAAGTCGCGGAGCCACAGGTAGCAGCGTGTAGCCGTACCGCGCGCTCTCGCCCATTGCGGTGGTCTGGGTCGTGCTAGCGCAATAATTCAAACGGCGCTGCGCAGACATTCCCCCAGCCTAGAGGGCGGAAGCATCCAGCACTGTCCCTCGCACTCCTTTATAATTTAAAGAGCGCGCTTGCCGTCATGTTATATTATTGTACCGGATATCGACTTCAGACAACGTAGTACTTAATCTACTGGTACTACGTGGGTTATCTGAAAACTCCATGAATGCTAATTGATAGGGGTGTTGGTGTGGTGGGGGTAATTGCCAGGAGTAGGAGTTGGAAAAGTGATCAGAATGCCATCGCGAGGCCGAGCAGGACGATATCCTCCTCTGCCACTCGCTGCTGGACTGTCTTGTACACTACATGCCCGGTTTTTTCACAGTTTAAAGATGCCGTAGCCATTTTGAATTTTTACTTGTAGAGGTTAGCTCGTGTCGTGATAATTTAAACGCGAGTAGAACCGGAGTTAATTGTTTATTTAGTACGCAGAGTAGTAAAATCAATAAATATTTTTCTTTTCTTCCATTTGGAATCGAATAATTAATTCAGTGAGTGGTCCAATATTAAACCTGGCGTCCTTTCGAATGAACGCCCGACACTTATTAATTTTTAGTGTATTGAATCATTGGTGAGTCTGTCATTTATTTTCGGCATAATAATTAATCAGTCGTATCTCTCATATCTTGAGAACGATTATAATAACTGCCATATTTCTGTTACTTTACAGAATTATGTTAGACTGGTTGCGCTGCTAGCGGACCAGGGTTATTATTGCCAATAATAGTGCCAGGGGAATTGTAGTCGGTCTCGAATTTAAATATTAACGTATCGATTAATGGGTTATTAAAATTAAGTGTTGCAAAATTTGTTGTTAAATTGGGAAAATAATCGCGATTTTCAGTTTCATTTTATGTCACAGGTTAAGTTTCGAAAGTGTATCGGTGCGGAGCGAATAGCGATTACGACGACATTGTGTTGAACGGCATGGGTAGCGTCAGTGCGATCCTTAATTGCCGAATAAGGCTAATTATCGAAATTTAAATGAATGGTTTATAAATTATTGTTATACTTATTTAATATTGAATAAATAATTCTTTTACATTGTAATCTTTGGATGCAGCTTAGTAAATTTATTCAGTAGTGAGTAAATTTTCTCCGACTTTCCCGCATGTAATTAAATTAAACTTATTAGTATTCAATTTCTATTTAGCAATTAATACTATTAATTATTGTTCCATCTGGCTCAATGTTGGATTTGTCAAGCTCCGGGCGGATCTACTCAGCGACCTCCTCCGAGAGAATAAGACTCGTAGGCCAGATTAGTGCTCCTCTTCCAAATTTCGGTGGTTACAGTAAAGATTTTTCGTGATAATAGTTAGGAGCAAATAATTAATATTTATTTAAATTTACTTTGTCACACTTTTTAAATGAAAACGTTACCCAATTGGATCGAAACTGTAGATCTGGTGGCATACAGACTTGTATTTTAAAATGCTACAGCAAAAATTTTAAAATTCAGTAAGGTGGATTAAAAATGAAGGTGATAATTTGAAAATTTCGCTTTTTCTACAAAACTGAGTTTATTTTAATTTTTTTGTGACAATTTTAAAATATTTTTTATTCTGTAATAGTAGATGTAGGAAAATTGTAAAACCCAATTAAGAAATTGAATACTATTCGGTCCTGTATTCAACGTATTTGTGTATTATCGCTTTCTATAATTATCTATCGTAGGGCGTACTTAAGATAAATATAATTCATTTTAATATTTAGTACAGAATTCAAACAATCAGTACTAGAAAAAGAAAAATAGAAAATTTTCGATTTTATGTCGCGATTTTGAATTTGCTATATTGAATTTTAAAATTTTTGCTGTGGTATCTTAACCCTCTATTGTCGAGATATAGAAATTGTTAAGTAAAACTTCTAAAACGTATTAAGAAATGTGTTTCAGCTACATTTGAATACTTTTTTGCAATAACATTTTTTTTTTTTTTCAGATTTCTCGGTTTTAATTCGGCCATAATTGACTGATGCCTTCATTACAAGATCGGATATAATCCACTTCGACGTGATGGACATATTCATTCTGCAGAATTTTAAGTTTATCTCCTTAAATCTCCTTTATCTTATAAATGGGCCATAAGTTGGTGACCTTGCCTTCCATTTTCACGGTTATTTGAAGGTCAACTTGTGTTTTGTTAATTGGGTCATTTTTTAAAACTCACGATTTACCTTCTTTGCAATATCAAACACGATCTACTCAAGATGCAGATACAATTCTATTAAAAAAGGCCAGCATTGTATCATTCGTACTACCAATAGATAGGTAGATACTCTAGGTCTGGATCATCTTGCAATCTTTTCGACTACAAAAATGTCATCTTTTTTTGCAAGTTTCGTAAAAAATAATTCTGGTAGACCGAAGTTACAGTGGCTTTAACTTAGCAATTTTTTGAAGAGGCAATAACTTCCAAACCGGTGTAATTCTAGTCAGACGTAATCTTTTTAAAATTTTCAAGAGAGGAATTAAAGGTTTTTTCAAGACACAGAAAATGGGATTTCGCAGGATTGATAAGATCTGTAGAAATGACAAAAGTTTGAACATGACCTAAAAATTAGAAAAATGCGCATGAGCATTGGTGCTCACCAAAATGAGTCTTTAAGTATTTACGGACAGGACATTACAGACAGGGAATGCTTTTTTGTTAACATAGTTAACATTGAAGCTCTGTGGAATATTTAAAAATATCATGTTTCTGGCCAATTTCAAAAATTCAAAAAATTCTAGGGAGTACCATAGTGAATAAAAAGGACTTAAAAAGTATGATTCTGAACATACAGGAATTTTATATTTAGATTATTGGCTTTTAAACGGATAATTACAGATTATGTAGAACTATGTGTCTATTCAGTAAACAGAGTATCGGCCTTTAGAAATTCGATTATGCAGGCTCTCTAAAAGTCAAAAGTTCTGTAGAATCTCTCATACATACACACATATATACATACGTATATTAGACATATCCATATGCATATGCATATACAATGTATCGATATAAACATATCTTATACACTAGGTGTACCCTGCGGCTTCGCCCGCATAAATATTTTAGTGAATCATTAAGCTATGTTTATCTAGACAGTAAAACGAATAAAGACGTATGTGTACAAAATGTATATGTATATTGCATATGTGTGTGTATAGTATATAATATATATGTATATCGTATTTGTCTAATGTATAATATATATGTATAATGAACCCTGCGGCTTGGCTCCCATAAATATTTTAGTGAATCATTAGGCTATGCTTATCTAGACAGTAAAACGAATAAAGACTTATGTGTACAAAATGTATATGTGAGTGTGTATATGTGTATATGTATATGTGTATATATATATATATATATATATATATATATATATATATATATATATATATATATATATATATATATATATATATATATATATAAGGGTCAATCCATGTCAACCGGATCAGTGCTGCCGCCAAAATTTGAAGCCACGCATAAATACGTTTGAGGTATCAAATTGATGGCTGGACCATAAGGATGAAAGTGCCGTATGCGCTTTTGCAGAAATCAAGATGACGGCATCAATATGGCCGCCGGAGCCTTGGAAATCTCGATCGATCGACCAAATTAGCGCTGACGTAAGAATTTGGAGCCATGCAAAAATACGAATGCGGGCTCAAATTGATGACTGGACCATAAGGATTAAAGTACCGTATGCTCTTTTGCAGAAATCAAGATGGCGCCATCAATATGGCCGCCGGAACCTTGGAAATTTCGACCGATCGACCGAATTAGCGATATCGCCAGAATTTGGAGCCACCTAAAAATACGTATGAAGGCTCAAATTGATGGCTGGACCATAAGGATCAAAGTGCCGTATGCGCTTTTGCAGAAATCAAGATGGCGGCATCAATATGGCCGCCGGAACCTTGGAAATCTCGACCGATCTACCTAATTAGCGTTATCGCCAGAATTTGGAGCCACCTAAAAATACGTTCGAGAGCTCAAATTGATGGCTAGACCATAAGCTTCAAAGTGTCGGAAACAAAATGATTCATGGGAAAAGTGGTTTCCGAAACTCAAATCACGAATCAATGTATCCATTATTGTGGATGTACGTCGCAACAAGAACAAAAATGCAGAATTGATTGCCAAACCTGATGAGAAGAGCGTTGAAAGTTATTCTCAGCAACGCGTATCCTAAGACACGCCCTATTGATTCTGAACCCATAGAATGGTGGATCTCGTATGACACATGTATAAGAAAGCCGTGGTAGTATAAGACGTTGAAACTACCTAAATCGTCTGGAAATCAATTAATAGAGATTTAGTAGGTTGAGTAGCTCCAATCATATGCCTTGTAGGTTCAAATTTCTTCCGGAACGATTTCCTAAATACCGACAGTCATTAACCGGTTGAAAAACTCACCATTGTATGATAAGAACTCAATGTAGACCTTTTCAAATTCTTAACGAGTTTCATATTGCATAGTAATTATGTCATGTTTTGATCCAGAGTACTTCTTCACTTTCAGTTTATTATCAGTAGTTGGAATGAATGCGTGGCTGCTCTGAATTTTTTTCACAGCAGGTGGATTTTTATATTTTCTATGCAAGCTTTTCACTAGTTGTTTATGCTCCTGCTTACTATAATGGAAAAATTTTATGTTTTTGAATTTTTCTTCTGCAAACTTGAATAGAGAAGTTGAGTCCAAGATATCATTTTTTGGTTCGACTTGTAAACTGTATCGAGTGCCTTCACTCTTCAAGCATGCTCCAAGACCATCGCAAATACATTTTCCATGTGACGTTGCATGACAGTTCCACTCCGCTTCAATTCCAAAATCAGTCTTGTGATTCATAAGATGCATCATCTGAGTTCTATTTTTGAAGTGCTGTCTTGCACCATCAGTTATATAATAAACTTTCTTTACTCGTGGACACGCCTTTTTATTTTCCGGTATTACCTTCTACTGCATCAAATATACTGCGGTAGCATCATGAGTTGTGCAGTATGAGAGTAAAATAATGTTCTTGTGTTTCAAGTCCTCGCCTGATCGACAATAGAAAGCAACAGTAAGAACAGAACATTGATCATTGTTATAATGAAAGGTTTGAGCTGCATTCTGTACAACGTATGTATAATTTTCTGCAAAGTCACAATGCAATAATACCTCATTTTCACCCAAATTCTCCTTCTTGTCAGTTATGAATTTTTCTTATTCTTTCGAGATAAAACTGTGGGGAACTAGAACTGCCAAGCGTTTGTTCAATTCTTCTACAAATTCATCTGAGGGAAGACATTCTTGTTTGCGGCTACATCGATCAGTAGATGTCCAGGTGCTGAATATCACTTGCTGTATATTACTTTTTTCTAATAATTCCAGAATAAGTTCTGAAAATTTCTCCATATTGGGACATTTTTCACATTCTAGCAAAATGACAAGCAGTTGTAGGTTTCTTACAAAGGATGTATCCAATACAATCTCTATAATCACTTAGCCTAGTTTCACATTGTTTACTCAAATTTTTCAAATCAATAGAGTCGATCATGAGTTTGATGTTTTGGTGGATTGTACATACACAGACGCTGTGCGTCCCTAATGCTCCAGCTACAACACACCATTTTGGCCGCAATTCCGCAAATTTTGAAGATTCCATAGGATGCTGTGGATATTTTTTCTTGAACTTTAAGTGCAATACTTTGATATCATATAACAACAAATGTTTCTGTTTCATTACTTTGGAAGCATCAACTTTGATTGCAATAGTCTGTTTTTTGTGGGGCATTATGCGGCTGTTGGAATCATTTTCGTAGAACTCTTGTACTTTTTTAACAGTTTCTTCATTGATATTTTCCCCCTTTTGAATTGTGGTATAGCTAATATTCCGCCTGATTTTTTCAGTTCTTTGGACTGTATTGCCATCCTGTAAGAACACTGGAATTCTTCAGAGATCTGACGACTGCTCCAACAATCAGGAGCTATTGTAAGTATAGATTTCCGCAGAGGATCATTGTCTGTCAAACTTTTGAATTTCTCCTTCAGACCATTCAGGAGATCCTCAAGTTCGTCCTCCCTAGTTTTGCATACCTTCTTAGCAGGAAGCTTCTCTAGAGAATCGTCAAGGTCTATTGAAAATTCAGTTACAACACTATCTAAAGTTTGGTCTTTTTGTGAAACATAAATACTGTGCCTGCACTCATGGCAAACTTTCGAACTAGGAAGTAAATGTGGATATTTTTCTGATAAAGATGTCGATATTGTTCTCAAAGCTTTACCGGTATGTCCTTTTATCCCTAATGGGTTGCAACATCGCTTAGAATGAAACTTTTGTGGCTTCGCGTTATTTTCCATCTAAGATAATTGTGATTCAATAATGAGGTCTCAGACAAGATGACGAACAATCGAAAAATGTTTGAAACTGAAAAGCTTCAGAAAAGTAAATACTTTTCATGTACAAAATGTGACGGACTACTGTTAAGTTCGTACTGTGGAGAAGAGACGCGATCGAGAGGGCTTTTCAACTATCCTGAAAAGGACTGTTGGAAATAATCAATGCGCACCCTCAATGGGCGAATGCAGAAATCGTCAACTATTCTGAGAAGAACTGTTGACGATTTTCAACTTTTAGTAATTATTTGCAGGTAGAAAGGTACCCTGGAACAGAAGATAAAGCAGATGTGATGCTATACGAAACTCACAGTAAATGATGGTTTGCAATGGACCAGACTTAATCCGAGCTACTCGATCTACTGAATCGCTATTAATTGATTTTCAGAAAATTTTGCTAGTCAGGACAGCGTATATTACCGATAATTTCTCATGCAACCCATTCTGTGGGTTCAGAATCAATCCAGGGTATAATAGCGTAGGCGTTGCTGAGAATAACCTTCCACACATTTTTTCTCAGGTTTTGCGATAACTTCCAAGGTTTTGGCGTACATACTGATGTCGCCATCTTGATTTCTGCAAAAGCGTATACGGCACTTTGATCCTTATGGTCCAGCCATCAATTTGAATCCTCATACGTATTTTTAGGTGGCTCCAAATTCTGGCGATAGCGCTAATTCGGTAGATCGGTCGAGATTTCCAAGGTTCCGGCGGCCATATTGATGCCGCCATCTTGATTTCTGCAAAAGCGCATACGGCACTTTGATCCTTATGGTCCAGCCATCAATTTGAGTCCTCATACGTATTTTTGCATGGTTCCAAATTCTGACGTCAGCGCTAATTTGGTCAATCGGTCGAGATTTCCAAGGTTCCGGCGGCCGTATTGAGGCCGCCATCTTGATTTCTGCAAAAGCGCATATGGCACTTTGATCCTTATGGTCCAGCCATCAATTTGAGCGCTCATACGTATTTTTAGGTGGCTCCAAATTCTGGCGATAGCGCTAATTCGGTCGATCGGTCGAGATTTCCAAGGTTTCAGGGCCATATTGATGCCGCCATCTTGATTTCTGCAAAAGCGCATACGGCACTTTGATCCTTATGGTCCAGCCATCAATTTGAGCCCTCATTCGTATTTTTGCATGGCTCCAAATTCTGACGTCAGCGCTAATTTGGTCGATCGGTCGAGATTTCCAAGGTTCCGGCGGCCATATTGATGCCGCCATCTTGATTTCTGCAAAAGCGCATACGGCACTTTGATCCTTATGGTCCAGCCATCAATTTGAGTCCTCATACGTATTTTTGCATGGTTCCAAATTCTGACGTCAGCACTAATTTGGTCGATCGGTCGAGATTTCCAAGGTTCCGGCGGCCATATTGATGCCGCCATCTTGATTTCTGCAAAAGCGCATACAGCACTTTCATCCTTATGGTCCAGCCATCAATTTGAGCGCTCATACGTATTTTTAGGTGGCTCCAAATTCTGGCGATAGCGCTAATTCGGTCGATCGGTCGAGATTTCCAAGGTTTCAGGGCCATATTGATGCCGCCATCTTGATTTCTGCAAAAGCGCATACGGCACTTTGATCCTTATGGTCCAGCCATCAATTTGAGCCCTCATTCGTATTTTTGCATGGCTCCAAATTCTGACGTCAGCGCTAATTTGGTCGATCGGTCGAGATTTCCAAGGTTCCGGCGGCCATATTGATGCCGCCATCTTGATTTCTGCAAAAGCGCATACAGCACTTTCATCCTTATGGTCCAGCCATCAATTTGAGCGCTCATACGTATTTTTAGGTGGCTCCAAATTCTGGCGATAGCGCTAATTCGGTCGATCGGTCGAGATTTCCAAGGTTCCGGCGGCCATATTGATGCCGCCATCTTGATTTCTGCAAAAGCGCATACAGCACTTTCATCCTTATGGTCCAGCCATCAATTTGAGATCTCAAACGTATTTTTTCGTGGCTTCAAATTTTGGCGGCAGCACTGATCCGGTTGACATGGATTGACCCATATAAATATATATATATATATATATATATATATATATATATATATGCATAATATATGTGTATATCCATACATTGTATATATGTATGTATATATAATATATAGGGTGTTTCATTTTAATCCATCCACGTAGGTAACCTCTGTAAAAACAATTGATATCAAAAAGTGACCTCTATAAAAGTTGAAGGGGACATAGGGGGCCACCCAATGGTACCAACGACCTTCACCTTGAACTCGATTTTCAAGGTCATATGATGGTTACAGTGTTTTCTTAAATGGGAACCCCTATTTTTGACCCGGAATCGGGTAGAGCGGGAAAATTTATGTCTTAAATGACATTTCAAGTGTGCTTTAGTGACCTTCAGAAGGTCAATTCAAGGTCAGATGCTTAAAAAACAGCCTAAGCACATTTTTTATCCTATCTTTAGCATTACCCAGGGACAACGACGTGAACGTAATAGGATTATGTGCCCTTCGGGGTGCTTGATTAGAGTGAGTTCTCTTGGATAGTTCGACATTTCTTAATAAAAATTACCGTGACAGGTGGATTCAACGTACCGGACGTGGAGATTTTGGTGTTCGATGGCCAGCAAGATCACCAGATATGACGTCACCCGACTTTTATTTAACTAGGAAAAATATGGTGCTTAGAATATGAACCGCTTGTGCGAACATCCCAAGGGCTGTATGACTAAGAACAGTAGAGGAATTTTAGCAGCGAATAGAATTATGCACACAACAAAATGGTGGTGTCTTTGAGCACCTACGTTGAATTCTGGAGATACGTGAAAGGCAAGGGGACTCACTCTAATCGAACCCCGAAAATTGAGAGGCAAGGGGACTCACTCTAATCAAGCACCCCGAAAAGTGATAGGCAAGAGAGCTCACTCTAATCAAGCACCCCAAAGGGCACATAATCCTATTACGTCCACGTCGTTGTCCCTGGGTAATGCTAAAGATAGGATAAAAAATGTGACCTTTAAGTAACCTGGGGTATTGATGACAAGGTCAAGGACGTTGTTACATTCTAATGGTAAATTTTTCCATTTTCGGATCCTTAATAAAAAGTTCTCTGTCAAAATAACCACTCTGACCTTTAAATGGCCTTGAAAAGACAACATGGCTGTTTTCACAGTTAAAGTCGATCATTCTTATAAGATATCTTCACACCGTTTATTCTACCAAAAAATTTCAACAAAAAACAGCTCTTAGGCAGTTTTTTAAGCATTTGACCTTGAATTGACCTTCTGAAGGTCACTAAAGCAAACTTGAAATATCATTTCAGATGTAAATTTTCCCGCTCTACCCGAGTCCGGGGTCAAAAATAGGGGTTCTGATTTAAAAAAACACTGTAACCTTCAAATGACCTTGAAAATCGAGTTCAAGGTCAAGGTCGTTGGTACCATTGGGCGGTAACTTTTGTAGAGGTCATTTTTTTATATCATTCGTTTTTACAGAGGTTACCTGCGTGAATGGATTCAAATGAAACACACTGTATATGAGTCATTCTGATACTTCTTTAAAAATGCGTGCGCATGGGGTCTTCGAAATTTGCCGCCGATTTTTTATATGAAAGTACTCATCAAAATAAGCTTTCAAAAAAAAAATTTGATCCCCTGAGGACCCTTGTGCGACCTAGTAGTGTTTTGAATTTTCAAAAGTGACGAAAAACCGACTATTTTTTAAAAATTCCAGGAAGATGTAGGGAGGTTGCCATTAATACCAATTTAAACGTACCAAAAAAGATTTTTTCATCTTTTTAAGAACTTAAATAAAAAAATAGACCCCCTTGGCAGCTCAATGGATCACCCCTATGGAGTGAGTTGAGTATAAACCTAAAATTTGTGTTTTTAATTAATATATTTTTTTAATTATAAATTAAATTTTAATTAATAAATTAAAAGTCTCAATGTCAGCTTTCATATGGACATGCACAGAATTGTCCGTAATGTATAATACGTCACGTAAATTACGGCAGACTTAAATAGTATGACGTTTACTGTTGGAGAAAAAAGCAAGCAGGAAAGAAAATTCACAATTATGCTAGAACTGGAATACACCATACCAAACCAAGTGCATTGTTTTCTTGGATGCTTGAACTATGTATTCTGAAAATTAGAGCTGAAAAAGGGTTCAGAGAAAAAAGTTGCAGGGGTACCAACTTAAAGATTTTTAATAAAGTACTTATTTTTCTGAGGCTTCATCATTAGCTATAAGAAACCGTTTTGAACGTACCAACAAAGGAATTAAAGGTCTTTTGATGACGAAGAATTTGAGACGTAGTAGACCTAAATCCATATCGATTTCGTAAAACGGCAAGGAATCGAACATAACCTAAATAACCCAATTCTAGGTTTATATTCAGCTTAGTAGGAGTGATTCATTGAGCTGCCAAGGAGGTCTAATCTTTTTTCTTAAAGTTTGTAAAAAAATGAAAAAATATTTTTTTGGTACGATCAAATTGGTATTAATGGGAGCTCCCTCGAATTTTTAAAAAAATTTCCGTTTTTTGGTCACTTTTGAAAATTCAAAACACTGTACTAGATCTCACAGAGGACTTTAAGGGCTAAAAAGTTGTTTGAGAGCTTGTTTTGATAAGTACGTTCTATTTTTAAATTGGCGGCAAATTTAAAAAATTGTAAAATTGAGTTTCTATATGCGGTTGTTTATATTTCTCTGAAAAAAATAAATCATCTGTAATTTCTATGCGGCTTATGTGTTTTTCCGCAAAAAACAAAGAGAATCGTTGAAGTTTTATTAAGATAGGTGCAGTATTTTGTTCGTGATAAAGTTACAAAAGAACAAACAAACAAACAAGCAAACAAACAAAGTTTCCCATTTATATATTATAGTAAAGACATGTATATGGAAAATCCGTCTAACATTTAACCTTTAGTGTCTCAACTGTAAAACTGTTGATCATTTTTATATTATTTACTAATATATATCAAGTAATGTTTTTTTTTATTACTACTCATCGTTAGCATCTGTTGACACAGCATATACGTCATATTTGGCTTTTATACGATGATCTAAGTCAAGAATTTTCAATTATGTGTCTGTAATTTTTATTTCAAAATTTGTTGTATACAGAAAGTTAAAAGTTCACCGGTTTTGCCCATATCTATATGTACGAGGATTGTTCAATAAGTCCTTAGAAAGAGATAGAAAATAAATGCTATATGCTCATCAGTGTTTTAATTAATATCAAGTTTATGTTTATATAATTTTACAGTTGAAAACCAATTTGAATACACAAGTTTTCATTGTCTATGTTTTAAAATCCGTATATTCGCAACTACATTCAGTTAAAAAAAAGAAATATGTATAAGGTACAAATTGACTTTAAATAATTAATCGTAATAATTTCTGAAATAATTAAAACTAAATTTGACACTTTATCATAGTATTACTACAAACATTAATACAAATTTTAAGTTCTTTACAATTATTATTGTACAGGTATATCTAAGCTGTGCATGCTCTCGGTAACCCAGTCCACATCTATTATTTGAGTCCACATTCCGGCTTTATGCACGGTAGCGTAAGTAAATAAACAGTAATGCTCTGATTAATTATTTTGTATAAAAATTTATTAACACAATTATGTAAACAAATAGTCAGGTTATTGTCGACATAGTTTTGTTTCTATACAATAAAATCTGGGCTGCGCACGCCCGCTTCAAGGAGGATGCAGGCAAACCTCTGTATCCGTGTAGAGGAGGTTGATACTATTCATTTGAGCTTTGATTCAACCATTTACTCGATGACGTAAATAAACGATTATGATTAATTATTTTGTAAGCTGCCTTCGGAGGCGTAGCCGTAAGAGGGGGTAGGTAACCCAAGTTTTTTTGGCACAACTAATTATTACTTACATCATAGTACCATAAAAATTCATTAACATAATGATGTAAGTAAACAGTCTTGAAACTCAACCGGAAGTTACCCCTTCATTTCCGATTGATTAGGAAATGGTCAGGCACCCCAGGTGAATCGTGTTTGTTCATCACTAAACTTTCACTTCGAACGTGATTTGTTGATTAACTCAATGCCGTAAGTGTTGTTTAAAAATGTCACCGGTTCCCTGACTATTTTCAACAGCGGTTAGTTCCAGAAGCAACGATATGCACTCAAGGGTTTGCAGTACCTGTAACCGACTACATATACTCTCTCCTCTGGTTTGCAGATGCCTGCAACGTGTAATAAGAAGATTGCACCAAGTAAAGGACCCGGCGTACGAATGGCAAACGGTGATATTTCGCCCATGATCGAATACGTCGATTTACCATTCGATATAGGTAATGTACGAAGCCACTCAGAGGTCGTTAACCTACCCGAGTTACCAGAAGGATGTCTTCTCGGTGTACGAGGGTTGTTCAATAAGTCCTTCGAAAAAGATAGAAAAAAAAAATTATTTTTGGTAAATTATTTCTTTATTTTTTAACATAATCTCCTTTTAGTTCTATATATTTTTCCAAGTGTTTTTCCAAATTTTTTAAGCCGTCCAAAAAGTAGGATTCGGAAGCTTCTCAAAATAGGCATTTGTTTGGGCGATGCCTCCACGTTCGACGTAAACCGTCGTCCGCCAAGCCATTTTTTCAAGTTTGGAAATAGGAAAAAGTCACTGGGGGCTAAATCTGGTGAATACGGTGGATGTTATAATAATTCGAACTTTAATTCCATAATTTTGGCCAACGAACTGCGCAGGTGTGCACCCGTGCATTGTCTTGATAAAAGAGGATCTTTTTCTTTTTCAAGTGAGGACGTTTTTCTTTGATTTCTTCGCTCAACCGGTGCAATAATGACGCATAATACTCTCCTGTTATCGTCTTTTCTTTTTCCAAATAATGTAGATGATGCCGCGTTCATCCCAAAAGACTGTGACCATCACCTTGCCGGCCGATTTCACCGTTTTCGCCTTCTTCGGAGCCCATTCACCTTCAAAAATTCACTGTTTTGACTGTTCCTTTGTCTCGAGTATAGTGTTGAATCCATGTTTCATCCACAGTTATGTATCGACGCAGAAATTCCTCAGGATTGCGACGGAAAAGCGCCAAAACAGCCTCAGAGTCGACCACACGATTGCGTTTATTCTCCACTGTGAGCAAACGCGGCACCCATCTTGTCGAGATTTTTTTCACACCCAATTTTTCGTGCAAAATTGAAGCGACTGTACCTTGCGATATGCCTGTGGCCTCAACTATTTCGCGAACTTTCATTCGTCGATCACTTAAAATCATATCGTGGATTTTGTCAATCATTTCGGGGGTAGTCACTTCCACTGGGCGTTCCGAACGATGTTTATCTTTTGTAGATGTACGGACACGTTTAAACTCATTCATCCAATTGTAAACAGATGCAAACATAAGAACAGATGTGTCATGAACTCCATCCAACTCAGCTTTGATTTCTTTCGGTGTTAAGCCTTTTAAATATGGATGTTTAATCACTGCTCGAAGCTTCCTTTTTTCCATTGTTATGAATGAACGAAAGTTGTTTACTTCAATCGACTATAAAAATGTGATGGATAGAGCTGAAACATTAACAGCTGCCTAGTTAATAGTGTTGCTCACTAAGAAAAATTCATTTTCGATACTACGAGCGCCATATCTTTGATTTTCTAAGGACTTATTGAACGACCCTCGTATATTGTATATTGGTGACTCTGCTGTAACTGTCCCAGTTTAGCTATAAAAGTATACGAAAAATTATTAGACCAAACAAATTTTTTCCCCATAACTAACTCTTTCTTAAAGTTTGAGGATTTTATGCACTCATAATAACATTTAAAGCAGAATAGTTGAATGGGATACATTACAAAGTATTCCTATCAAAATCTACACGATATTATATGATGTTAGCAGACGACGGAACTGACAGTGATGGAACTGACATTCCAGGTTAAAAATGCTCGTAACGTCTCGTATATTTGTTATTCAAATTTGTCCGCATAAACAATTCGTATGTCCACCAAATACTATGAGAATATGCATTTTGTTGACATATAAACATAATTTAAATAGTAATTTACAAGGGAGACGGAACTGACTGTAACTTTTGTACATTACAAATTTAAAAAATCTTGTGCGCGTTTGCAAATTTTCGAACCTTTAACAATTCTGACATTTGCATTTGTGTACTCTGGATATGTACTTTGAAAATTCGTCGTTAGATACTTCTGAGAAGTCAAATAGCATGTTATCATTTAAGCTATTTTACATTTTTCTCGAAAACTAAAGCATTATCTGTACTTTCTACGTGGCCTATGTATTTCTCAGCAAAGAAAACAAAGAGAATCGTTTTAATTTCATTAAGATAGGTGCTGTAGTTTTTGCGTGATACGGTAACAAACAAATGACCAAAAATAGTGAAAAAATTTGGTTTTCATATAAGCTATTTCACTTTTTTCTGGAAAACTAAAGCATTATCTGTCATTTCAATACGGTCTATGTACTACACCGGGAAAAAAACAAAAAGTAGTTTGTTCGAGATGAAGTAACAAATAAACAAACAAACATACATACAAACACACGAACAAACAAACGAACAAACTTTTACTTTTTTATATATTAGTAAGAATTAGTAAGGATAAGCATATATCCTATCTTAATGAAACTTAAACGATTCTCTTCATTTTTTTGCGGAGAATCACATAGGCCACATATAAATTACAGATCATGATTTGTTTTTCCAGAAACATGTAAAATACCTCATTATACACTCAATAAACTCAATTATCCACTTTTTTGGTCATTTGTTTGTTACCGCATCACGCAAAAACTACTGCACCTATATTAACCCTTTCGGTCCCGTCTTTTTTATACGCGGAATAAAGTATAACTATTTTAAAGAGAATCTATTGAACTCCACGAGCTATAAACCCATATATACTACTCCAACGGACTTTTGTCATTCCGCTTTCTCCAATTCGGATAGGTGACTGTATTATGCCAATTTATCCTCCGAAAGAGAAATTAATGCGAAAATAACATCAGAAAGAGAGGAATGAGCAAAGAAGAAGAATATATATTTTGAATGTAAATAAAAGATAAGAATAAGTTTTTATTAAGAAATAATGAAAAAATTATATAATAGCGTTTCGGCTCCAGTACTTTGCCAGTGAGCCATCGTCAGTGCAATGCTGGCAAGTACCTATTACAGAGGCTAAGTGATACTCCAGAGTTGGTCATATATATGGAATAGAAATGAAAAATTTGTTTATGGATACAAAAAACTTGCATCCATCTGGTGATAAAACCCGAATTATAAGGCATATTTGTGTCCTAATGCCAAGTTATTATGAAAAGAAATTTCCATTTTACACTTTCTTGGCAATAGGCAAGAAAGTATAAAATGCAAACTGATTGCTCTTTGGGTATTTAATTATTTATATTACCCAAATTTATATACCCAAATTTATATATACCTAAAGAGCAATCAGTTTGCATTTTATACTTTCTTGCCTATTGTCAAGAAAGTGTAAAATGGAAATTTCTTTTCATAATAAAGTATAGCTTTTTCGGTATATTCAAAGTACATGTTTGTACGAGAATTTTCGTGCAAGGTTTGGTCTGATAGCATTTAATGGGCGCGAGTTTTCTAGACTTGAGGAAAGAGAATAATTTCACTTTATTGGGACAGTATTATTCCATTTTTTTAACTCCTAATTATTTAGACGAATATATTGACAAAATGAATATTCTTTTAGAAAACGCAAACTTTTACAAAAAAGTGGATACAAACCCACTAGATATGATATAATATAATATTTACAAAATTAACAAACCACTTTCTTAAGAAAATGCATCAAAAAGGTGATATAAATCAAGTACCTGCTTACCGAAAGCCTATGGATTAATTAAAATACATAAAGAAAAATTTCCCCCCAGGGTAATAATATCATCGGTAAATGGTACTTTGCAAATACTATCCAAACGATTCAAAGAAATCCGAAAATGTTCGATTAAAAAATATAATTCCTTTATTAACGATAGTTGGCATTTTAAAGAAGTTATTGACGGTTTAATCATTCCAAAAAACTACAAATTAATCTCATTAGATGTAAAATCACTTTTCACGAATATATCACTCAAGATAATCCGCAGAGCGATAATAAACAGATCAACTGACATTGAACATAATACAGCCTTAATCCAAAGTGATTTCTTACATGGGATAGACCTTATATATAACAATACCTATTTTCAATTCAATAATCAATATTACAAACAAATCTTAGGAACTCCCATGGACTCGAATATATCTCCAATTATTGCAGATATAGTATTAGATAATCTTGAAACTTCTTGTCTCAAAAATTGAATTTTGTTCCCCCATTTTTTTATAGATTTGTAGATGACATATTCACTTGCATTCCGGATACTGAGATATAAATACACTCATGACAATTAATAGTTACAACTTAAATTTACAATTTAACTTAGAGACTGAAAAGAACAATCAAATCCCATTCCTAGATGTGCTAATTATTAACGAAAACAATAAAATAATTACTAATTGGTACCAAAAACCTACTACAACAAACAGGTACTTCAACTTTTAGTCACACAACTCGTTACCGCAAAAAAGGGCATCATTTACATGTTGATAGACAGACGCATACTACTGTCCCATTCCAAATACCACACTCAAAATTTAAACAAAATCAAAGATATTCTTACCCAATCCGATTATTCTTTAAACTTTATTAACAAAAACATTACCAAAAAATTGAACGAAATTGAAAATGAGGACAGAAATTTAAATAAATATCGAAGGATTATGAATAATAGACAAATGAGTAAAGAAATTAAAGTGGTCATCCCTTTTTCCAAAAGCTTCTTTTTCCAAGACATAATATTTATATACACAATATTTAAATCCGATAATAATCTAAACAAGTTCATAAGACTGGACAAAGATAAAATCGAGAATAAAAACAAAAGTAATTTAGTTTATAAAATCAAATGTCTGGATTGTGATGCAGTGTATATTGATCAAACCAAAAGGATACTTGACGTTCATGTCACAGAACATTTCAAGGATATCGACAAAAGAGATCAAACCAAATTAAATGTTTTATCAAAACATAGGATAAATACATCATTTTGATTGGAACAATGTCGAAATTTTAGATTTTGAACCTAATTTACAAAAGACAATGTTATCAGAGATGTTTAATATACATCTGAATCCTAAAAATATCAATAAATAGGAAGATACTAATAAACTTCAATATACATATAAAAATTTAATTTCATACATTAAAAAATAATACAAAAATATTAAAAAAAGAAATAATAATAAATGATCATAGATTTTTCCATTTTATTTATAATATGCATTAGTGTAAAGATGAAGAACATAGTACAAATTTGCTGTAAGAATTAATAACACCTCTCAACACTAACCAACAGCACAGCTGAATTCGAGATATTAGTTTAAAATACTATAAGATATGTTCTAAACAAATTTAAAATACTATAAAATATGTCCTAAACAAATTTAAAATACTGTAAAATATTTCATAATACAATAAAATATGTAATTTCAAATGCACATGTCTAGTAGACTTAAAGCGCTAGATCTATAAAGTGTTATTCGTATTTTTTCAACTGCACATGGTACTGCACATGTCTAGTAGGCTTCAAAGCGCTAGATAATAATAATTACCTTCAACGCTAATCAGCAGCTCAGCTGAATTCGGGATATTAGTTTAAAATACTATAAAATATGTCATAATACAATAAAATGTGTAATTTCAATTACACATGTCTAATATGCTTCAAAGCGCTAGATCTATATAGTTTACAATTCATTTTTCCTTTTTAGTTACCATATGAAATATTGTAGAGATTAAAAATTGCAATAATTCGTATTATTTCAATTGCACACGTTACTACATATATCTAGTAGGCTTGAAAGCACTAGATAATAATAACTACCTTCAACACTAATCAAAAAACGCAATAATTCGTATTATTGCTCAGCTGAATTCCGGATATTAGCTTAAAATGCTATAAAATATGTCATAATGCAATAAAATATGTAATTTCAAATACACGTGTCTAGTAGGCTTCAAAGCTCTAGATCTATATAGTGTACAATTCATTCATTTTTCCATTTTTTGTTACTTTATGCAATATTGTAAAGATTAAAAATTGCAATAAAGTGTAAAATACTATAAAATATGTCAAAAATATAATAAAACATGTCTAGTAAGCTTCAAACCGCTAGATCTGTATAGTATTAAAATTCATTTTAGTTACTATATGCATCGGTGTAAAAATGAAGAACATAATACAATTTACTTGCAAGAAATAATAATAATTACCGTCAACACTAATCTGCAGCTCAGCATCACCAACAAAATCTATATTTAATTACAAGTAATGCAATGGCTGCTGTGTAAATTTTAATTTCAAAACTAACACTACTATTTCGAGAAAATATCAGTTGGTCTTCAAAAATTGTTTGCAGTTAGTATCACTGTAGCTCATAAAAGGATCTTTTATTTTTAATGCTTTTGCTTCAATGTACCAATCGACAATTTCACAGTCATACGATTGTCTGCAAAAAGTCTGCAAAAATGTATCAAACAGTGACTCAAGCTTCGAATGAGAAATTCGACAATGAAAGCGAATAACTTGATTCATTTAATTTACCATCACATCTTACCTTATACTTTTCATGTTAATATTTCTCTATTCTTATTATATACTGTTCAATAAACTACTTTATTATATACTGTTCAATAAACTACTTTTGAAGCTAACATATTTTTTATATTTTAAAATTAATATTAGCCGTTGATACCCCGAACATCTAAAATGAATTATAAACTAATAAAACTCTTCAAATATGATATATTACCATTACAACAATGTAAAAATTACCTTTTTTTTTCTATTATATCCTAGAATTACTAAACATGTTTAAACAATTATTATCAGTATCTTTTTCTTCGTATTTTAATGATTATAAAACATTTATTATTAGTACGCCGGAAAAACGACTTCCGGTATAAATAATATATTTAAAAATTGTTTAAACATTTATACTTCACATTTTATCGTCTAAAATGATTACTGAATAGTATAACTTTAAAGTGAATGCAAAAAGTTTCAAACAGTGACACTTTACAGTTTACAATAGAACGCTGAATCTTTAAATCACTTTTTCTCAAAACACCCAAATTCGACGTACGTCGTTCTTTGAGCGAATGACTCATATATATTATACATAAACATATGCATGTACAATGTATGGCTATACACATACATTATACATATATAATATACATATACATATTCATATACATTAGACATGTACAATACTAGTTGGAACCTGCGGCTTCGCTCGTATAAATATTTTAGTGAATCCTTAGGCTGTGTATCTAGGCATTAAAATGTATTAAGAAGTATGTATACAAAATGTATATGTATATGTATATGTATATTTAGTACATTTAGTAGCTTTTGCGTGATACGGAAAATGGAATTTTCCATGCTTGAAAATGGAAAAATTGAGTTTTTATATGACGTATTTTACATTCTTCTGGACAAATAATTCATTTTCTGTAATTTATATGTAGCCCATGTGGTTCTTCGCAAATAAAAGAGAATCGTTTAAGTTTTATTAAGATAGGTGCTGTAGTTTTTGCGTGATGCGATAACAAAGAAATGACCAAAAGTAGCAAATAAACTTGGTTTTCATTTATTCTATTTTTTTTTTAACTAAAGCTTTATCTGTAATTTTTATGTAGCCTATGTGTTTCTCTAAAAGAAAACGAAGAGAATCGTTAAAGTTTTATTAAGATAGATGCAGTGGTTCGTTCGTGATGAAGTAACAAATAAACATACAAACAAACAAACAAACAAATTTTCATATTTATATATTAGTGAGTCACTCTAATTACCTTTCCTTTGCCTCCTCGCGGATACTCAGGCATAGCTGGTTCTGTAAAGTAAGGGAAATTCGGTAAAGTAAGAGAGTCCGTAGATTTGGAGTAATAATAAATTGATATAAATAGTAACATACTCCCACGTTACATTACTTAAAAAAATGTATTTTTTTAGTTATTTATTTAAAGAAAAATGTATTTTTATTGTTAATTAAGAGATACATTAAATTAAAAAAAATCTAATTTGGTTAATTTGAACATACTATCGAGTGAAAAATTATAAAAGTTAAAAAATGAAGGATTATAATTTTTCAGTGTAGATATACCTTAAGGTTTAGAGTGATCTAACCTGCACTAAGCCGGTACTAAAAATATTAAATAAAATATGAGATTTTTCTACTTTTAGAATCATATTAATAAAGGCAAAATGAACCCGAAAAGTAATATTCTTTTAAATTTAACATTTGAAACATCGTAACAATTCATGATTTTGGTATTATAGGTACGGGTAATTTGTGTACAAGATACCAGCCATATAACAATACAATGACCATACAATAATTCTTTTAGGTTTACATTTCAGAGAAGGTTTTGAACACGTAACAAGTGTTATTCATATATTTTCATTTGTATCGTTTGTTTATATATAAACTTATATCTATTAAATAAATTCATAATACTTTTCATAATACTTCATTTTAGATTTTTTTATTTCAGGTTCCAGACAATACTTCACGACACATGAATTGTAAATTCTTAAAATGACAAGTCTAAAGAGATAGATTATGAGAAAATCAATAAAAACTGTCTATTACTACAGGGATTTGATAAATAAAATTCCTACAGTTAGATTTATATTATAAAACTTTATATTAAAATAATCAAAATGGTTTTTCAATAACCTGTATTATTGTTTTGAATTACATTTATTATTTCAGTCAGTGGACTTAAGCTCTTTTATAAATATATGACCTAAAATATTGCTGTTGGCGAGTGATAGCAGAGTAGCTGAACGGAATAAAATCACAAGAGAGTCAATTAATGTTACAGGATATTTATTTTACAAAACTACAGCTCACAGTATGTGCAACTCGTGTCGCGTATCACAATAGTTTGAAGTACAATCGTGTACGTGTGAACGCATATGAATCGATCGATGCGCCATCTGAGTGAATGTAGATGAGTGTAAGTTTAAATAAAGGGCGCCAATTGTAATTTCTAACAATTGCCTTTTACTCACCTTTTTTAATACTTTGCGCTTTGTTAATGTGTGAAAGAATTAATAAGCATAATAAGTGTTTGACAACAATATTTTGGAATCCATGTTATTATATATATAATTTTACATTATATTAAGTATGAACCGATTTTCTCCGGGAAATTTCCGTCGGTTTTCCAGTCATTTATTAGTATCCCTTCATTGAGTCAACGAATTTTTTTATAAAAATTACGACACTTTATAATTTTTTTTGTATACAAGAACCTTTTGTACAACCACTTCCTGTAGATGATGTCTCGTCGACCTGGGGGTCACCCTGACATCTAGGCATCGTCTACACGGAGTTTTGGGGTTTTTCGGTAAATTTGGTATATACCTGGTGCTCTTCCTCGTAGAGGATGTTCCGTCGACCTGGGGGTCACCCTGACACCTAGACATCGTCTACAGGGAGTTTTGGGTTTTTTCGGTAAATTTGGAGATCGTCTAAAGGAAGTCACGGGTTTATTTCAGTATATTCGACGTATACTTGGTTATCTTCCTCGTAAACGATGTCTTGTCAACCTGAAGGTCATCCTGACACCTAGACATCGTCTGCAGGGAGTTTTTTTATTTATTATTTATTATAAATAAATAATAACTAAATAATAAATAATAATAATAATAAATTGATAAAATAAATAAATATTAATAATAAAGTGTTTAGGAAAGAAGTTGGATGCGGTGTGGATTCAGGTTCACAAAATAAGCCAACAGTAAATAGAATCTTCATTTAATTATTAAGAAATAGCAACTGCTGTTACAAGGTAAACCGATAAATGAAATATTAAGAGTATACATGTTCTTTACAGATGCTGGATTTCACAGACATTTATTGGATATAAGTAAAACGTGTAATACCTATCAAAATCTGTGGTATATATTTTAGTGCTTTATTTATTTGTATTTGTAATACTCGAAGTATTATATTTTTTTCATAATTTTAAACGTTATATCAGAGTGATTTCCAGCGCTGCATTTTTGCTGATGCTGCTGCCGTTTTAATTCCAACGCAGCATTTTTTCTAATGCTGCTGCCAATTTAATTCCAGAGTTGCATTTTTTCCAATGCTGCTACCGATTTAATTCCAGTGCTGCATTTTTTCTAATGTTGCTGCCGATTTAATTTCAGCGCTGCATTTTTTCTAATGCTGCTGTCGATTTAATTTCAGGGCTCAATTTATTTAAATTAGCAGCCGAAATATTATAATTTTTTTCATAATTATTTATTTTATCGTATTTATCAGGTTGAGTGCTATTATGAAAAATCATAGATTAGTCTAAATGTCATATTATATCTTTTTAAAATAATAATAATGTAGGGGTTAACCACGTGATTTTAGGGACTCATTGTCACACTGATCACAAAATTTTTTACAAGAAATTCATAGTAATATATGGGTCATGTAGCGCTCAACTTATTAAAGGATCAAGGATAATAATTTAAAATTTTTCCTCTATCTTACCCTCGAAAGAGCGACATATAACTGACCGTGATTAAAGACTGGTGATGATATGTATACACCAACTTTATTGTAGGATTGTCCTTGTGATTTATTAATTGTCATTGCGAAACCTAATCTCACAACAAATTGTTTTCAAAACATATTGAATGGTATTTCTTCTTCTAAGGTTACTCTTGGCATTAAAACTAATTTCCTAATTTCTTTCCCACATAAAATTTCTGCTTGAATTGAATATTTGAGTAATTTTTTTACTAATAATCTTTTGCCATTACAAAGACCTTCGTTTATATTTAAATTTGTCAAAATAATCACAATGTCACCAAATTTTAATTGTAATTTGTGTGGAGGAAGTCCATTAGGAGTTAAAGAATTTAGAAATTCTGTAGGTAACATGACATCTAAGTTTCCTCCATTATCGCCTTCCGATGTATGTACACTTAAATAATTTATAGAATGTCCATTCATTATAGTTAAAATATTATTATTAATATAATTACATCACTGTTTTTTGGAGCTAAAATAACTTTATCGTGTAATGTTTTATCATCATTTTTTAATTCATTCCCAAAAATATCCGTGATAATGTCTTCTTCTTTCGTTATTATGTCAGCAGGAATTTCAAATAATTCATTTTCATCTTCGGCTGAGTTTAAATATTTACCTTCACCTACATTCAATAGCCATTGTTTAAAATTACTGTCATTGTCAAATACACGAAGATTTTCAATTAGTGTCATACGTGTAAAATTTGGCCATAAATAACTGTGCTTAACAGAATTTTCAATAATTTCTATACGTCTAGCATAACGAACAACTGGTAACATTTGTCTAAAGTCTCCAGATACAAGCATTGTTTTACATCCGAAAATTTCTTTTATATTACATATATCTTGAAGTAATCGATCTACAGCTTCAAATGCAAATTTTGAAGTCATTGATATTTCGTCTCATATTATAATTTGTACATCTTTCAATTTTCTTCCATCATTTGAATTAGGTTTCATATTAGAAGAATCAGAATATTACATGTTGTACACTCAACACTGTTTTTCCATTATTCAATAAATTCGCTGCAATGCCTTTCCAAGCTACACATAAGAATGGTATATTTGAGAACTTTAAGTAGTCTATTAAAACATTAAGTAACTTTTTCCACTTCCTCCTGGTCCATCAACGAAAATGCAATTATTCTGTTTATAATTTAAACTTTTTAAAACTTCATCGAATATGTTTTTTTGATTAGCTTTAAGAGAACCTACTTTTATTTGTAATTCATTTAGTATATCACTTTGGTCATAAAATTCTGCCACATCA
The DNA here is from genome assembly GCA_949152435.1 of Gastracanthus pulcherrimus. Taxonomy (NCBI): domain Eukaryota; kingdom Metazoa; phylum Arthropoda; class Insecta; order Hymenoptera; family Pteromalidae; genus Gastracanthus; species Gastracanthus pulcherrimus. The sequence goes on along the minus strand of OX424576.1, from coordinate 118,188,210 downwards.
GAATATTCTTCTATATATTTGGTTATATGAGGTAAATTAAAATAATTTAAGGTATATCCGTTCGTTTATAAATTTTTATCAATTATATTTAGAGCTATGTTTTCGTCAATAGTTTTTTCATATTTAGGATGGTAAAAATTATTCTTGTATTTTTCATATAATTCTCTTGCGTTAATAGGATTATGGTAAATACAAATAAATGTAAAAAATTCACATAGCGCAATAGGGAACTGTACTTGTATTGCTTCTTCTAAACATTTATCCCACTCTTCATCTTCATGAACCAGTTGTTTAGCTACAGCAGCTTCATAAAATGTTGGATATAATACATCATCAACACTACGTAAATCTTCGAACGAAGCTGCTCCTTTAACATGTAAGAGCAATAACCTTATAAAATACCGTTCTCGATCTTTTGGATTGACCAAATATATTCTACTTATTATGGGTTTGATAGTTTTGCTTTTATTCCACATTTTTAATTTATCATCAAAAGTGTAATGCATTGGTATTTCAGAATATAAATAGTTTCGTGCTTCAAAATCTATTTTATTTAGTTTAAAACATACTGTTAACGTAGTTTCTACAATTTTATTTATCGATTGTAGTTTCATATTCGTCTATATTTTCAATTGAACAGTTTGGATTGCATGTCATTGTTAAAAATAAATCAGGTTTTCGTAACGATTAACAAGAGTCACGGAATCAATATAATTTTGCTTTAAACATCGAGGACTTCGAATAAAATTTGATGGTAAAAAATTTTTTTTTTCCAATTTTTTTATATTTAGATTTATTTTTTTTATTCAAGTAATTCGCTACGCCTTTATAGCAATCACTTCTTAAAACACTTTGATTTTTTCTTATGAAATATAATCGGAAACTTTCAACTTGTACAAATGCATCTACTATTGCCTGTTGAGAAATTTTTACTAAATTAAGGTACGGATTAAATTCATTTCTTATGCTAGGTCTATAATTGTAAAATTGCAAATTTTAAATTACCGATTTTACATTGGTCATTGGATCAGTATGTTTACTTATAAGAGAAATACTGATTGGTTTATCGTGTCTTGAATATTCAAGAACGTGATATTGTTGTATATACAACAATATCACGTTCTATTGGTGGTTGACAATCTTCACCAACAAAAATCATTGCAACTTCATTGCATGTGGCTTCGTTGTATCTATTCTTATCTAAATTATTATTTCGTTCTATGGACATAGTAATTGTTCTTGGTATGTGGTTACTTAAAGCACAACGTTTCAATTCTTCTTTTTCTACCTCATACATCATTTTATAAGTTTGAGCATAAGGATTAATTTTTCTTAATAAATAATCTAATTGACTTAACAATTCTAATTTCGTATCTAAATTATTTTTATTATTTTTTCTTTCGATTGTTGCCATTTCATTATCCAAAACATATAATTGTCCATATTTTCATGTTTCATTTTCATTTGGATGTAAAGCATAAACATTGTGATATATTTGACCACAAATTCTAATACCTTGCGGACCACTACCAGATATTTTATCAAAATTAGCACCGACACTTGCAAACGCTAAAAAATTATTGTAAGAACGAATATTCTTACGAAAGTGAAGACCATGTTTCGATTGACTTGTAGCTAATAATTTTAATTCTTCTGGGTAAGGTGGATTTTTTGGTAAATCTATTTTTCCCTTGTGACAACAATTAGAAAATTCATTACCTCTGACACATTCGAAAACAAAATGTTTTGAATTGTAATATTTACAAATTGCGGACATTTTTTTTTCTTTTTTTTCCGAGGGTTTGTAGGAAATGCCACCTAAGGCACACCCGATTGGGTCCGCACAGCTGGATAGTGTGGGGCTGGTTGGGGATGCATCCGCCGTGTGTATAATATAGGACGAAAAATAAAATAAACAAAAACGCGAAAAAAAACTACACAGCCGTTCCATCGCAAACCGACCCACTAAAACCTACCACCATTTCCTCTTCTGGCGGAACCCACCCTGGTACCGTTTGTCACATTATCTCATGGTGGTGCCATTCTAGTATCGTCTCGACAACCACTGCTGCCTTGACCTGAAACAAATTTAAAAATTCATAATTTTAAATCTCCCGAGGGGACGTCAGATCTAACCCGTGTCATAGGACTTAAGGCCATAGGACTTAAGTAATTCTCTTTAATTAATTTTTCATCAAGTTCTATATTTGCTATTCAACCTATAATTTTTGAATCTCTGATCAGATATAAACGTTCTTTAATTACATTATAATTAGATTTTTTTACTATTTTTGCTTTTTTATTATTTATTCTATTTTCAAATTAATCATATATATTATCACATTCTCCATCATTACTAATTTTTAATTTTTTAATCAAAATGATTGGCTTCTTGATTTCTTATGTTCTTTTTTCGTAATTTCTTTTCCTTGAATTTTGTTTAAATATTATTTTAACCAACTCATTAATATCTTGTTCTCTTCCTCTATTTAAATTCTGTATTTCTATATTTTCTTCTTGTATCTTTTTCTGTTGATCACTTTTGTTCTTCCAATAAGATTCTTTTTTACGTTTCATTTCCTTTTCACGATTTTATTCTATTTCTATTTCTTTTTGTTTTATTCCATACTCTATTTTTTATATAAGCTTCTTTTTTGCGTATTGCTTTTTTCGTTCTATTTTTATTTCGTCACAATTCATACTTTGTCCTTTCAACATTTTTTGTTGTTTTCTTTTTATTTTTCTTCAGGGTTGCACAGTGTTTTACATCATTCTTTTCTTTACAATCAACTTTTTTATTATTTAATGTAACCTTTTCACGTTTATCTTCGACACTATGGTCATTATTTATTACTACATTATTTGTATTTATGATTTCATTTTCATTTAATAAAGGTTTGTCATTCAAATGAATATTTTCAAGAATTGAAGTAATGTTAATATGATTGAATGAATTGCAAGATGGTGATTAAACATTTGTTTCCATTGGAACATTAGAATTAAAGCAAGTTTTTTATCTTTATTATATAAATTCATTATGTTTTGTTGTTCAATATTTAATTGATATTGAATATTCTTTTCAATCATATTAATTTCTTTGGCATCGAAATTTAATTTTTGTTCGGTACAAGTAAATTTATGATTAATATTCCTTCGTATTGGTATCATTGAAAAATCATAGATCATATTCTCGTAAGTAGAATTTTTCAAAAATGGGAACATTGCAAAGTTACGTGTTTCATATATTTTTAATAAATGTGAACGCAATTCAGAAATGTCAAAATGTAAATTACATGGACATACAATAAAGATAATAGAAACAGCAAAAGCTATTGCATGAATTTCACAATCATAGTTATTTGTTTGTGATTGTACTGTTTCAAAAGTAATTTTAAGGTCTGCATGATTTGGTAATAATCTATTAATATAACTTTATGTTCATCTTGTATACATTTAAGATTTAAACTATCGTAAATATGTATAGTATTATTATTATAATACATGCAAATCCAAAGACCTTTTTTAAAATTTCCTGAATATAACAATTCAATGTATTGTGACGGTTTTATTGCTCATGCGATTATTATCACATTCACTTCTAAAACGTCACAACGCCTCTCTGGGCGAAAGCCACACATTCTTACATTTATGTCTACATATTTTATACTATAGCAAGCTTTGGGGACAGAGAGCAGTCGACGCGAAGCGAACATGTTGATCGCTCGGTAAGCAGCAGAGAGAAATAGAAAGAAAGAGAGAGAGAGAGAGAGAGAGAGAGTTAGCCGGCCGAGCCGCGGCGCGCGAGATTGGGCTAGGTCATGACCGGTCTTGGATATGCGCGGGCAGTTCCGCTTCGCTTCTCGCACCAACGACACGTCCCGCGTGAAGACGCCTCATCTAGGCGCACGAACGAGATACACGACGGGGAATAGGCGAGCGAGCGTGCGATACGGCCGACGAAGTGACCAGGGCTAGGGACACCCCAGGGCCGAAGTCGAGCGAATAGCTACGAGGCCAGGGCAACCGAAGTAAGTTTAGCTCTCCTTCTCTCGCCCACGCATACCAGCGAAACAACCTCCTGCTCTGTTGCCCCGCCGGCTTGCACCACGCGACATCGCGAGTGCCGCATTAAATGTATTCAATTGTCCAGTAAATAAATCGGCGTTACAGTTCGACTGAAACTACTGGCATTTCTTTATTTGAAACGCTCCTCTCCTTTGGACTGCCGCCGCCTCCGCGTGCGCACCTTCAGTATGCATGCTGCAGCTACCCGAGTCTTCGCATTTCAAATAAACGCATTTCGAAGCCGTGCGAGCTGATTAGCAAACGCGAGTGGAATTTAGGCCTTGTACTTGCGGACCGATTATACGTACAGCGTTACGCTGTACACAGTCCGCGCGGCCATAGAAACTCAGAACAAAAAACTATCACATATTCACTATTTATTGGAATCTGAATAATATTATATGGTTTCTGAATTAAAATTATGGCTTGCATATCAAACAAAGTACGAGGTCTGTCCCAAAAGTATCCGACCTACCTCGGTTTCTCGGCGCTTGATTTATTCTTCGTCATCCGGGGGGTGGCATCCTTCAAAGTAGTCCCCATTTGATTGAACAAGACGCTCATATCGATGTTTCCACTTATTAAAGCACTCTTGAAAGTCAGACTTCGGAATCGCCTTTAGTGCATTCGTCGCATTAGTTTCAACAGTCTGTTTATTGTCGAATCGATGTCCTTTAAGCGGCATTTTCAATCGAGGAAACAGCCAAAAGTCGCAGGGAGCTATATCAGGACTGCATGGAGGCTGGCGGAGCTGCGCAACACTGTGTTTCAATAAATACTGCTGCACAAGGTTTGATGTGTGCGCTGGAGCATTGTCGTGATGAAGAAGCCAGTCACCGGTTTCCCAAAGTTGCGGTCGTTTTCTCCTGATTGCATTACGTAATCTTTTCAAAACTTCAACGTAGTACTCTTTATTGATTGTCTGGCCTGTAGGGGCATATTCGTGGTGCACAACGCCCTCATAATCGAAAAAAACAATCAACATTGACTTGATGTTGCTTCGACTTTGACGAGCTTTTTTCGGCCGAGGCTCAGATGGAAGCTTCCACTGCGAAGATTGTTGTTTTGTTTCAGGATCATAACCATAAACCCATGACTCATCACCAGTAATAACCTTTTTAAGAAAGTTTTCATCACTATTAACCATTTACAAATTGTCCTGAGCGATTTCTAATCGAAGGTTTTTTTGCTGGTCTGAGAGCAGTTTCGGGATGAATTTTGCACACACACGAGTCATTCCCAAATTCTCGGTTAAAATTCGCCAAACAGTACTTTTTGGTATTCCAAGTTCATCTTCCAGTTCTCTCACAGTCAAACGACGATCTTGTTCAACTGCGACACGCATACGCTCGACATTATCCGACGATGTTCCCGTCGAAGGTCGACCAGAACGAGGATCACCGTCAACAGATGTGCGGCCACTTTTGAACCGCCTATACCACTCTTTTATTTGTGTTTTGCCCATACACACATCTTTAAAGGCCTTTTGCAACATTTCAATAGTTTCCGCACAACTTTTACCGAGATTAAAGCAAAATTTTATGCAAATTCGCTGTTCGGTTCTGCCATTTTTAGCAATAAGCAAATTGCGACGAACGCAAAAAAGTCGTTGTAAACAAATACACGCTGCGCGGGAACTGAGGCGTTTCATCAGTATCTCAGGCTACTGACGAGAAGGTTAGGAGTTGCTGGTGTCGTTCGTACCCTCCAGAGGTCGCCTGAGTCTCTCCGCGCGAAGATATGAACGTAGATCGGATACTTTTGGGACAGACCTCGTACAAGATTTAAGTATATCATTAAATTCCATAATGTGTATATCATCTAACATAGAAGCATTGCCGCTATATGATCCAAGTCCCTTTACAACTAATTTTTGTTCTTTTGTCAAACTCATCGTATTAGAAAAAATATTTTAATGAATAATTATTAAAACATTTTTATAAAAGACGTACCTATAAATAATTATTTTAAATTTACTTAATTAATAAATGTTTATATTGATAAATAACACAAAATAGACAAAATTATTATACATCCTTTAAAAAAAGAACATTATTTTATGATACTTTTAAAATGTAAAATCATATTAAAAATTGACAAAAGCAAAGTAACTTAGTAAAGAAATTGGTAAATTTTATGCATAATACTTAATATATTTACATAATACGTCACGCACACATACACACAAATACTTACATTTCCCCTACAGTACTTTTAGTACACACGTAAACAATTATACGAAATTTATGAACACTTAAAATATTTTGTAATATATGGAAATAAGCATACTTATAACAATAATATATACAAAGCGCATTTTTAAATAATGTGTCTTATTGAAGAATATTTAGCAGCAAACATAATTTCAAAGTTAAGAATGATGAAATTGACATGAATACAAAAATAACACAACAAATAAATAAGTAACGTAATAGAGAAGGATACCCATATGTGTAGGAACGTTAGGGAACATAAAATTTATATGTGAGCATTGAATTATTATCTAGACCATTCATTTGCATACAAAATTTTCTTAGGAAAACGCAAGAAAAAATAATAGCAAACTTCCAAAGTTTCGTAATTAGCATTAGAAGTATATCTATATATAACAGTTTTCGATAGATATAGATATTGTTTTAATGTAATTTGTGGGCATCCTCTTTTTAAGCTTTGAGAAATAACTGAGTGTAACTATAAAAAATACGTCTGTCAAAATGTACAAATTATTTATTAGTAATAATATAGGTTATATGAATGATTTGATTTTGTGGAAATATTTATATAATATTAATTCTTGTTATAGTTATATAGCAACAAAAACAAATTTTTAAAAAATTAATTCACCTTAAATAAGTTTTTACACCGTAATAATTAACAATTTGTGTTGATAACGTAATCAATTTAGTAACATGTATTTTTAATGTTATGTACACGTGCTTTATATTACCCTAGAAATTCTATTTCTGACATGTGTTACCAAAATACAATGATCGCAAGTCCTTATTATAATACGTTTCCTCAAAAGCGCCATCAAGAAAATAGAAATACAAAATAAAAGTACGTTCAATAGAAATTCAAATGATTCTCATATTTATGGGTATTGATAGAGTGACTTAACTTTCATTCTCTTATAATAAATAATAACAATTTTATGTTTATAAAATTGTTATTTTAATAAAATTTATGTAAGATTTTCACTCAAATCACGTGCTTACTATTACAACAGCAATAGTATTTATATCATGTGCTATCAAAGGACAATTTTCGCATTGTAATTTATATACTTAAGAGCGCCCTCACGTAGGAAATTTGAAATGATAGGTAAAGTTTGACCAACCAATACTTTTAGCATTGCAAAATTCACATACGATTACCTATCATCTTACAGGATTACGATATTCATGCTTATGCTGTATACACTTTTGTGATAAAGTTGATATCCATTTCTTGTACATAAATAAATACAAAAATATGGCTAAATTCATAAGAGAAAGTAAGATATTGTAAAATTGTTGATTATTATTTATAAAATAATATATATGGGTGGTTCTCTGACAAATCGTGCGCGAAAAAAAATGGATTTTCCAAAAATATTTTTTTTATGTTCCTATAGTATGTATGAGTATCCCTGAATTTTTTCAGATTTTTTCCATCATTATTTTCCAAGTTACAGAGGGTCAAACTTGGCCATCTAAGCATTTTTTGCATTTTTTTGCCATACAAATTAATTTATAACTCCTCAGGGAAGTATTTTTCACAAAAAACGTATATATATACTTTTTTTTGTAAAATTTTCTGTAGTTTGCATTAAAAATACTTGCAAAGTCATATATATATATATATATATATATATATATATATATATATATATATATATATATGTTATAACTATCTTATATGCCAATTAAACCTTAAAATGCTGATTCTGAGAGTTCGATCAAAGCCTCGACCACCAAAAAATTCATGGAAATACCTTTTTATAGTGCAAAAGTCCCAGTATAGGTCCCAGAATGGAGGGGAGCCTGTATCTTAGTCTAAAAATTAAGATAATCATCAATTCATGATAAAAATGATTAAAATCATAGTTAAAACTTTTTGGAAAATCCATTTTTTTTCGCGCACGATTTGTCAGAGAACCACCCATATATATATATATATATATATATATTATGCGTATATAAGCATGTGTGTGTGTGTGTGTGTGTGTGTGTGTGTGTGTGTGTGTGTGTGTGTATACACTTGCACAGATGCTTATATACACATAAATGAACACGCTTAAAGCGCTTGAACATAGACATAATAACATATATATATATATAAACCTGTATCCAGCCGTATATATGGAAATTTTGTATGTATGTGCAGGCGTCTATACATAAGCATAGTATATGTATACATAAGCCTAGTATATGACTATTTGTTGACAATTATTGGTTTTGAACCAAACAATCTAATTAACTTAAGTATTTTTATATTTTCATATTTTATTATTTATATAAACAATAAAATACATCATGTGGGAAATCACAAGCCCATTATGTTCCAAGAAAAAATATGATTATGATCATATGATATGATTTTTTATATGATTTTTTATTGCTCTACTTTCTTATTATGAAATAGTGAAAATTCACTGTATAACGGTGAATATTCACTATTTTGAATAGTGATAACTCAGCAACTAAAAAACAGTGAATATTCACTATTTGAAATAGTAAAATAAATTTTCACTACTTGAATCAGTGAAATTTAATCATATTCAGTAAATTAAAAAAAATAGGCTGTTATTTAAACGCGTATATAATTATATATGATATGTATTAGATATTGATTATGTATTATCATTTGAAAATTTATATATATTAAAATAGGAAATAAATTAAAAATGTGAAAAAACTTCTGCGATGGGGATCGAACTCTGGTCTACAAGGTTTACAGTCCAACGTCTTCACCACTTGCCTACGTAGATTGCCTACATAGAGTAAATTTTATAACTCATATAAGGTGTTGCGAATATAACTGATATAAATATATTGATTAAAAAGGTACTTCCGATAATATGAATAAATTCATTAGTATGCACGTTACAAAAAAGATTAAAATTGAATTTAATTATAATTTTTCTTTTGATAAATGAATAATTTTAGGCATTTGTCCAGTTTTTTACACAGGGAAGATGGATCAGAATTCTAATTAAGACATTAGTTGCACCATTTTTATTAATTAATTAATTAATTAATTATTTTGTTATTACATAATAAAAATAATATTTAATGTTCATGAAATAAAAATAATGTCAACTGAAATTAGGTTATGAAATACCAATTCGATCCCTACCTTGCCGGCTTTTAACTTATGTATTAACTACCAATTTAGTGATAAGTCACTATTTTTCTAATGAATACAGTTTTCACTGGCAAAATAGTGAAATTTTCACTGTTTTGCAAGTCGAATTATTTTCACTATCTAAAATGGTGAGCTTCACTATAAAATAGTGAAATTTTCACTGTTTCGTAAGTGGAATTATTTTCACTAGCTAAAATAGTGACAAGTTCACTATTTCAAATTAAAAGAGTAAAAAATCCAGGCTAATTTCATATAATTAATCATATGTATTTTTAGATTATTTTTCTTACGATTATTTGTGTAATTAAATGTATACATTAATAACACCATTATCATATTAATTTTCGTATGCTATTTTCTTTAAATAAAAAAAAAACATTTTGAACGAAAAGAAATAGATTTGTATGTATGTATAAATATGCCCACTTTGAGTCATATCTTCCGCATGATATAACCCAAACTCAGCATGAAATATAAAAAATATACTGAGAATAAGGATTGACATGACAGCCATACTGATGTGGTGCTAACAACCGTACAGATTGCTGTCGCAGCTGCATTATGGTTGCCGTCGTTATTGCATGTTTGTCGCGGTAAATCACTATAGCTGTGAGAACAAAGTTTAGTTGTCGCAGCGATATAGACAGTTTAATTAGCTCAACCAAAATTTGGCTGCTCGAGCAATACATGTTTCTCAGTGGACGTAAAATTTTATTTTTTTATTAATTCAAGAAATTAAAAAAAATGTTACTACATATGTAAAAATTTATCTGTAATACATATGATTCATTTTATGGTTTAATCATATTTAATCATTGTGAGGTAGATTTTGTTGATCTTTCCGAGGTTAGAGGTATGTGAAATAAAAAGTCACATTTACGTTTCGGTGGCTATGCCGCCCTCTTCAGAATAAACTAAACGGCGAGTCAGTGATGAGAGGCAAAGTCAAAACAAAGCTTCCTCCTCCGCAAGTGGAGCGGGAAGGACGAGGCTCGCGAGTGCGAGAGGTGTTGTTGCACTCGTGGTTTATTTTTGTTTGGACAAACCATCTGACCTCGGGAAGATCAACAAAATCTACCTCACAATCGTTAAAAAATACTCCGAGGAATAACGTCATATTAAAGTTTCGTCTCTAACTACATATCATATTTAATCATATTTAATCATATGAGAACAGACGGAATTTTCGAAAACAATGAAAATCATATGAAAAATCATATAAGTAATTATAATCTTGTTGTTTCATATGATTTTTTATATGAAAAATAATATGATTATTTTCAGTCTAAATAGTTATATACATGCCAATATACAATTAATGCATAATGTAAAATACAAATTATATACTTTTGAAACTTGGCAAACTCTACGTTGAGCCAGACGAAATAATAAACAATAGCATTAAATGAATATATATGATGAATAACAATAATAATAAAATATGTTCATGTAGGAAATATCAGGAACTCAGCTACTAATAATCTCTCACAAGAAGAATGTACGAAGTGCGAGTCGCGAATTTTGATGAGGCTCTGAGAGCTGCTTTTTGTGCCTAAAAATGAACCTCAGCATAATAGTCTTACGAATATCTTATTTTTAAAATATAAATAAGTATAGAAATATTAACGGTTTTTTAATTGATAGTAAAAACGCGATTGAAATCTAATCAATAAGAACTAATTTAAAAAGAAAATATGTACCACGTGAACATAAGTATCAACTTTTTTAATAAAATCTCAAGCTGGAGAAGATCTCACAATAGCAATTATTTAGATAATGTATCAATAACGGTACATATGGGTATGGTATGAATATGGGTATATCTTAATTATTTATTTATTAGAATACTGTTATATACTAATGTTTTCTTGATATATGCAAAGAATGAATGATAAGAATAAATAAAGTGAAGATCAGTAAATGAATTGAAAATCGCGTTTGTGCGTTAGGATGATTGTCGCGAAGCGAATATCCGCACAAAGAGGAATCGCGGAGAATAAGGATGTGTGCCTACATCCATGTACGAGTAAGATATGATTGATGGAAAGGGTAAGAAAAGTGGGAGCCTGGTTGCTAGGCGACGTTAGCGGTGCGAGGCCGAGCCGCCGAAGAAAGTCGCGAAATTGAGCTGGCTGCCGATCGGAGGATAGTGAGTCAGCGCACAGCCGCCTAGCAAGCAGGACTTTCATTCCTCCGGCTTTTATAAAATGATTTGGACAGTTAACTTATATATTCGTCAGTTTACTTATTACTATTGGTGAATATATGAGTAAGCGCAAGTTGTTTTGATGGTGTGGAACTGTGAAGCTAAATAAATGCGAGTCTTGAACTTGATATTTGATACAAATAATATATATCATTTTATTTATAAACCTAGACAAACACACATATTTACTCATACTATAATTTCCTTATGACTTTCTATCATTTAGGTACCTCGGGGAAAGATAAATAATTAAATATTATAATAAAAGGTTATAATATTTAAAATGAATAATAATAACAAATTACGAATCCTTACAGGGTGGATCATCTCATCCTACTCCTCCTGCAGGCGAGAAATTAGCCAGACCAGTGCTGCTCTTTCGATATCATTTGTTTGAATAGGTTTAGCGTGATTGTACTTAGGGGCGATAAATAATATTAATTATTTAAATTTACTATGTCACAAATGTATATATATATTAATTAATAATTAATAAAAATAAAATTAATTTAAATAATTAATATTATTATATATGGGTGATTCTCTGGGAAATGGAGATCAAAAAATTTTATTTTTTTATTTTTTCGGTGTAATTGTTCCTCTTGGTATGTAGAATACATGTGAAAATTTTTCAGATTTTTTAACACCGCTAGGTTCAAAGTTCATCAAGGCTAAATATGAGTATGTAGTAATTTTTTACATTTTTTTAGCAAATTTCAACCTCCATTTATTCAACAAAATAAAATCAGTTAAAGAAAATTGCAATACAGGAATTTGTAGCAAATTTTGATAAAAAATGATTTTAAAACCTTTTAATGCCCCTTTCGATTAATTAAACTCATTTTTAAACTTAAAATTCTTAAAAAAGTGGGTTTGATCACTCGAAACATTACACCAAAAATCATGAAGATAGCTTTCTTTAGTACAAAAGTAACTGTCATAGTAACAAAATGGCAGAAGTGCAATATTTATATAAAAACATCAGAATAACATGAAATATTATTAAAAAGATTATTCAAATGCACATTTTGGCAATAAAGTTATATTTAGTTTCAAACAAGTTTAAATATATGGACTTTAAAAAAATCTGAAAAAATTTACAAGTATTCTACATACTAAAAGAAACATTTACTCTGAAATTAGAAAGTAAAATTTATTTTTTTCGATTTCTCAGAGAGTAATCTATTTATATATAAAAAACGCTGCCAGCTGCTTTGGCACTAGACTTTCCCAAAGAGAATTTAATTAAAATTATTATATAAATAAAGGAGAGCTGCGTAGTACCGTCTGTCATGGTTATTTTTCTGTCTAACTAGTTTCATTTAGTGATTTGTGTCCTACTGAAAAATTAATATTTTTCAATAAACATATTATCGTATACGTATATCGTATATCAGGGTGTCAGCGATGTGTCATTAATTCTAAAATCTATTTTTATCTATAAAATCAAATGAAATCTATACCTATATAAGATTGAATTAATGTTTTTTCTTTCTTCTATTTCAAAAAAATGCATAAGACACAATAACGCATTATTTTTTAAAAACACTCATTTAAAAATGTTAAAACTATTTAACATATACTAGTTTACAAATTCCATCATCAAAATAGTATAAAAATTGTAATTTCCTATGCTCTATTATAGATATATACAGATTCAATATTGCAAAAAAAATTATGTCATAATTAAATAATTTAAAAAAAATCACAAACTTTAATATTTTTAATATAACATTGTTTTTCCAGATTTTGATTTTTTCGTACAATGTAATACGTAAAGTTGGCTAGAAGTGTAGAATAGTAAATCTCATATATAATAATACTTAAGGGGGTATCCCTATATAGATGGGCAAAAATAAAATGAAACTGCGAATTTTTTTTGAAAAAACTATACAAGATTTTTATTTGAAAATTTTTTGGTTTATTATTCAAACATTAAATATGCATTTCTTATTTTTTTTATTACATTATTTTGTTTATGCTAGTGATAAAAAAATGATGAACCATGAACTTTTTTTTTCTTCCTACAATTTTGTGTGCAGACTTGTCGTCGTCGTATCTCTCTGAAACATAAAAAGAAAAGTTTTTTGTTATTATTAGGTCTAAATCTCGTCGACTAACCTAAATTAAAAGTATAAAAAAATTCCATAGCAAAATGGTGGACTTTTGAAAAAAAACTGAAATTTTTTTTTATTATTATTGCAAAATTGTAGCTAAATAAATTTTTATTTCAAAAACAAGTAGGTTCATCGACTAGATTATGAAATTACCTTCAAAATGGCGTTTTTTCTTTTATGATAAGTTGAAAACTCGCCGAGAAACTGTGCACACAAAATTGTAGGAAGAAAAAAAAGTTCATGGTTCATAATTTTTTTATCACTAGCATAAACAAAATAATGTAATAAAAAAAATAAAAAATGCATATTTAATGTTTGAATAATAAATCAAAAAATTTTCAAATAAAAATCTTGTATAGTTTTTAAAAAAAAAATTCGCAAAGTTTCAGTTTATTTTTGCCCATCTATATAGGGATACCCCCTTAATATCTACAAGAAAAAACACAACGATAAAGCTTAGAGATGTCGTGATATACAGGGTGAAAAAGTATTGTTTAAATGGAATAATCTCTAATATCTCAGAAGATTATACACCAAATCGACTCACAGATATTCAGTCAATAACCTAACACCTAACAAATATTCTCTGAAATTTTCAAGGCATTACATCAAATGTTACTCAAGTAATCGTTATCCAAAAAGTGCATTCTTTTGAAATTCTATTCTTTTTCTCTGAAAACAAACCGTCTCATAACCTAGTTTTCTAGTAGTAAGTCTTGAAAAGTAAAATTTTGTCATACAGTATAACAACTGAAAAATGACTTATATAAAATCATGCCCGGTCTTGAAGTGAAGGTTTTTATAAGTACTTTATTGTGTAAAAATTTTTGATGCAGAATATGATAGTATTTTTTGCATCATCAAATTGAATGATTTTGATTGGTCCAAATTTCTGCCAAGACACCGATGAAATTTTAAGGTTAGCGCCACAAGCAATATTGTTAAAAAAATTTTAAGGATAATTTTAGATGTAGGGGAAGGTGGGGCACGATGGGTTTGGCGGGTGGATTGGGCATTCAAATGTTCACTAAATAAATGAATATTCTAACATGATAGTATTTTTTATATGTTGTAAATAGCTTTTACTTTTTCCCTCTGCAAATCCTAAATGAAAAAAATTAATACAAATCGTATGAGAATTATTAGAAATTGAGGACTTCAAAACGTTGTTTTTTCCATAATTCTAATCTATTTCTCAAGAACAAATAAATCATATGAGCTTCGAAAGGGAATTACTTTTACAGTTTAAATCGTAAATTTTTAATAGTATTTTTGATTGATGATCTCCGATGCTTAGGAAAAAAGTAATATTACATATAAAAATACTCTAAAATGGGGCACGACTGGCACCACTAGCGGGGCACGATTGGCATACGTGAGTCGTCAATTTATTTCCGCCGAGTTTAACAGCTGATTTTCTTAACCTTACTTTTGCGCCCTTAACATTTCGGAGTCGGAGTCTTAGATGTTGGTGAAAGAGTCAGTGTTAATGAAATGATCTGGTTTTTAGTTTTGATCCTCAATCCTATAAAATGCAAATTTAATAGTAACGTCCAATATTTTTTTTTAAATAAATTTTTCATTAATTCACCGTGCCAATCGTGCCCCACCTCCATGTCAATCGTGCCCCACGGGTGGGGAAATGGGCAGTTTTAGCGGTATTGTACTTTGCATTATAAAAAACAATGCAATATATATTTTATAATAAAAAATAATGTATCTAAATCTTGAGATATTATACTTTAAGAAGCACTTTTAATAATTTGTATTGGTACAAAATAGAAAGTACAGGATTCTTTTGAAGTTAGGGTGCCCGTACTTCCCCACCTTCCCCTATATTTTAAGATAAAACATGATCTCGATAACTCTTATGGGATTTAACATGTAAATCTGTTTCTGATAAAAAAAGCCAATTTCTTTTATTTTTTACTCGTAACTGGAATATAGTACCAATCTAAACCTTGTTTTATCTTAAAATATACATCTAAAACTATCAATAAAATTTTTTTCAACAATATTGTTGTAGCGCTGAGCTTAAAATGTTATCGGTGTTTTGGCAGAAATTTGGACCAAACAAAATCATCACATTTGGTGATGCAAAAATACTATCATATTCTGCATCAAATTCTCTTTCCAAAACACACGACTAAAGTACTTTATCTTTTATAATCTCGAGATAAAAATACATACTTGTGTACACAAATGTACATACGTACATTTTGTGAGAAATAAAAATATTGCAAATAATCAGCATAATAATGTTTTTCAGCTTGGCATATATCCTGAACCAATAGAAGTAAGGGTTTGAAATTTTTTTACATATGTGGGTATGAAATACATCATTTTCTTAAAGTTTCAGAGGATTACAAATTTTTACTTGCTCACTTGACGTGGAATCACACATATGTACGTATGGACGATTCTCTGGGAAATCAAGAAGAAGTAAAAAAGACGTGAATTTTTTCAGATTTTTTTAAGCTCATATATTTATAGTTTTTGAAGCTTAATATGACTTTATTGCCAAAATATGCATTTTAATAGTTTTTTAAACAATATTTCTTATGATTTTGATTTTTTTTATATAATAAATATTGCGCGACTGCCATTCTACGACCGTGGCAGTCATTTTTGTACTGCAAAAAGCTATCTTCATGATTTTTGGTGTAATGTTAAGTTTTAAAATGAGTTCAATTAATCGAAATAGGCATTAAACGGTTTTGGGACCATTATTTATGAAAAATTCAGAAAATTTGTTAAAAATTTCTATGTTGCTATTTTGTTAACAGATTTAATTTTAAATGGAGATTGAAATTTGTTCATATTTAGCCTTGATCAACATTGAACCTAAGAGTTTAAAAAAATCTGAAATAATTCACATACAGTCATACCAAGAGGAACATATTTACCGAAGAAATAAAAAAAAAATTTGATGCCCATTTCCCGGAGAATCACCCATATAGAAATATATAGAGGTCATTGTAATACTTTTCAAAGAAACCTTGCGCCCTCATGTAAGAGTTTTGCCGGCTACTTTTTATATGAAAGTACTCATCAAAATAAGTTCTCAAAAAAATTTTTACCATCTAAGGTCCTCTGTGCGACCTACTAGAATGTTCTGAATTTTTAAAAGTGGCCAAAAATGGCTATTTTCGAAAATTCGTGAGAGCTCGCATTAATACCAATTTGAACTTATGAAAAAAAACTTTTCTTTTTTTACGAACTTTAAGAAAAAAAATATTAGATCCCCTTGTAAGTTCAATGGGTCACCCCTATCGAGTTAAATATAAACGTAAAATTTTGCATTTTTTCGGTTATGTTTGGTCGTTTGCCAGTTTACGAAATGGAAACGAATTTAGATCTTCCGCATTTTACATTCTTCATCTTTAAAAGACATTTAGAATTTAAATGACCGGCATCTTTCGGGATCCCATTTTGACATGTAAATTTTTTCACAATTTTTAATCTATCTATAAGTAACTTCATCCAAATATTCTTAATGATGCTCCGACCACTCAAATTAAAGGTTTTAATGTTAACTTTCTTTTTACCGTACATATAATTGTCCGTAATGTATAATAAGTTACGTAAATTACGTCAGACTTCAATAGTATGACGTTCACTTTAGGTGAAAAAAGCAAACTAGAAAGAAATTCACAGTTATGCTAATAAGTTCAATACTCAACACTAAACCAAAAGCATTCTTTTCTAGAATGTTTTAACTATGTTTTCTGAAAAATAGACCTGAAAAGGGGCAGAGAGAAAAGATTTACAGGGGTACCAACATAACGACTTTCAAAGAAGTACCTATTTTCAGGAGGCTGTATCTTTAGCTATAAGACTCCAATTTGAACGTTTCCAAAAAGGATTTAAAGGTCATTTAAAGACCTTTAAATTTTTTCAGATTTTTTTAATCCCATATATTCAAAGATGTTTGAAGATAAATATGACCATATTTCCAAAACGTGCATAATTAATTGTAAGATAATTAAGCATGTGCTCTTATATTGCATTATTACCATTTTCAATACTCAAGAGTTAAAAGTTCCGGAGATTTTTCCATATGAATATTGCACTTCTGTCATTTTGCGTCTGTGGACGTCACTTTCGAATGATTAAAACCACTTTTTCAAGGATGTTAAGGTTTTGAATGTGCCTAATTATTTTAAAAGTGCTTTAAATAGCATTGATACCATTTTTGTTGAGAAATTCGGAAAATTTGCAAAGGAAAGTTTTTTCCTATTTTTGAAAAAGATTTAATTTTGTTGAATAGAGGTTGAAATTTTCTCGAAAATGCTAAAAGTGACTACATGGTCATAGTAAGACTTGAACAACATTAAACCCAAGGGTTTAAAAAAATCTGGAAAAATTCACGAGCATTTTACATGCCAAAAGGAATCTTTTTGCCGGAGTTCCAGAAAGAAATATGCTCATCTGCAAATCTTTGAAATAAATTAAATTTAACATTTGGTTACATAGTTGATGACAAACAATTACATTTAACTACAATATTGAAGAAAAAATAAATCATTATTAACCCTTTCGCTGCGGCATAACGTATATATGCGTCATGAATTTATGGAAATTTTGCTGCTTTATGTCTTTACATAATTAAAACGGTCTTAAATAATTGTCTCAGACAATTTTCACAATATTTACTATGTTATGAAAACAGTAGTCATGACAAAGATTTCCTGGAACTTGTCTTTTTAAAAAGCTAATAGTGTGTGAGAATTTAACACGTTTAGGGCTGTACGACCCATAAATGAGTCATATCATTGTCATTGAAGCATAAAAATATAAATTTAGTAATTTTAACAGTATTGCTCACATTGTGTAGGCTTTGAAAAACTAAAAATACTGGCCAACATAATTATTGAATGGTTATGACTAATACATATTAATCAAAATAACAATAAAAACTTAATGGGACAAGCATGCGTTAAACGCCAAAATAAATATTTCTTCTTGCAGTCCAAAAAACTTTTTATGTATAAAACCAATCATTCTGAAACTTTACTGAAAATGACTGTAGCCAATACCATATTTGATAGCGGAATTTTGCGGCGTGCACGATTCTAGCATACGTAATTATCGAAATTGGCTTTTCGACGGTTATTCGATTCCTTTTAGCATGTACTCAAAATTAAGTGTTGCACTTTTTCGATATACTTTTTTTAATAATTTTTTTTCAAAGATCCTAAAAATTAAAAAAATTATTCATAAAATATATATTAAAAATTGATTAAATCTCCAAAAAAGAGATTATTAAAAAAAGTTTAACGCTAAACTACGACACTTAATTTGTGCAAGCCGCCACTTGTGGCGCTTTGGTGTCGGCAACTCGGCTTTTAACAAACGATTCGAAGTTGTCGCACGCTGCCAGGTGCCGGCGACGAGCTTCGAGGAATTCTAGCCTCGAGGCGAGGAGTCCTTGACGTACTCTGTTCTACTCCTCAAGTACTGTGGGACCAGTTGATGCCTTCCTCATATTCGCCGCCTCTCCTCCGTTTGTCGCTTCGTTAGGGTTTGGCGCTCTGGCAGCTTCGTTGACTGTAGCCGCATCCGCTTTATCATCACTTTCTGACTCCTTTTCCTCGTCTTTATTCTATTTCTGTGACTGTCACAGATGGCGGCTCTCCCAGGTCGATATTTGATGGCTAAGTGATCTCTCGGACCCTCTTCCACCTCGAGAGATACCTTGGTCACTGCTGCTCCAGCTCGTTCGTCTCGGGAGGGGGGGGGGGGCACTGTGCAGTGAGTATCGCATTAGAGTGTTCAAGCCTTGAATCCATTTTCCTCCTAAAAGGTAACAAGTGTGGTTAGAAGGGGATATTTGTAAAGATATGTAAAGACATAAAGCAACAAAAGTAGCAGTTAAAGTGATTCTTAGGTGCCCAAAGACGCAGTTACAATAGGTTATGATAATTGCGCTTCTATTTTTTGGATTTTACTGATTTAGACCTCAGGTGTCGAGGGGATACTACTAAAGGCGCATTGTTCTCTCGCGACACGTCTGGCTGAAGCTCGAGATTACTTGGTCCCTCGCCGTCCTTCGAAGTTTCTTCTACAGCCTCATCTTCGGAGTCGGAAGGCATGGTGTCGTCAAAATACGGTATCAAATCTTTTACTCAGAAACCACGTATGGCCCAGTATATGTAGGGGCTCATTTAGCAGTAACTCCTTGTGGCGCACATGAAAGAATGCGATTACACTGCAATATTTTCTCGGCAACAGCGTATTGCACATTTCGCCACTTGTTATTATAATTCTTAACTTTGCGTTCTTGCGTTGTTGCTGCATTTTCTAAAGCTAAATCTCGTACTTCATGCAGTTTATTCATGCGCTCATTCCAATACTCTATCGCAGCTGTTTCTGCCTCTTTCGCTGCGGCGAGTTCTTCTTACCGCCGTACTTGAAGGTACAGGGTTCCGTCCGAAATTTAGAAAAGCTGGAGACAATTCCGTAGATTCTTGGACGGCCGTATTATAGGCAAACAGCAGCTCGGGGATTTTTCTCTATGTACGACGGGATCATGGTCGTAAATGTGCAGTTATCTCGCTCTACGGGATTGGCCTGTGCATGATACAGCGGTATTATCGGATGAACAAGTCCATGTTCTTCTAGGAATCGGTCCACTATCTTGTTTTCAAATTCCGTTCCATTATCTGAGTGGAACATCTACGGCACTCCGAAGCGTAGGAAGATCTTCTTTAACTGTTCCCTTTTGATCGTCTTCGCATATACCTTGCGAATGGGGATACACTCCACCCAGTGCGTGAAACGGTCGGTGAATACTAATAGGTATTCATGACCGCGCGGTGTACGAGAGATGGAGCCCATAATATCTCCAGCTACTACCTCCCACGGCCTCATTACAATACGCCGTCTGATAAGTCCAGCGGGGGCTAATTTGACGGCTTTGCATTTCCGGCATACTGCACGTCGACGCACATAATTTGCAATGTCCTTATAAATTGACAGTCAATACGTTTTTCCGCGTCTTAAATGTCCAGCTGTAGGCTCATCATGCCCTTCTTGTAGGACTTGCATTTGTTTCTCTTTTGGAAGGACTAGATAGATTAATATAAATTAACTTTAGATCAGCATTGGCCATCAAACCACAAAACATCGACCACCAAAAGGTCATAGAAATTTTACTTGAGCGCCAGGCACTGTATTTTTACTAGTTGCAATTTCAAAAAGAGCGGTGCCCCTCATCATAGTATTTGAATTTAATGTTCACAAGATTGAAATGTACTAAATTCTTTATTTTAAAATCACGATACGGCTAACTTAAGGGGGCAGGCCTGGGTTAAAATCTAAAAAAAGAAAATTGCAATTTTATTTATACAAAACTTTTTGGGTGTGATTTAGAATATGGGAAGTTTTTTTAACAAAAGTAGGTAAAAAGACAAAGATTATCACCGCTTAAAAACTTAAATATCTTGAATCTGTGGCTCGTATCAAGTGACTCCTTTCGATATTCTTTTTTTCTATTTTCAACCACTCCTCGTAGACTTTCTCAGCATCCAGTCATCGATATAGTCTGAAAATTTTAGAGAATGTTTTTGATATGTTTCCTCACAATATGAGCGCAGCAGATTATTAAAATAGTCTATGTAGTAATAATTAAAAATATAAACCCTTAAATAATTAAATATTTTAATTAATTTTGAGGTTATATATTTTTAATACTTACTATATAGACTTTTTTATAATCGACTGCGCTCATATTGCGAGGAAACATATCAGAAATATCCTCTAAAATTTTTAGCTTATATCGATGGCTGGATGTTGAGAAAGTCTACGAGGCAGACTTAAAAATAATAAAAAACATTATTTTGAGATAATTGCATTTAAAGTTGGAAAACACAATAAACACATACAAACAATACTCACCTAAAGAAAAAAGTAGGAATGCTTTGTATATTCTTGTTATATATTTCATTAATATATTTCACACTATTGCTTAGAATAACATGTGTGATACGTCAACGATATAATCTCATGATAATGCTGAAACAAAGAAAAAAACGCTGAAAAATTTCCACAATACCGTCTACCTCCATTTTTCCAGCGTTGCCTTGATGATTTGACGTACACTGACTTTGATGCGTTTCAATCCATTCTTCATAAGCTGATGTGTCTTAATTTCCTTCCCATAAAGAGCAACTCTTACAAAAACTATTTTTTTTTAAACATCAAGCACTTTTCAGGTAGAATTGCCTATTACACTAGTAACACTTTGAAGTGAGGAAAATCCTCTTTTTCTCCAAGAACCATCCCTGGAACAGGAAGTCCAGCACTATCTAAAGGCAAGATACTCTTTGACAGCTTCGAGTTTTATCGAATATATATATATATATATATATATATATATATATATATATATATATATATATATATATATATATATATAGACTCTATGAATTTTTAATTATTTAAACTTATTTAAATAGCATTTTTTACATAAAATTCACTAAATTAAAAAAAGTTACTTTGAAATTTTAGCTATAACTCTGTAAAAAAAAACTTAATATCGTAAAATGGGTTGCAGGAGCTTATTATACAAGAAATTTGCTATCAAAATATGCAATAAAAAATGATTTTTTTTACTTTTTAACCCAGGCCTGCCCCCTTAACCCATTTCTTTCCAAGCGGCCATTTGATAGTAGATTGGTTTTTTGCAATAGCACTTTTCTGAAGTAAAATTGTCCGCTCTTTCCGATTCTGAAGTCAGAATTTTTAAATTTCCGTTAGAGAGTTTCAAAATGGCGGTTTTAGTCAAAAAGTCAATCGACTATAAAATGGCCGCTTGGGAAGAAATGGGTTAAAGTCTTTAACGCAGAGAGTCATGGGAGCAAGACGACTGATTTTTAACTATTCAATTAAATAGAACGAGCAGTTTATTCAGACGTACACAGAGGGCAGAGGGTAAATTCTTATCATGCAATCCAAAAAAATTAAGCATGTATGAGAACTATGTATTGGTTTAAAATAAAATTGGTGCCATTTATTTAGCAGATAATTACGAAGTTGTTATGGCGTATTTCTTACAAGAGGCAAAATATTGAATGGTGACAAAATTAAGATTTCTTGTTATAAAGTCGGTGCTAATTTTATCGGATATAAATTTGTTACAGAAGCTAATAAATTCTAAAATGATGTTAAATTATAACTGTATTTTCGATGATGGGCAACTCACTGACGAAACTGGAACCTCAGACCCGTCCTCGTACATGCGAGATATTGTGTCTGACATCAAATTTTGAGAGCCTTTTCTATACTCGACCTCGAAATCATAGGTAAGCATTTTAAGAGCTCGGCGAGCCAAGCGTCCTGTGGGGTTCTGAATTTTTTGTAACCATTTCAGAGTACTATAGTTTGTAATGAGTTTGAAGTGATAACCTTCTATGTAAGATAGGAACTTTCTTATGGCCCACAGTACTGCAAGACACTCTCGCTCGGTTGGTGAGTAATTTCTTTCAGCTGACGTTAACGTGTGGCTAGCAAAGTACAACTCGTGCTCAACTCCATCAATGGTTTATAGGAGCACCGTTTCCAAACTAGTGTCACTAGAATCGGTTTGTATGACAAACCGATGATTAAAAGACAGACTATCCAACATAGGTGCATATGCAATAAGCTCCTTAATCTTTTCGAACACCGTCTACTGCTCATCATCACATACATACTTGTCAGATGGATAAGCGGGACCGCAATCGTGACTAAATTATTCAAAAATTTTCTGCACCACGACGCCATTCCTAGGAATCGTCGAAGCTCTTTAAGATTTTCCGAGTAGACAACTCCAATACTGAGGCGATTTTTTCTGAATCCGGTCGGAATCCATCTCGGCTCACGAGAACCCTTAAAAAGCTAGCTTCACTGCAGCAGAACTCGCTTTTATCAAAATTGATGGTGAGGCCCGCGTCTATAATTCTGCGAAAAACATACTCAAGCTATATTCAAAAGTGATCTTCAAATGTTTCTGTTGGTATAATCATATCGTCCATAAACGAATAGGCGTGCGGCTCAAGTTCAGGACCGATAATATTATCGCTTAATTCTTTCTCGACAGACTAACTCATGCGGGTAATACGGGACTACCAAAAGGACCGTATCCTCTGCTACGAAATAGAAGAAGGCCAACGCGTGAAATATCTCAGCGCCAGCGTGACACAGGGGTTAATCTTTGGCCTTGATTTTTGGAACATCCAGTACGATACCCTGTTACAACTCGGCTTACCGGAAGGGGTGTACATGATAGCCTACACTGATGATGTCGCTTTAGTCATCATCGCGCGGGACTTTGAAACAGCACAATATCTGCTGAACCAGGCGATGCGCAGGATCTCGCGCTGGATGGGGGAACACGGGCTCGACTTGGCAGCCGCTGAGACAGAGATCGTGGCCTTCACTGGCAAATGGATTGGGATCATCTTCTCCATGTATGTGAGAGATGCGGAGGTTTCGACAAGGAATG
Source organism: Gastracanthus pulcherrimus (assembly GCA_949152435.1). Classification (NCBI taxonomy): domain Eukaryota; kingdom Metazoa; phylum Arthropoda; class Insecta; order Hymenoptera; family Pteromalidae; genus Gastracanthus; species Gastracanthus pulcherrimus. Next base: position 118,163,990 of record OX424576.1, on the reverse strand, counting down.
AGACTATGTATCTGGCACTCAAACTAGACACTAAGCTTACTTTCTTTCGTCACCTAGTGTATGCAGTGGATAAAGCGACGAAAAAGACTGCACAGTTGTGCCGTCTCATGGCTAACACGAGTGGACCGAATGCGAGCAAGCGTCAACTCCTTATGTCAGTCATTACATCCATCTTATTGTACGGTTCTGAAATATGGGCCGATACAATGGAGGACTCATACCGGATTCGACTCACTTCCGTTCAGCGTAGAAGAGCTCTCATAGTCACCAGCGCCTATTGCACGGTCTCGGTATTCGCAGTGCTCGTTATTGCGGGAATAACGATTCCTATCGACCTACACGAGGCGGAGCGCAAGCGAATCTATGAATGGAAGAAACCAGGAGGGGACAGAACAACAGTCCATAGAGAGGAACGGGAATGCACCATGGAAATGTGGCAACGGTCCTGGACAACCACGGCCAAGGGTAAATGGACGGCAAGACTGATAGACCAGCTGGCCCCTTGGATTAACAGAGATCATGGAGAGGTAAATTACTACCTGACCCGATTCCTGAGTAATCATGGGTACTTCTGCTCCTACCTCAGTCGTATGGGGAAGGTTCAAAGCCCGAGTTGCATCTTCTGTTCCGCTGATTGCGACGATGCGTTTCACTCGTTTTTGTTTGCGAAAAGTGGAACGAAGAAAGAACGGTTCTTATCAGCTCGGTCGGAGAATTTACGCCTGAGAACATCGTGGGCGAAATACTGTCCGCCGAGAATAAGTGGGCCGCAAAAAAAAAAAATATATATATATATAATGTAATAAAAAAAAAATTTCTATCTTTTTCTAAGGATTTATTGAACAACCCTCGTACACCGAGAAGACATCCTTCTGGTAACTCGGGTTGAATAACGACCTCTAAGTGGCTTCGTACATTACCTATATCGAATGGTAAATCGACGTATCCAATAATGGGCGAAATATCACCGTTTGCCATCCGTACGCCGGGTTCTTTACTTGGTGTAATCTTCTTATTACACGTTGCAGTAATCTGCAAACCAGAGGAGAGACAATATGTAGTCGGTTACAGGTGCTGCAAACCCTTGAGTGCGTATCGTCGCTTCTGGTACTAGCCGCTGTTGAAAATAGTCAGGGAGCCGGTGACATTTTTGAACAACACTTACGTCATTGAGTTATGGACAAATGACGTTCGAAGTGAAAGTTTAGTGATGGACAAACATGATTGATCTGGGGTGCCTGACCATTTCCTAATCAAACGGAAATGAAGGAGGTAACTTCCGGTTGAGTATCAAGACTGTTTACGTACATCATTATGTTAAGGAATTTTGATGGTACTATGATGTAAGTAATAATTAGTTGTGCTAAAAAAACTTGGGTTGCCTACCCCCTTTTACGGCTACGCCCCCGCAGCCTGCTTACAAACTAAATAATCATAACTGTTTACTTACGTCAGCGTGTAAATGGTTGAATCAAAGTTCAAATGAATGGTATCGACCTCCTCTACACGAATAGAAAGGCTTGTCTGCATCCTGCTCGAACTGGACGTGCGCAGCCCAGATTTTATTGTATAGAAACAAACTATGTCGACAGCAACCTATTTACGTACATCATTGTGTTAATACATTTTTATACAAAATAATTAATCAGAGCATTACTGTTTATTTACTTACGCTACCGTGTATAAGGCCGGAATGTGGACTGGGTTACTGAGAGCATGCACAGCTTAGATATATCTATACAATAATAATTGTCAAGAATTCAAAATTTTTACTAATATTTGTAGTAATACTATGATAAAGTGTCAAAATTAGTTTTAATTATTTCAGAAATTATTACGATGAATTATTTAAAGTCAATTTGTACCTTATACATATTTTTTTTAACCGAATGTAGTTGCGAATATACGAATTTTAAAACTTAGGCAATGAAAACTTGTGTATTCTAATTGGTTTTAAACTATAATATTATATAAACATAAACTTGATATTAATTAAAACATCGATGAGAATATAACATTTTTTTATTTTTGTATGCAATTTAAGTACGTGTGAAAAGACAAATATAAAAATAAAAGCATCTGACCGTCCCGCAGATTTGATATATTTATAGAACACATACACAGCTTTCAGACCTATTCGAGGATCTTTAGTGCAAATGTCCAGTGCACCTGTACTTTATCGATCGATCGACATGTGAGTCTTAGTCTCTCCCCCCACTCCATTATACACACACTAATCTATTGTATTATACTAAGACAGGCCTCTTTGCCGCCTATTCGTGACAAAAGAGAAGCGCGAAAGCTGTCAACTTATTTTGAAAGGCTTGTTTAGCCGTGTGCGTTAAAGCTTAGATTTCAAATGATACGATTCAGTCGATTCTGGGTGACGTCGACCTTTTATTTTAGTGCTACAATTAACGTACTGGCTACGAGTATGTAAGCTTCGCCAGTCGAAGTTCGTAGAATATCTATTTATTTACCAAATGAATCAATACATTTTTAGTTACAACACTATACAATAGTCTATATAATATAATACATATAAATCGACGTATATAATTAAAAAATTTCCCGCTATCGGAAAAGATAAATCTTATAAGCGAACGTACGAACTTATTGACGATAACAATTATTTAGAAGTACTTAACACTACAGTTACCGCGCTCGCTCTTGTATCTTAAAATTATAAATCCATGAGCCGGGATTGCTAGGCCTTTTCAAACATTGTCAGATTGGTTGACAGATTCGCAGTTATACTCTGTATTGTCTATTGATTTAGTTAAATAAAAAACGTTTCCTATAATAAATAAACAAAATTTCATCTTACCAAAAGGATTGCAGATTGGTAATACATAACAGCACTTAAAAATTTTATCTTCAATTTTGAACATATCACAAAAATTTATAAAATGATTGTATTTGCAAATCCTACGGAATTATATATTGGTATGTATTGTTGTTTGATAGTTCGAATTTAGAATCTCCGATTTCGGCTAGCAGGGAGCAGGTAACCTATTAGTTTAGTTTAGCTATTTATGTTACTTTATGTTAAAAGTAAAAATAATACACAATATAAAAAACAAGTAATGAACAGGTAACCTTTTTATATTCGTAAGCAAGCTGTTAGGGGGTATCTATAATGGAAGAAAGGTAACTCAGGCTTCTTTTACAACTAATTATTAATTTACTCGACGATGTAAGTAAACAGCTTTAATTAATTATTTTGTAAGCAGTCTGCTGGGCGTAGCTGCAAAGTGGTGAGGCAACCCAAGTTTTTTTTTCTTACAACTTATTATTGTTTATATCATGGTACCATATAAATGCATTAACATACTGATGTACGTAAATAGTTAGGTCACTGTCGACAAAATATTCGGAAATATTTAATGCTTTTAAGTTCGTTAATATTTCACGTATTTTCAGTCACCATTGTTCAGGAGGCAGGCCTGGGTTATAACAAAAAAAAACTTTTCTACAAGTCCAGAAAACTTTTTATGTTTAAAAGCAATCATTCTGAAAAATTTTATGCTATCAAAGCACAATAATGTCTTAAATTTTACCATTGTAAAACTTCAGAATCTTTACCCAACATGTCGCAATAAATCACTGTTTTCAATACCATATTTATTAAAGGAACTTTCATCCTCACATAATTCAAGGTGACTGGGTGAACGAAATATCTTTTTTCGACGGTTATTCGATTCTTTTTAACATGTATTACAAAAAGAGCGGAGCACTTTTGCGTTAATATTTTTTTTATTACTTTTTTTTGGAAATCCAATGAATTTTTTAAAAAATATTAAAAATATTTAAAAAAAAAATTGATTGGTTTCTCCGAATAAAAATAATAAAAAAAATTTTAACCAAAAAGTGCTGCGCTTCTTTTGTAATACATGTCAAAAGGAGTCGAATAACCGTCAAAACAAATTTTTTTGTTCATCGTGTCACCCCGAATCGTGTGAGGATCAAAGTTCCTTTAATAAATATGGTATAGAAAACAGTGATTTATTGTGACGGGTAGGGTCAATATTGTGCTTTGATAGCATACAATTTTTCAGAATGATTGCTTTTAAACATAAAAAGATTTCTGGACTTGTAGAAAAAAGTCTTTTTTGGGTTTAACCCAGGCCTGTCCCGTTAAGGTAGTCCTCCAATCTTTTTAAAACCTCTCTCCGTTCTTATTAATAGCCTACAAAATTGGGTAATTTATTTAGCCAAGATTAAAGAAGCTCATAAAATAAGTTTGAGCATTCTTTATCAATATTTGTTCATAAGGTATCGGAGAAAATGCCTATTTATGTAAGGGTTTTTACAAAAAATACTTTGAGCCAATCTATTTGATTAAATTTTTGTAAGAAGTCAACAATATCTTTTAACTCTAATAATTTCGATTTATGGCCTGAAATAAATAAAACAGTTTGAGAAGTAAAAATATTTAAAAACTACCCCTGGTTGAAATGTTTCATAATTTTTTGGCCAATTAATGGTCAAATTAAAAATTAAATACGTCACACTAGCATTATTTAATGATTATATACAAAAAAATTATATATTTCTATGTGGACAGTTCATAATATTGATACTTTAATGCATAACAATACTTTTTGTTATTCGTAATTAAATTTATATGATGATTTAAAGCAAAAAGTCCTTCATTTAATTAACACGTTGACCAATAAAAAGGGCCAATTTTCTACTTGGGACGTGTTTTAACACTAAATAGAATTTCGTTTTTTGTTCATTTAGATTTGAAAAATATGGTTGAATTTTTTTAAAAAGGTTTAATCAAGTAGGTTTGTACCAGGTACTTTTTGAAATTAGAAAAATTAGTGTCTAGAAAAAAAACACGTTTAAAATTTAAATTTGATATTCTATCTAGAGTAAATTGTTTTGAAGGACTTGATGTAGCTTTAGTACATACCAAGACTCAAATTGTTCATAAAATTATTAACATTTAAAAAATGTTTTGATTTTAAATCATTATTATGAAAGTTTTGCTTTATTTATTTCTTTATTTCAAAGGTACTTATTCTTATCTTTTAAAATTAAAAAAAAATAATTATGGTAACTTTCATAATAATATTATCATATATATATTGTAATAATCAGTATTCCCGAATTATGCGGCTACAGAATTTTTCATAACCGTGGCATTCATTTTAATGATTGATTCTTACAAGTTATCCACAGTTTTTCTTGCATTTTTATCTTTGTTTTATAATGTTTGCACATTTTACATCAAGTGAGAGTAATAGTATGCTTTTCCATAAATGATAAAATCATTCTCGTAAGTCTCAACAGAAGCTAAAGATAATTTTTCCCCATCTAAATAAAAAAAGGAAAGTAGGCTGAAAAAGGGGAAAATAGTGTCGAATTTTGCGAAAAAGAGATAAAAGGGTGCGATGGTGTAAAAAGAGAAAAATAGAGAAAAAAGGGACTTCTTTGCGATCCCTGATTTTTGTATACATTAAAATTTGGGCTGCACACGTCCAGCACAACCAGGAAACAGGCAACCCTATTTATTCAGGTAGAGGAGGTCGATACCTTTCATTTGAGCTTTGATTCAACAACCATTTACTCAATGATGTAAGTAAACAGTTTTGATTAATTATTTTGTAAGCAGACTGTGGGGGCGTAACCGCAAGAGGGAGTAGGTAAGATGCGCTCTCAGACTGCCGTGCTGACTGGTCGTGTTTTCTTTCTCTGATACTAATCGTCTCTTGCATTTACAGCGGGCTAACAGTTTAGTGAGTGCCATATCTCACCTCTGCTCTAGCTCATGTTGCCTCTCCTCCGACGTCTTTTTCGCACGTATCTCTATTGAAAATCTATCACATCACATACGACTCAATAGACGACGTGACGCCCCATAGCAGCCCGTTCGCGGCCATCTTTATCTGTGCTGGCAGGGAACAAGCACTTGTTGCCGACGCTCTCGACCCACGCTGAACATCCAATTTACTCCAACAACTCTTTTGCCTTTGGATGCTTATTCAACAATTTCAAGATCTGCTAGATTGAGCTAACTATTAGACATCCTTCTCATATCTTTTACATTTTCCGGCGTTTGAAAAGAAAATCGATTGAAATTACGCAACTCACGCAGAAGCGCGGCGTCCTTTTTAGGCGCCATCTTGTAAGACCGTTGAAAATTAAAGTTTTGGAGCAATTGCTCTTGCTCTTAACAGTAGATCGAAGCAAATATATTTGAGTGAATGAATATACTGCCATGGCCGTGGTTTCTGATCAACTAAACGTAGAATTCGTGTCTTATAATTATCTCTCTTTATTTAACTTAATTTAGGTTTAATCTTTCGATTTGCATGGAGAAATAAAAAAAATATCGTGAAATAACTAAATATTTATTAAAAGTATAAAAATATACAAAGGGAGCAATTTCTGATAGCCTCGATCATACGCGGGAATAGTTTCTGATCAAACCGAACCACATTGTGGGTCGTAATCAGCGAGTGGTTACTAAATTAAACGGAGATTCGGATTGGTTAACAACCAACCTTGGCGTCCCACAGGGCTCAATACTTGGCCCCCTTCTTCTCAGTCTTTACATTAACGATCTCAAGGAAGTCTTGGCGGAGATCAATGGCTCGGGAGACCAGACAGCCACTATAGTCGCACACCTACTTTACGCGGACGACTTACAAACGTACACCCAGATTGCAAGAGACAGTATTATAGCTGTGGCGCGTGCTGTGTCGGGCTGAGCTTCGGACAACGCACTGCACCTTAACACCGGCAAAACTAAAGCGATCATCTTTGGGTCGGAATATAACATCAATCAAATTCAGGGAATGAACTTGCCCGGGGTTGAGGTGCAGAGTGGTGTCTTCGCTCCCTTCGTCGACACAGTAACCAACCTTGGAGTGGTCATGGATTCAAAATTAACATGGAAACCGCAGGTAGATTCAGTTAGCCGAAAGGTTAATAGAGCTTTATATGGGCTCAGGTTTTTTCGATCCTGTACCACCGAGGCGTTGCGTAAGCAGCTGTCAGGCGCACTTGCCATCTCTCACATGGATTACTGCTCCGTAGTGTACCTTGACGTAACAGCTGAACTTCAGACGCGACTACAGAGGTTACAAAATTCATGTGTTAGGTACATCTGTGGCATAAAGAGGAACGAGCATGTCACTCCCTTCAGGAGGAGGTTGGGCTGGCTAAAGGTCAGCGAAAGAAGAGAGTACTTTGCGGCGGTCATAGTATATAAGGCCTATTGCATGAGACAACCACCGTACCTTGAGGCCCTCTTTGAGAAGAATAAATGTAGAACATCTAGCAGGGTACCAAGGGGGATCTCGGTCCCGGGATCGCGTACGGATCTGGGCTTAAAATCGTTCACTGCCCAAGGGTCGCGCCTTTGGAACGCGCTTCCGCAAGATATGCGATCGTTGCCTTCGCTATCTAAATTCAAAACGGCAATGCGTAGGTACTCTCTCGCTAAATCGTTGAATTCGTAACACTACGTTCAGGCTAATGCTATACTCGCATTGCTTGGCTACTTGTGTATATCTAGTCTGCGTTATTTTATATATTGACGCGATAGAATAAGTATAATGTTATGTGCAATGATTTCGATCTTATAATTATATATTTATATACTTGACGTGTACCTGATTGGACATATGTAATATGACAGCTGCGCTCAGCTATATGTATTTTGCAATACAATTGTGATATAAGAACTGCGTTAACCAGCCATACGATAACTATGTACATTTACTTTTTTGACTGATCGAAAATAAACTATTATTATATTCTATTCTATTCTATTCTATTCTATTCTATTCTATTCTATTCTATTCATGGCCACATAAAATGTTATTGTTTTTAGTTATTTAAAAAATACTACTTATTTAATCCCTGCTGTACCTCATTTTTTGAATATGATGATTTCTTAGACCTATTCGTTGATTTCTGTACCTTTGAAGATGACTGCGATACCTCAATTTTTGAAAGTGATGATTCTATAAACATATTTTTTATGTTTATACGTATGGTGATCTCTCCTATACCTCATTTGCTAAAAGTGCTGATACCGTAGAACTATTTATTGATTGCTGTGCCTTTAGTGATGCCACCAATGCCTCATTTGTTGAAACTAATGATTGGGTGTTCAAAATTTCTGATAGTTGTGTATTCAAAACTGCATATTTTTCAAGCGATGGATCTGGCAAATCTTGTATTAAAAATTCTTGGTCAAAATCAATACTATAATCTGTAGATTAAACAGGGCATTCATTATCTATGTGAGGCATTGATAGGGCCAAAACTTCATCATTTATAGTTAAACTAGCTAAATTATTTTGTACATTATCATTTTGAATAATTAGAACAATACTCTCTTGAAAATCTAATTTTTCTTGTAAATCCTATGAAAAATTATATAAAAACATTTTAGAAGTAAAATATTTTAGCTAGTAAAAATGTATACAGTCTGTACAAAATTGTAAAAATTAGAGTATGATCAAATTCTTCGTAATAAAAGAGTCGAAGAACTTTTAATAGAATATACAATTTTGTATAAAGATAAACTTATGTTAATTCAAACATAAATTTTAAATGTCAGTGTAGATAAATAAAAATGATTGCTACGTAAATACTAATACTAAATAAAATTATTCACTAAAAACTATTGCTAAACACCTATATGTTAATACATATACGATGCCTAATATTAAATTTTTTTTATAAATCTTGCAATTAAATTTGATAAATTTAATAGGACGAGCCTACAATCCACGACATAAAAATACGAATATTTCAAATTAAAATACAAGTTTCAAATTAAAATACAAGTTTCTTAATTGATTAAGTATCAAAATAGAAGAGAAAGATACAAAACTTAATATCATACATGTAAATAATAGATTTTAAGTAAAGTGAAAAAAAAATCATACTTTGTAATGTAGACTCCTTTTCTTCAAAAAGTTTCCTAAATTCATTAATTAACTTAATTTTATCTACAATTAATCTACCATAGCAGCAGGATCTTGGTCATCTTCATTGTTTGCTACATCACCAGTGCCATAAACATCTTCTGCTTCATCTGCTTGAACGACTTGACTTCCCCAAAAATGGGAGAAGTTTTCGTCTTTCGCATCCCCACTCCATACACCTGATGATCTTGCTCGTTTAAAAAGCTGCAATGTGTAATGCTTCTTTTCCATTGACTGCAGGACATCTATCACATCAGTTGAAAAAGGCTGCAATCCAGTAGCCTTGAACCCACTTTTTAGTAATTTCGATGTATCCAGCATTTCTAATGCATTTTTCAATAATGGTGCAAACTTGAAAGTACTGTCTGAATTACATTATATTCCATTTTCCATTTAAGGACAACTTTGCTTCAGCTTACTTTCAATGGGTGAAAAGAGTCCACATCCATAGGCTGAAGTAAGTGGGTGGCATTTGCATATAGAGTGAACAATACAATTCCATGCGCTTTACAAGAAGCACTCAGAGCCTTCGTCAGATGGCTTACATGGCCATCGACAAATAGTATTATTGGAAATTTTATCTTGTTAGAAAGCACCATTGATAGAAAGTTCCTGAAAAATAAAGTTATAAATATTATTTTAATTGTAAATATAATGTCTACTGTAAATAACGTTAAAATTGTGCAAATTGTAAATATTATTCTAATTGTAAATATTCTTTAACTTGCAAATATATTATTCAAAATTTTAGTAAATATATGAATACCTAATAAGAAAAGTTTTAAGTAAAATGTGTGAGTGTGCGAGTACATGTGCAGTGTGTACTGCTTAAGTAAGATAAGGACTAAAACTAGTTAATGAAAAAGTAACTTTTTATTCAAAATATCTTGCCAGTTATATATTCGTATAAAGTTTCCTTAATCATCCACCCATTATGACATGTACCCAAAGCCCAGCCTTTTGGTGCAGATGTTGCTACGGTCTTTGGAATCCTTTCGTAAGCATATAAGATCAATGGTGGTGTCAATTGACCTTCGGCATTGCCCATTACCAATGCAGTTAGACATTTCTTCTCATCACTAGTTATTCGTCTATGTGCAGTCTTTCAGTTTTTAGCAACCAAAACTTTCTTCGGCTTAGGATTAAGTAAAAAACAAGATTCATCACAGTTGAACAATCTGGAGTCTTCTACTTCCAAAAGATTTTGTGATGCAAGGTACGCTTTCACTTCAGCGTACCAGGTACGAATAGCTTCTTCAGAGACTGAAGCTCGTAGACGAGACACCTTTTGAGCCATCTTTAAGGAGCGTTCTGGATGGCGTTTGAGAAAGGCTTTGTACCAATGTTTTGAGGGTCTTCCAATGGTAAAAGGAACATATTTTCCTGAATCTATCACAATTTTTTGTACGTTATCCAAAAGTTGATTTTTCCATGTGTATAAATTGTATGTATAAATTGATACTATTTTCTTTTGGCTTATTTATCAATAATTGCTAAATATATGAAATCTTGCTACTTATAAATAAACAGTACCGAATCAGTAAATAAAATATGTAAAACTTACCTCGTTGTGGTGAACAACATTGCAGAAATACGCTAAAACTCAAGGCATGTTTCTTGCTCTCGAGCGTAAGAAAAATGGCGACGATCCAACGCTTGTTGCTAATGCTCACGAATTTAAATATTGTTTTTTATTCTAACTTAAAAATGTACTCTTTGTCTGCGCCAAGGCGTTGTGTGGGTCGCGTGCTGGCGCAACGATCAGCGCGGCGGGAGCGCTTTCTTCAACTCAGGCGCCCGCCTGACGGGTAGATGGCAGACTGAGATCAGTTGCGCTCCGGACTCTCACCAGAGCGGTCGTGTCGAGTCCAGCCCCGCGAGCTGCCTAGTAAATTACGTATCCGCGTGTATTTATTTGTTTTCCTACCGTGAATCTTCTGTAAGTTTTTCTTTTCGTTTCAAGCATTAGAAGCAGTGTAATAAGTGACACCAAATAATAAAGTGCAACTACGTTCTTTATTTGGTGTGCATCTTTAAAATGATTATATCTCCTAACCGTACCACCCTTCCCTGAGGTCGGATCAAACGGCGATAATGAATTTTGTATTATATACATTGGTCCTGTCGAGTCGGGTCCGCTTTGGGTGCAGGTTTGTACGGTTGGGGGATTGTGTGCGGAGCAGGTTGGAGAGTGCATAGTGCCTGATGCGTTAGACCTCGTTCTTATGTTTGACTTTGTTTTCAGTTTTGATACGCGGCGGCGTGAGGGTTCTTGAAGATGGATCGGCTGGCGCGACAAGAGAGTTTGTCCGACTTGATTATTAACTTCAAAGAAGACATACTGCGAGCAATTCCCAATCCAACCAAGGAATTGGTTACAACCCATATTCAATCCCTGCAAGAGACGTGGACCACATTCAGGCGACGGCATGAGAGTCTCCTTCGACAATGGAGTGCACTCCGCACTAACTATTGTAAGTCGAACATGTACGCGGTAACGCAACGCGAATACAGTGCAACTCTTGATTATTTATATGACGAACATACGCGTTTAGCAATGCCAGCGCGACAGCCCTCTGAAGCCGTCGGAAACTCACGGTCTCACCTTCCGAAATTAAACCTTCCCCGATTCTCAGGACGTCCGGAAGAATGGGAACAATTTCAAGGCCTCTTCATCTCGCTGGTAGGGCAGGAGAAATCTTTGACCGGAGTTCAGAAACTTAGGACCTCAAGAGCTCCTTACATATGAAGTCCTTTCGAATTTCCTACAGGGTCGTATATGAGCCTTAAAGACGAGCAAGTGCGCCAAAGCTTTGTCGAGAGGGAACACCTCCCGTCTCGCTACCTCGACACGTAGATTTCGTTTACAGCTGCGATCTCTGGGTACGTCCATCTCCGACAAGGTACCGCCTTCGAACTGCCCAGTCTGCGGTGAACAACACCACGTGACGCATGATGAATGATTTTTAAAATCTAATGCAGAGCAGCGTCGCGCTGTGGCCCAGCGTTCACGTCTGTGCTTTACTTGTTTACAGACAGGTCACCGGTCAGCTGCCTGTTCTCCCGGTCGCCTCTGCAAAGAATGTAAGGCACCTCATCATACCCTTTTACACCAGACCATGAAAAGGCCTGCTCAAGATCCTATTGATGGAGAAAGAACGAAGTGGCGTCGTCGAGACGGAAGGAACATTGAAAGCACCCGCCACCAGTCAGAACGGGCTCCCATCAACAAGAGAATGACTAGTACTGTTAGCCACTGCACGGGTTCCTCTGATCATCGCAGGTGGACGAAGATTATATGCAAGAGGGCTCCTTGATTCTGGAACAGAGGCCGGCCTTATCTCAAACGCCTTAGCGACTGGGTGTGATTCATGAGGAGGTAAATATTGGCATTAGAGCGATCGAAGGGCATCGGGTGGACTCCTCTCGTCGAAGAGCAAGGTTGACTACCAAAACCCCCCGACAGGAAGTGAAGGATCTCGACTGGTCAACTATCCATGGCTTGGATCTGGCCGACCCTGATTTTCAAAAACCAAAGGAGATTGATCTCCTGATTGGAGCTGATGTTTACGCATCACTACTCCTCAATGGCTTGCAGCGAGAGTCTCATGGAATGCCAGTAGCTCAACGAACAACGCTGGGTTGGGTTATATATAACAGGAACCTTAAGGGGTCACTCTGCGAATGCAGCAATCATTTTCAATAATTTTTTTTTCATAGAAAAATTTATTTAAAATATTCAAACTTTTTACACATAAAAGAAGAGGTTTTACACTTATAAAATATATTTTTTATTTTGGTTTTGTATGTAAAATCTGGCCGGTCCGGCTGCCTGAAGTTGACCCTACTACAATCTGGTTTACGTGATATCTCCACTTTGAACAGACTGAAAGCAAAAAAGAGGACGGGTTATTAAAAAATAAGCTTTTCGCTATAGCCGGTAGCTCAATAAACAAAATTTGATAAAAAATAACAAAATGGCAATTGCAAAAAAGGTCAAAAAGAGCGGTCGTGTCGAGTGCAGCCCCGCGAGCTGCTTAGTGAATTACGTATCCGCGTGTATTTATTTGTTTTCCTAACGTGAATCTTCTGTAAGTTTTTCTTTTCATTTGAAGCAAGTACGTGCAGTGTATTAGACGCAGTGTAATAAGTGGCAGCAAATAATAAAGTGTAACTACGTTCTTTAATTGCTGTGCATCTTTAAAATGATTATATCTCCTATCCGTACCACCCTTCCCTGAGGTCAGATCAAACGGCGATAATGAATTTAACATATTTCGTATTACATACACTCTTAAACTTTCAAAATAGTTTTTCAAATAGTTTATCAGTATTTCACATATTTTACGTATAATTTTACATTAAGGTAATCTTAATTTAATGGTTATTACTACGTATTGATCAGGAACTACCGTCATGACGGTACGCTCTACCTTTTTTATATAATCTACGAGTCATATTAGTTTCTTGCTCCGTATAATGTCTCCTAAAAGGAAGTATAATCAGGTCCTTATTTCTTAAGACCCAAAAAGAATATCGAAACATCAAGATAAACTTCAGAACAATCTCAACTGTACTAACTTTCGCAATCTTAAAACTTTTAACAATCAAGCCTCCCTTACGTGGTTTACATTTATGATTCTAGAGTGTACCAAAATTTAGGTCACCTTCATATTATCTCTGTTCATATTAAGCTATTTAACGCCAAAATATCCATAGCTAAAGCTGGCCTAAGCATTGTTGGACCGAAGAAATATTCCATTTCGTTTAATACTTTTCAAGAAGCCAACAGATTTGTTGATTCTGATATCTCTTCCATTGATAGCCACTGGAAAGCCTATATCTACTCGAACAAGGCATATCTACAATCGAGAATAAATCTTTCATCCATAGAATAGAAAGAATTCACAAACGCATTTCAGTCAACTTTAATGATAATAATAATAACAGGCAAAAACAGGCAAAAAAAAATGACGACAGTTCAATTCCTCAGGAAAACATTAAAAGGAAAAAAATTCTCATCCCATCGGACAATATTAAAATCTTTTTCAAGGGACAACTTCCCAAATATATTGATATTTTTGGTAGGTTAACTCATATATCTAAATTTATGCCTGTAGTACTACGGTGTTTCAACTGCCAACACATTGGTCACGGGACCAATTACTGCAGCAATCGTCCCAGATATGAAAATTGTGGAACTGAGCATACTAGAGTCTGCAACTTGCCCACTAAGTGCGCAAATTACGGTTTCCAGCATAAAGCTTCCAATAAAGAGTGTATTATTTTAACTTCAATAAAAAAGTCAATACCAACATGTTTATGCTTAAAATTAGCCATCCACGCGCAATAATCATAGTAAAACAAAAAGAATTAAAAAGTTTAGAAACATTAAAACACATAATAAGGAAAAGGAAATATTAGCACTCCCTTTCACTCCATCTCTTAGCAATAACCCATCTACTAATGTCAATTTAAAAAATGCATTGGATAATATCTCCAAAAAAAATTGTTTATAAGAATTTTCCTAATTTAGAATATCCACACTCTAACGAAGTGATTTTCACCAAGCCCATTCAGAGTTCAGAGGTTCAGACGGACATTTCTAAGTCCAAATCTCACTCAACCCCAGGCCCTGGTGGTATACCATACACTGTTCTTAAAGCTCTCTCCCCTTCATGTATCTCTTGGCTTTGCAAACTCTATAATCTTATTCTGGACGAACGATGTTTCCCCGATTCTTGGGATGATTTCAATGTCTATTTTATTCCCAAAAATCGGGGAGATGGATTTCATACATAAGTCCTTACTTCAACTTTGCTCAAGACGTTCGAAAGAGTTATTAACGATCGTTTGCAATGGTGGATTGAGAACAGTGGTGGGTTACTCGAATGCTTCTTTGATTTCCGAAGAGGCAGATCCTGTTTCGACTGCTTGTCAATCCTTCATGCAAAAATCACCCTCGCTAAGTCTTGCACGCAACTTTTAGGTGTTTTGGGCCTAAACATCAAAGGTGCATATGATTCGGTAAATCTGATTAAACTCATGGAAATTCTCTCACAACCAATAAAGGCCTACCGCAAAACTGTACATTAAGTCCCCTTTTATTCAATATATGTATAAAGAAAATTTTACAAATCATAAATGACAAAGTCGATTGCCTAGAATTCGCGGATGATTTAACCCTTACCAGTTCTAACAACAACCCAGCTGAAATCATACAAAATCTCAGTATAGATCTTGCTGTTCTTATTAATTGACTCATATCACTAGACCTTAAAATTTCTCTTAAGAAATGTAGCTTGGTGTTCTTTGGCCATAAATAGACAAAATTCAACCCAAACAGTACCATATATCTCTCAATAATGATCTTATCCTCTACTCTAACAGTTTTAAATATCTTGGCATCATATGGGATAATATATCTAAGCTGTAAAAACCAAATTGGGAGTCCGCATGATAAGCTGAATCACCACTTTCAACTGGAGTATCCATCCTCAAAAGGCTCTATTATTTTATACATCAATAGTTCGCCCATGCTTAGAATCACTTGACGTGATCCAAAACGCTACCATTCGCAAAGCTATAAAATATATTATTACCACTCCTATCAATGTGTTACATCACATATCCGGTATTCCGACACTACAGCTTAGGCGACAATTGCTCGCTGATAGATTCATACGCAGACTAGCTTCTTTTGGGAGAAATCAACTTTTCTCCATTTTTTTCAAGAATCATTATGATCACAGAACAAATTACAACAACTATGCCCCAAAATTTGACCTCCTTTATAATAACTGGGCCAAACTCAACCCTCAGTTACACAATGTTATTAAAACTAATAATCTTCTTCCCTTTTTATTAACGAACACATTGACATTGAATCAGGAATAAACCTCAAACGTGACCCATCTAATGCAGTATATAATTTGAAATTATTAACAGCCGATAGATTCGCTAATTATACTCAATTTTTTACAGACATTTCCAAGGGCACTGCAGGAGACCGTGGCGCAGGTATTATTTAGATAAATCCAGATCACTTTAGCTCTATTAGCTTTAATCCTGCATCTTCCATTTCAAAACTCAGGTCTCAACTCTAATATGCACGTTTTTATATCCGAAATCAGGGATAAATACATCTTATATCCAATCAAGGACACTCTATTCTAATCTTATGGATCCCCTCTCACATCGATATTTCGGGCAATGAGAAGGCCAACATGCTGACTAAAACAGCCAAACTTAACGTAAATGTCGAGTACCCCGTATTTTGGTTCTCTAATCTTTATTGAAAGGTTAAATGTGACCTAATGTGACCTAATTTCTCTCCCACTGCATGATTTTTTTCCATCTAACGCGGATATAAAAATTAGAATAAGGGTAGATGAGTATTGTGAGTGCAGTAACAACACACACGACATAGGACACCTGCTATTTCACTATAGATTGTATACACTGTATAGAACTGCATATTTTGAATATTTCGACAGAAGTAGAATCTTTATAGATGAGGATATATGTGACATTGTAAACCTATATAATGTTTATATAGGATTTGCTATTGTTGATTTTTTCATTGTAAATAACATAGATATATAACCTTTTCATACGCTCACTTCCTCCATCCTTTACCTAAAGTCTGCATACCATTAGGCTTGAAATCTGGTATATAAATGTATTCATATTATTATCAACTGCGCCACTTGTATTTATATACAGCTGTACCCACGCTTGACCTCATGTAGAAAGAAGAAAACCACATCGCCCTTTGCTTCGCTGGAGAGGCCAAGCGAGGACTGCTTTTCGGGTCAAGGTAGATATCTATTGAAGATTGAATTATTCAGCTATTACTCGTCATACGCTATTAACGTCAACATCACACCTAGTCTTCCATAGTTTCACCAAGGGAGGCCTGGATGGTAATAGGGACATAATAGCTTCTGCTATATACCTGAAGGAGATAACAAAAAAAGGGGGGGTAGGCAACCCAAGTTCTTTTGGCACAACTAATTATTACTTACGAGGGTAGTTCAATAAGTCTTTAGAATAAAGTATAAAAACAATTTTTTTTGGGTAAATTTTTCTTTATTTTTCAACATAATCTCCTTGGAGCTCTATACACTTAGTCAATCGCTTTTTAAGTTATTTTAATCCTTCAGAAAAGTGCGTTTTCGGAAGTTCCTCAAAATAAGCACTTACAGAAGCAATGACGTCTTCGTTGTCCGTAAATCTCTGTCCACCGAGCCATTTTTTCAAGTTTGGAAATAAGAAAAAGTCACTGGGGGCTAAATCTGGTGAATACAGTGGGTGTTCGACCAATTCGAATTTTAGTTCTTCAATTTTAGCCACTGAAACGAAGCATGTGTGAACTCGGGCGTTGTCGTGATGAAAGAGAATTTTTTTTCTCGCCAAATGTGGTCGTTTTTTTTAAATTTCTTCTTTCAGCTGCTCTAATAATGATGCATAATACTCACCAGTAATTGTTTTACCCTTTTCCAAGTAGTCAATAAGTATAATTCCACGTGCATCCCAAAAAACTGTAGCCATAACCTTACCAGCTGACTTTACGGTCTTTGCCTTCTTTGGAGCTGGTTCGCCTGTGGAAATCCATTGTTTGGATTGTTCTTTTGTCTCAGGAGTGTAGTGGTGTATCCATGTTTCATCCACAGTCACAAATCGACGAAAAAATTCCTCAGGATTCCGACTTATGCGCGCCAAAAGAGCCTCAGAGGCGACCACTCTATTGCGTTTATTCTCAGCTGAGAGCAAACGCGGCACCCATCTTGCCGATAGCTTTTTCATGCCTAATTTTTCATGTAGAATTGAAACAACTGCACCTATAGATATCCTTGTGGCCTCATCTAACTCACGCACTTTTAATCTTCTATCCTTCAACACCATATCGTGGATTTTATTGATGATTTCGGGAGTAGTTGCTTCTACGGGCCTTCCTGAACGTGGTTCGTCACTTATTGATGTACGACCACGCTTAAATTAATTTACCCAGTTATAAACCGTTGCTAAGGCAGGGGCAGATGTGCCATGAACTGAGTCCAATTCATTTTTTATCTCATATGGAATTAAACCCTTTAAATGAAAATGTTTAATTACCGCTCTGAACTCGTTTTTTTCCATTTTTCTTAACAAGCAATTTTTTTTTTTCAATTGGTTATAAAAACACGTAAACTCAGAAGATGTGGACTGTGACTGCACCATATATCTAGTCGAGAGTGGTGCTGACTGAAAACAGATGATTTGGAGCGATTCGCGCGCCATCTGTTGGTCATTCTAAAGACTTATTGAACTACCCTCGTACATCATGGTACCATCAAAATTCATTAACACAATGATGTAAGTAAAGAGTCTTGAAACTCAACTGGAAGTTACCTCTTCGTTTTCGTTTGATGGGGAAATGGTCAGGCACCCCAGATGAATCATGTTTGTCTATCACTAAACTTTCACTTCGTGTTGTAGAAACGAGGTGAAGTTTGTGGTGTTTGCATTTAGTCACGATCTACCCTATCCTGCATCTCCATCTTCTGGTGCCCTTGGGTTATTATTCACCTGGTGGTCTGGTCGTGAGGTGCGACTCACTGAGAGTACTTTTGGCATACGTCACCCAGGAGGATCTAGAGACTGTGTCTTTTGATGTACGCTCTGCATTTCTTACGGACAGTTGAAGGAAGTGATCCTCATGGAAGTACCTGATGGTGTTTGTGTTCGGGGTGGCAATAACGACAGTGTAGCGCGCTTGTTAAAACAATCGTTATACGGTTTAAAACAAGCTCCACACTGCTGGAATGTGCGTTTCAAGCAGTTTAAAAAAATATAACTTTGAGTGTGATGCAGATAAATGTATTTTTATGGGAGAATATAAAAATTGTAAAGTTGTATTAGTACAAGGCAGAAATAAAATGTATTCTAGATAATGTAGCTAGTGTGTTAGAAATAACAATAGAAGACGCTAGTTATTTTGTTGGCATACAAATTAATCATGATCGCATTAATGGAACCATGTTTGTAAATCAAAGTGTCTACATCAAGAGTATTGTTTTTACCCACATGTAAATCTGCTTCCGGCTGATAAGAATGATAAGAGTGAGTGTAGGGGCCTGCGGTGGCTCAGTCGGTATAGTGTCCGGATTCCCGCGCCGGTGACCCGGGTTCGAATCCTAGTCTCTGCCGATTGATACAAGCACCTCTGTAAAAATTACATGTGGTTTGTTTACAAACACACCGCAGACCCCCGTCGTCGATTAGCACCACATGGGAGCACAAACATGGCGACGTTAATTAAAAAAAAAAAAAAAAAGAGTGAGTGTAGAATACCATATAGATAAGCAGTTGTTTCTGTAGTGTTTGTTGCTATCAGAACGCGTTCAAATATAAGTTACGCTGTAGGTGTGCTTATCAAATTCTTAAATAATTATGATTTAAGTCACTGGCATGCTGTAAAAAGAATTTTCCCGTATTAGTCGAGCAACTTTGATGTAGGCATTATGTACAAAAAATGTGAAAGTATATGTGAGTTGACAGGTTACTTAGATGCAGATTTTGCAAGAGCTCTTGAGACCAGAAGGTCAACTTCTGGCTATGTTTTTTGTATGGCTGGTAAACTCGTGACCTAGTCTTCTCAATGCCAGAAGCTGGTAACCTTAAGCACTACCGAAGCTGAATATGTTGCAGTGGCAACAGATACTAAAGAGGTCATCAGGCTTAGAAAATTGTTCAGTAGCATTGAGTATCAATGTAATGCTGGCACAATGCTTTTTATTGACAATCAGAGCGCAATAAAGCTCACTAAAAACTCGTAACATCACAAGAGAACCAAACATATTGATACTCGATACCACTATCTGAGAGAGAAGTGTGAAAGTGGAGAAATAGAGGTACAGCATATTCCTTCTAAGTTGCAAAAGGCCGATATACTGACCAAACCGTTGCCTCGAGATAGATTGAGAAGCTTGCGAGAAACCTTAAATTTAGTATCAGAATCTTTTTTGTTGAATCTCTGCTAGCTTTACGGAACGGCGGAAGTGTTACATAGTTGTTTCATAAGCTCCTATAGTTCTTAATACTCGCGTACATATAAGTACGTCTAGTATCGACGGTCGGTTATCGTCTGTCACTTAGCATTCCGTCTTTCTGCGCTTGCGTCGTTCTATGTATAAGTTCAGTCAGCCACGAGAAGTTCACGAGCAAGGACGCAAATCACTGTATAGAGCTAAAGTCATTCCTTATTCTTAAGGTGATGCTAAAGCCACCTGTCACCGATAAATACGAGGGACCACTTTTCTTATTTAATTTTGAATTTTTAGCAAATATCTTTATGAAACGTTATTATCCTAATAAAAAACAACTTTTCAGAGAGATACTTACGATTGAAAATGGAATGAAATAAGTGGTTCCGCGTATTTGACGGTGCCAGGGGGTTTAGCATCACCTTAATAAATACTCTATACCTAATATGTGGCTTTATCAATTACTCTCATATGTCCTATTATCCTTCAACGCTTGAAGTAACCTAATATTCAACAAATGTTTTTGAGGTCGCTGAATCGAAATAAATAGGCTTTAAAAAATGTGTGTGTGTGTGTGTGTGTGTGTGTGTGTGTGTGTGTGTGTGTGTGTGTGTGTGTGTGTGTGTGTGTGTGTGTGTGTGTGTGTATGTGGTCAAATTTTGTGGTCACCATAACTTTTGAAGGCCACTGTATTTCTGGCAGAAATTTTGCAGGCATGTCAGATATGACCCAACATATAACTGATTTAATTTTTAAGCCAAATTGTCGAAACTTGCTTATTTAAAAAAGTCAGAATTTTGAACAAATTTTTAAAAATTAAAATTTTTTTTAATGTTTTATATACATACTAATTTGAAATACTTCAATTTTTTTTGTTAAACAAATTCGATATTGTACTTTTAAAATATGAAAAAAATATATTTGTCTCTTTGTAGGCTAGATATGTCAAAATAATGCATACATTCGTAAAGCTGACTTAATTTTCTTTTGATCGGTGTAACTTACATATACTTAAAAGAAGTTATTTTTGTTAAAGAAATGCAAGTTTGAATATTGAATATCTGTAAAAATTGAAGAAGAAAAGAATCTGTCATTTTATACGCTATATATGTAAATTTAATGCAAACATTCGTAAAGCTAACTTAATTTTCTTTCGATTGGTGTATCTTAAATATACTCTAAATTTTTTTTTGTTAATGAAATGCGATTTTAAACTTTAAAAATTTGTAAAAATTTGAAAAACATATTCACACGGAAGGCGTAATTTCCTTACAATTTATATATTTAATAATGTTGTGGTCAACATAATTTTTTAACGCATTTATATTTCTAGTTAAAATTTAATAGGTTTATCAGGCATAATTTAGCATATTATTATAAAATTTCATTGTATTTTTAAAATTTTCATACTTTACATTTGAATTATATATTAAAAAATCAAAGTTTGCATGTATTTTTATCAACTTTTATATTCTTTTTCAAAAAATAATAAATTTGGAAAAAATATGCATTTTTCACAGAGTTACTATATAACACAAATAAAGAATTTAACGGACTACATCAAAGCATGAAAAGTCGTGTGTTATAGGTAATTTAGCATATTATGGTTTTGCAAATAAAAAAAATAATCTTCTTTTAACCACATGAGGCCCCAGCTTAATTGCTGAAGTCACGTTAATTTGTGAAAATATTATATTGGCAGTCTATACTATAGACATTAGGAAAGCAAACCGTATCGTCAATTTAAAATTTTTTTTTTTATTTATGCACATACAAATAACAGTTCTAAAATTACTCACGGCCGAAATCTAAAATACGTTTTACAGTCACAGCTCGCACACTGATAGAAGTTAGAATACTAAAAACAATTTTAATGAAAATTTATAGTCACCTAAAAAAATTATCCTTTTCTTACTCATATAATATACCATTTCATCAGAGAAATAGTCAGAAGTATCCATCACAGAGACCAAAAGTCTAGCGTCTATTCTTTAATATAAAATTCACTGTTATAATCCAGTTAATGCAAAGTATACCACTCTACTGAAAGCGGATGTCAATTTTTCAAGTTCTTTTAAAGGATTTTTTAAGTGTTTTTTTAATTGTTTTGATACTGGCTACCAAAATCTTGAACAAATCTCGATTCTAAGACATTTTTCTAGTGCCTTCTGCAAATTCAATGATTATTATAAAAATAAAAATTGAATGGTTTGCTGCATTTAAATGAGTGATTATAGTAGGTGTACGTTGTTAATCTTTATGATTTTGGTAGTGTTTATAGCCAATGTCAAAAAAAATAAAAAAAAATTGAAAATTAGTATCCGCTTACAAGATGGTGCTATACGTTGAATTAAGTGGACGATATCAGTGAATTTATCATTAAACGTTAGACGCTTGACTCCAGAGCTCTGTGATGAATATTTGGGCCTTTTTCTCTGAAGAAATGGTATATTATATGATTAAGAGAGAAAAGTGTAATTTTTTACGTGACTTAGCTGTACGTACCCTCTTAAAAAGCTAGAGTTGAGCATAATTATTAAACCATAACAGAAATTAGTATATGGCGCATATCATTTTAGATTTGTATTTGGTCATGAATTTTTTATGTAACATTCTTCTTCACTTATAATAATTAATTTCACGGAAAAAAGTTTTGGAGCTTGTGAACGATGCAGCGCGCCGAGCTGAGGCACGTTGCACGCTTGTGTTGTGCAGAGGCGCGTGATACCCCTTCTAAACGCGGCGAAATGCAGCCCGATACGAGCGCAAGCAAGCGCAGTCTTGAAGCGTGCGAGCCACGTTGGACACGAGGCGCGGCGCGCATCGAGATGGACGAAACGAGCTCGCATCGTTCGCGAAGGGAGCGACATTCGTTTGGGAATGGCACGGCGCGCGTCATGGCGGGCGAGGCGAGCTCGCATCGTTGATGAAGAGGTGACACTAGTTTGGGATCTGGCGCTAAGCACATCTTGCCAGACAAGGATGCTGCACTCCATAACGACTATAGACGGGTGGTCTCGTCTATCGCGCGCAGTATAGCTTTAGTTGCTACAGCGCAAGATTAACGATTATTGTACGGCTATACTATTACATACTATACATAATTATATATTATATTTGTAATGTATCGTTGTATATTATGTGTATTATATGTATATATTATTTTTTTCGAATAAAGGTCGGTACATACTTGTAAAGTACTACAAACTGGAATTTATGGTAACTTTTTTGCGTTATTATACATTACACAGCTTCGAATTGAATAAATTATCTAAAAATATAATGCAACAAAAAATAATGCGTTTAACACAAAAACATTTTTAGAACAGCATAAATTTGAAATTACAAAATATTTATTTTAATAGCACCAAAGAATAAAGAATCGATACAGCTGGCGGGACTCTAAATAACAAAGACAAAATTACGAAAAAATAAAACTCCGAACATCAAAATAACGAAAAATTATAACCACAAATTACAAAAATATAGACAGATGATATTCCGAAACTTAAAGAACGAAAAACTTTATTGACGAAAAACAAAATTACGATAAATAAAACTACTAAAGTTATAAAGCAACGAAAAACTAAAATTATGAATGGCAAAATTAAGAGTATTAAAACTTAGAATAGTAAAAATCTACCATTTAAAATCTTATTCATCTGAATTTTGCAATTCATAATTTCGGTTTTCGTTATTTTGACTTATGTAGTATTATTTTTTATAATTATGTTTTTTAATTATGTTTTCGTTATTAAGAGTCATACCCGTATCTTAATAAGATATATTTTTACATTCAACTGGTTTTAAAAATTTAGTATTTCTTTGCGTGAAGCACTTTTATGCATTTTATGCATCACCAATTTAATTTAAACACAATTATTTAAATAAATAATCAAAAAATTGTGTTTAGGCGCTAGAATAAATTGGAGACGAAAGTCTCTTAGAAACTTAGTACTCTTAAAAAGAATTAATTTTTTTAAATATACTATATGAGGATTTCTACAAAAAAATCGGCCGATAAGTAGTTCGAAAAGTGACGAAAAATAAATAATGAGGATTGCCTCTGCAACTCGAATTTTCTTATTGTATTGGTCGTAAAATGTCTTTAAAATGTTTTTATAGGGTTGTAACATGAGAATTATGGACTAAAAATGATCATAATTGATATAACAATCCCCTGGTAGAAAAAAGTCAATTCGGCTGATTCACGTATTAATTTACAGCTAAATTTTGTACCTAAAAATAAGGTAATTTCTAGCTTATTTCTAGCTAATTTCTAGTTAAGAAGCAGTCAAGCTTATTAAAGTGCCAAGGCAACCAAAATAAACCTATAGGTTACGGCTGTTTTCGATAAATACTTATACTATAAGTGTTAATAATTTACTCTTAGTTATTTTTAAACACAAATCAAATAATTATTATTCTATAAGAAAATCATTATGCATTGTTAGTAGCGAAAGTCTTAACCTTAACTTTTCAATAATAAAGTAATACAATGGAATAGGCTTCGTGTAAGGTACTTTTATGCTAATAGGTAAATGTGTATTTTATAACGTTTACAAAAAGTAATTAGTGTTAGCTAGAAATAAGCTAAAAAGCGTACCACTGTGAGCGCGATTTTAGTTAATACGTTAAGTTGAAATAAGCTAATTTTGTCAATATTAGCTAATATCTGGCTAAAAAAGAAACTTACTGTGTAAACAAACTCTCCTTCAAACCAATATTTTTTTATCGGTACGTCGACGATAGTATCACATCCATCCCGAGAAATAAAATTAATGAAATCTTAAATGTATTCCACTCATACAATAGTAGATTACAATTTACACACGAACTTGAACATAATCATTCTATAAGTTCTCTCCGTATATTATTAATTAAAGACAATAATTATATAATAACTAATTGGTACTCAAAACTAACTTTCTCTTGACGTTGCTTAAATTACAACTCCTCCATGTCACAGAAAGTAGCAATGGTTTTCAATTTAATAGACTGAGCAATAAAATTATCAAACGCAAAATTCCATAATCAAAACATAAAAACAGTTCACAAGTTATTGAGAGAAAACAATTATCTTGACCAGTTTTTATAAAACCATACAAACAAACGTATTGCTTCAATAAAATCGAATAATAGACACATAAATACCCACCAAACCAGAAATACTTCAGAAATATGTATTACTTATGTAAACGGATTTTTTTAACAAATTTCTTTCAACGTATTTCGAGTCAAAATATTATTTAAATAAACGGGGCAGTCACTCGCGGCTGAACCACCGCCGTCACCAGAGCTGATCAATTGAAGTTTTATATTAATTGTTATTAACGAAGGAGTTATTATATTTGTTTGAGGGAATTTGGAGGAGGAATATCGCGACCGAGGAAAACACGGGCTCTCACACACACACACAGCTAACTGCCACAGCTGACCGGTTCCGCAGACGCGACTTGGCCGGTAGCGAGCAGCAAAGAACACCCGCATACACACGCACACACAGGCACATACACACACACATACATACTCTTGTACAAATTACGACGATGAGTTAGAAGATTGCGCGGGGTCCGCGCCGGCTGGCTCTCTCATAGATAGGCAGCTTTAGCGGCTTGCGGCGAGAGCTTCTGCTCGCTCTCCGATGTGCTGTCAACTCTCTGCGTCTCTCTCTCTCTCTCTCTCTCTCTCTCTCTCTCTCTCTCTCTCTCTCTCTCTCTCTCTCTCTCTCTCTCTCTCTCTGTCTCTCGCAGCTGCGTGCTGTGCCTCGGGAAAGCCGTTAGTGTTGCGGGTAATCCTCTCTCCTCCCGCGTCCGCGTGCATCGGGAGATAGTCGTGGGCCGTGTGTGTGTCGTCGACGGCCTCATCGTTCTTGACTGCGATATACGGAGAGGGAGAGAGAAAGAGAGAGAGAGAGAGAGAGAGAGAGAGAGGGTGAGTCACTATGGACCTTGTGCGACGGAGGCGCGAGTCTATTTGCACAGAGTAGCTCCAGCCCGGGCGTCTGCGTGTCTCTGCAGGGACGTATATTTCGGATCGCCGTCTCTGCTTGCCCCTCACCCCCGGTTCAGCCCGCAAATGTGCATATTTTTAATAAAAAAATACCATTTGATAGATCTGAATTTGCTCAGACCACCCTCGTTGTTATTTTAATTTGCCCCTCTTTAGTTTTTCCAGGAAAAATGATAAAAATGAATTTAATAATTTGTAACTTTGAATACCTGTATCTCTCTAAGGGAGTACGGTTTTTGACGTTTAAAAACGATAAACAATTGCTCAGGGGCTACTTCAATTTGCACCGTAGCCAAATATTGAAAATATTTAACTTTTATTATTTAAAAAATAGATAAACGATTGCAGATTATTAGTCAGTAAATTCCGCTATTCCAGATACTATGTTTCAACTGCGTCACTAATCTGCGCACGGTTTGCTGCTATATACCAGAAAACTTGTCAAATCCACTCAAGTTTAACAAAATAAGAAATTCAACATATGTTCCTTCGCGAAAGAGTGATTTTCACATGCTAATGGAGGTTAGTCGAATAGAAAATCTATAGGTATTATTTTTTATTTATTATTCTCTGCTTTAGTGTATTACTTTGTAATTTATAATTATTATTATAGGATTTTGTATAATTGTTTTTGCAAAAAACAATAACTCAAGTGCTTCTCAAATTCGGCAAGAATGATTGAAGTTACAAATCATATTATACAAATACATACAGAAATTCGAGAGTAAGTCTGATGAAGCTCGATATTGTTACCTCTGTTATTATAATAATGTAAACCGTTGAGAAGACTCTTTTATGAATGAACGAAAGAACCCATCGATTTACTGCTTTATACATTATAATAATAATAATAACCGAGCGTTCCTTGACTCTTACTCGGTACATTATTTACGCAAAATATACGCAGGAAGCTACTTCGTTATTAAAAATAAATTTTCTTATGAAAAATAAATTTATAATTTCATTGCTCAACAAAATTGTGTATTTTTACTATGTGATTTTATTATTTATCAAAATTTTTAGTTTAATTTTCTCACTAAGACTGACTTTTTTCTTCTGCCGTAATGCTTAAAAATGTATAATAATTTTTTACTAGCAAGTAGTAAAAAATGAATCTATTTTATTACCTTTAAAGAGATAATTTTCATTGTTTTATTATTAGCAAACAACGTGAATTTGAAATTGTGCGAAGGTAATACATTTCATTATAAATAGCACTGAAGATTATTTCTGGATTGGTCTCTGTTATATGAATGCTACGAGAGTAGTTCAATAAGTCTTTAGAATGACCAACAGATGGCGCGCGAATCGCTCCAAATCATCTGTTTTCAGTCAGCACCACTCCCGACTAGATATATGGTGCAGTCACAGTCCACATCTTCTGAGTTTACGTGTTTTTATAACCAATTGAAAAAAAAAAATTGCTTGTTAAGAAAAATGGAAAAAAACGAGTTCAGAGCGGTAATTAAACATTTTCATTTAAAGGGTTTAACTCCATATGAGATAAAAAAT
This sequence comes from Gastracanthus pulcherrimus, assembly GCA_949152435.1. Classification (NCBI taxonomy): domain Eukaryota; kingdom Metazoa; phylum Arthropoda; class Insecta; order Hymenoptera; family Pteromalidae; genus Gastracanthus; species Gastracanthus pulcherrimus. The sequence goes on along the minus strand of OX424576.1, from coordinate 118,136,485 downwards.
GAATTGGACTCAGTTCATGGCACATCTGCCCCTGCCTTAGCAACGGTTTATAACTGGGTAAATGAATTTAAGCGTGGTCGTACATCAATAAGTGACGAACCACGTTCAGGAAGGCCCGTAGAAGCAACTACTCCCGAAATCATCAATAAAATCCACGATATGGTGTTGAAGGATAGAAGATTAAAAGTGCGTGAGTTAGCTGAGGCCACAAGGATATCTATAGGTGCAGTTGTTTCAATTCTACATGAAAAATTAGGCATGAAAAAGCTATCGGCAAGATGGGTGCCGCGTTTGCTCTCAGCTGAGAATAAACGCAATAGAGTGGTCGCCTCTGAGGCTCTTTTGGCGCGCATAAGTCGGAATCCTGAGGAATTTTTTCGTCGATTTGTGACTGTGGATGAAACATGGATACACCACTACACTCCTGAGACAAAGGAACAATCCAAACAATGGATTTCCACAGGCGAACCAGCTCCAAAGAAGGCAAAGACCGTAAAGTCAGCTGGTAAGGTTATGGCTACAGTTTTTTGGGATGCACGTGGAATTATACTTATTGACTACTTGGAAAAGGGTAAAACAATTACTGGTGAGTATTATGCATCATTATTAGAGCAGCTGAAAGAAGAAATTTAAAAAAAACGACCAATTAAAAATCACGACAACGCCCGAGTTCACACATGCTTCGTTTCAGTGGCTAAAATTGAAGAACTAAAATTCGAATTGGTCGAACACCCACTGTATTCACCAGATTTAGCCCCCAGTGACTTTTTCTTATTTCCAAACTTGAAAAAATGGCTCGGTGGACAGAGATTTACGGACAACGAAGACGTCATTGCCTCTGTAAGTGCTTATTTTGAGGAACTTCCGAAAACGCACTTTTCTGAAGGATTAAAAAAACTTAAAAAGCGATTTACCAAGTGTATAGAGCTCCAAGGAAATTATGTTGAAAAATAAAAAAAAATTTACCCAAAAAAATTGTTTTTATACTTTATTCTAAAGACTTATTGAACTACCCTCGTATTATGAATGATAGAAAGAAAGATAGAATAAATGAAATAACGAAAAAAATCAAACGTTATTTTTGTATATATATGTGAATATACTCCGAGTGATGTAGGATGATTTGAATGTGAAAGATTCAGATAATACTTACGTCATTTACAAGATACAAAAAAAACGTCATTATTATGAAATTAATTCTTTTATGAAATAAATGTGAACTTTTATAACATACAGACCATACTTCTCACAGCTACAGTTTATACTTTAATTAACAAACAGATTTTAACTTATTTTTGAATGATGATCTTGCATTCAATCTGATATTAAAAAATTCAAATACTATCAGCGTTTATATGTAACACCCTTATATGACTATGAAATTTACATTCTATACAATAGTAGTCTTTTGAACATGCGCTTTATAGTGCTTAATTGAATAAACTTTCTTTTAATTAATCTTCATATTTCTTATTATCTGTTCATGAACATGTCAGCTGCTAGAAGGGCTTTTGTTATACTGGGATGTGCGTAATGCTTCTGTATTCTTTCGTATAGTAGGTAATTGGACTGCAGTATTCTTTGAATAAAGATAATGCCACATCCACTGTCTTTACATTGAAATGATAGACATCATTAAATAGTTCAATCTATTTGAAAAAAAAATAATTGTAGTATCACTGTTTCATACGTAAAGGTATAATTGAATATTTAGTTTTTAAAGAAACACTTTGATTGCTACGTAACTTACCTACTTTTAAACAAATTAATATTATCTCTTTCTATCGACTATTAAAATAACTTCAACTATTTTTACTACATGCAGGTACTTGAAAACTAAAACACAAAGAATTCTTGATTGAGGAGGAAAGATTTAGATTCTAAATGGTTACAAGCCTTATAACAGGCCTCAAGCAGTGAGAAAGTTTAACTGCAATAGTGACACCTGGAAATATCAAATATTTTATCGATGCATTAGAGCTGTCTTTCAATAAAAAAAATGATAAAATTTATATACCTGTGTTGTCTATTCCATCAGTCGATGGATTTGTAAGTGCAAGATTATGACTCCCGTACATCTGGTTCATGAAGTATATAAGCTGTACCTAGAAGTGCCACACATCCTGAAAAAGTGTTTTCATTTTATAATTAGTTATGTATAATTTAATGGTATTGAATATATATTATGGTAAGTTCTTGTAAACATATGATAATAAAAAAAAACAGTAATGAAATTTTTCTGTAAAGAATTTTAACTTTAATTTGAAACTGCTTGAACCGATACTTAACTTGTTCTCAGCATTTTAATAATAAATGAATATTGAAAATGTTATATTGAAAGATCTTTGAAAACATTTTTTTTTTTAATGAGAGAGCAATTTGTTAACTACGTGAATATAAAGCTAGAATTTTTCTCGTTTTATTCTAAAAATAAATAGAATTAGTGTAATCGAAAAAAGGAGTTGAGGGAAAAAATATTTTTGAGAAATTATAAGAAGAATCTTACAAGTGCATGCCGAGTATAACTATTCTATCTGTATAATATTATTTTGCAATCTTACGGTTTTCGGTAAAAAATCTTACTTGTTTTTCGTGGTAAATACACTGATATTGCCGCAATAGGATCTTGACTTGGATCACTGTATAAGTGAGTTACTAATAAATCATTGTCCTTCATTCTAAGTGGGAACCTTTGCATATGGGCACAATATTTATAATTTTGTCTAAACTGTATATATTCATGTATTATTTCAAAATGGTATTAATAATTTACCAATATAGTTAATAGATCCATTATTACAACCAAGCAAAAGGAAAGATCCTGCTATACCAAAGAATAATATGGATACTACTTCTTAAATTTTCCAACGATGCGTCATCGCATGCTAAACTCCGAATTTTGCCCATTGAAGACAACGCAACTAATTGACTTCAATAGAAAACAAATACTCGACACGTACATTCAAATTAGATGTTCGTTTTTATTCCCTCTTCAGTGACACACCACAGTCTCACTTGACGGCCATAGTAAATAGCTACCAATTTTCCATCGACAGAAATTACCATTTTTGCGTTTATGGCGACAAGGTCGATTGCAGACTCGATGTGTGGACTTGTAAACACATGTTGCCAGTCAGATGAGTCCTCTAATCGATAACAAGTTATAAAATGTGCACACGCTAACGCAATGCAATTGTAATGGGCTTTTATTATTTGAACTCCTAATGGATCTGCCCACCCTGAAACTGAATGATCATAATTTTATTATGACTATCAAAGCATGAATATAAGATTTAAAGCAGTTTAACATACCAGTTTGAAGACTAGATACCAGACCTATGTCATTTTTAAATAACTTATTTAAGTCTGTTGAACTATTTCTAACATGTCTAAGGTCAAAGGCTGGTGTGCGAGAATGTGTATGTCCTCTTTGTGGAACTCTATAATCTGTAAAATCAATTATACGCACAAAGTTACAAGTGCTGTTTAATAAATAAATTAAGAACATCCTGACGTAGTACATAGCTTAAGATTAAAAAATTTAAAAACTGAAAGAAATTATGACTTGAGACGTTGCACAATTGTGCGCAATAAGTTGTATAAGTACACTTTCAGTAGGAATAAAATCAATATGTATAAAGATTGCTCTGGAAAGACTATATGTACTCAAATAAAGACTACTATAATATTTATAATATTTATGACGATGATAACAATAATTATTTATTTAGAAATTCAGTATGGTATAGAAAAAAATTATCTCAGAACCCTTTTCAATACTAAGTATGTGTATAGCGTATTTAGAATTATACTAGCTTAAAAGAAAAATTCATTTTCAACAATAATAAGTATATCAAATTTACCTTACAAGTGAGTCCAAATATTCTGAGCTTCAGTATGAATTAAAAAAATGCTCATGAAGCCAGCGTAAAAAGATGACAATGGTGATCCGTGATGTAGACAATCGCTGTTTTGTAACCATCTATGGAGATGTCTGAAATAGTATTGCTTCAGCAATGCTCCACAAACCTAAAAAATTACAATTCATAAAAAATTACCAAAGAGCAGAGAAGAATAGTGAGATTCAACTAATCTCTTAATAATTTGCTAACGCCTGTAAATAATAATGTTTAAATTGCTGATGAAAAATATTACAAAATATATTATATTCAGGGGTTTTGTGGGTAAATAATAAGCGAAATGAAAAATTCGTTTACAGAACTTTATTATACAATTAATGAAGTGTTAAACAAAATTTTTTTTTCAAAATGGCGGTCGTGGGCGTCCGTAGTAGGCCGTTACTTTTTTGTTGACGCTTAAACGGGCGGACAGTTTTCTCGTACATGATGAACCCTAGAACAAAAAACCAAAGTTTTTCTTAAAATACATAGTAAGCGTGGTAATACGTTGGGATTTTTTTTAAATTTGAATTTTTAATTTTTGCTCAGAAACCCAGAACAGTAATAACTGATATGGGTAAGACAATACACATAGGCGCTTGCTTGTCCTTAAACTCAGATGAGAACGGACATTGCTCATGTAGAACACGCAGTAACCAGATGGCCTTATTTTACAAATGCTAATTCGAAAGTAAAACTGGTGTATAAAAAGTCTGTTGGATTTATGACTACCATTGGAAATTTAGAACAGTTTGTAGAATGCTTGCAATGTGTTTTTATTGTTGCATACAGTAAATTTAACAATGAAAATTTTCAAAAAGCTATGAGATATTTAGTTGCTAGGATAGAAAGTTTCAACTTTGACGCAAATATTTCAAAAATACACTAACTGAAGGACAATGTATGTGATCCAACAGCCAAAAAAAGGAAATTCTGATGACAAATGTAGGCTAATTTATATTTGTATCGAAAACATTAAGAAAGATGTATTAACCGTAGTTTCTAAGGAAAAAGATTGTGTAATTGGAACTCAGAGTAATGACTATTATTTACCAGATTTTGCCAACAGATTTGCTAGTTTATGTAAAGAGTTTGTATGTTGGTCAGTTATAGTCATATTTTGGGGAGTTAAAACTTATCTTAGAAAACATTATCAGACAGGACAAACTCTTTATCATACATGCTGGAAACATTGATGCTGATATGAAATTAGCTCGAGCTTCTTTAAGTAATTTAGAAAAGGAAGAATGTGTTACGTGGAAGCCTACAGTAAACAACAGTGTTGAACATTTGCATGCTGTGGAAACATGGAAAAACAAATATTCCATAATGGAACATGAAGAGTGTTTTAATAATTTCACTATTGTATCAGAATATAATGAGACTGATAATTGCTTTGATAATAAAACAGTTGAACCGTTTGAGCCTTACAATCTGCATAACGATTCATTACAAAATTTTGATTTCATACAAAAAGAGATTGTACGTACTTATTACTGAAAAAGAAATCGAAGAAGATATTTCGCTTGTAGACCATGACTATACACAGTTTAGAAATGGTATGGAAATACACTCATCATCCTTGCAGAGTAATGCAAAATTCATAGCACAAGATTTGCTTGGCAATCAACTCATTTCCAATCTGAAACAAGAAAAACAACGAGGTATTCTTGTCCGCCCAGATAAAGAAATCCGTGTGCGTCTCCAGCAACCAGATCCAAAAGGAGCAAAGGATAAAAAAAGAAATATTCCGAATGGAAACAAGCAGCCTGAATGACCCATGAAAAAGTTAACGTTTAGAAATACCTGTGGCTTTGATTCAATTACAGAAATCCTCAGTATTGCTTGCTGTGATATTACAGATTTCAGAGATTTTATTGAAAATTGTATAGATGATTAAAAGGCTAAAAAATATTTATGCTATGCGAGTACGGTAGTAAAACACTCTTTCTCAGGAACTAATATTGTATTGTATACAAACCGTGTTCATTTATTGTATTCATTATTTAATGTTATAGTTGATACTAATGTTGTAGATTGTAACGTCAATGTAACTAACTTGTTTTCATTATTGATGAATTCATATGATTGTACTATGTAAGTTAAAAATTGCAGTCTTTGTAAAAGCAAACAAGAAAATAAAGTGTTGACTACTCCATTACCAGTTTTAAAAATTGTTTGGCAACACGAATATAAAAACTTTGAACAAGAAATAAATAATTATTTCAGTGATAAAAATGTTGTTTACCAAAATTGCAACGAAAAAAGTACTTTGTGACAATACACGTTAGGACCCTATGTATAGCAAATATAAAATCAACATTGAACCAAGTACCCGCAAGAATCACTATTAAATATGAATCATTTACTTTATGTGGCATTGTAAATTATATACCACCTTTATATTAATATGGACTTGCTCATTATGTTGCATTTTGTAGAATAAATGGCAACTGGATTGAGAGGAATGATCTAGTTAAAATCAAAGAATCCGTACCAGCTAACTTGATAAGTGTCAGAATAAGTTGAAATTTATACGTAGAGGGTAAAGATATTTAGAATAGTTTGTATTTATTATTAAAACCTAAGAACTTACGTCAGCATTAAAATATTTCCCAAATAGCACCTCCAAAATAATTGCTCCAAAATAGCTGTTTCTTTGTCATCACAGAACCAAAGTTGTAGAATAAGGTTAAGTTAAGAATACAAAGACTGTAGGTATGAATGGGTATACATATATATATATATATATATATATATATATATATATATATATATATATATATATATATATGCTGTTGCAAGTTTTATATTTATCAAAATTAATGTGTAGGTTTAAGGGGGGCGTCTGCTTTAAGAGCCCAATAGAAAGCATTTTTTCAGCGATTTTTTTTGAAAGGGAAGGAAATGATTACGGTAAATATTAAAATTTCTTCAAGTTATAACCATTTTGCCGGAGCGCCTAGAGTCTGCACTTTCTAATCGGTGCCGGTGATGGAGGTCGTGCGGTGCGTCTAAAACAGTCAAGACAAAGTTTTTTTTAATTTTTATAAGTTTCTTTTGTATATGAATTAAAAAAAAAACGAAGAAGTTGTCAAATTCCAAATTTTTCCAAAATTTAAAAAAATTCACATTTGAAAAAAAAAATTCACTTTAAGTTGCAAAAAAAGTAGTTTAAATAATACTTTTTTCCAACTTTTTCAGTTCAAATAGAAGATAATTTAATACTGAAGCTAGATCACATTGATTTTTTTCGATCGGACGTATATTCTTTTTGCTATCACTGGCACCGTTTTCTAAAAATCGTAAAAATGAAAACTCGAGAAAACGCCCTTTAAAGTTTTCGGTCCAAAAAAATATAAGTTTTTGGGTACTTACAGTAATTAGAGGTTAATCAGCTATCCCTGGACCATATATTAGTCCTTCCTCTTCTTCGAAAAACGCGTTTTGGCTGAGGGTTTCCAATCTTCGGGCTGTACGAGCCTTCTTGCTAGAAAATGATGCGCGACGGTTCTTCCGCGTTATGCGCTCAGCATCGACGGCGTCAGCAAAATTTTTGCACTGCTGCCCGATGATGATATTGAGGAACTGCATGGTGGAAAGTACAGCAGAGTTGCCCTCGTTTAAAATTCCTGCAGCCATATATGCTGCAATTTCGACGATTTTATAGCCGGAATTCAAATGTTTTGGACTTAGGCGCCACACAATCGAATTGAACGATTCGTTGGAATTTTGAGTGTGGCCGCCTAAGCACCGCCTCATTAAATCGTCATTAGAGAGCTCTTCATAAATTGGACGAATGTGCTACGGTTTCAACTCTCGGCGCCTTCTGGACAATTTGCATGCCGACGATTTTCATCCCTGGAACAGTAGTGGTCTAATGTTGCTATAATAGCTTTCTTCATACCTTTCACTGAATCAATATTTCGATGAATTGCCAGACCGTAGTATATCGTCAATTTCTTGATTACACTCTCCGTTAGCCGCGTCTTTCCTCCGAGTTTCTCCGTTTTTCCTTTATTACGTAAACGAGTACCCATACGCTTTTGCATGTGTCCAACACACTCATTTTTCGTCACTGTGCACTCGTCCCCGTAAGGATTACTATTTAAGATTCCAGTAAAAGTTTTGGAGTCGCCATCGCCGATATAATTAGTGTACATAACTCCGAATTTCTCAATGGATCTCGAAAACATCTCCATTATGGAATCCACCTCCATCTTCCCTGCCGAACCTGCATGATTTGAGGAGCATGAGTCTTTATGATTCTCATACCACTCCCCAAATGCGTCTTCGTCCAAAGTATTTTTACTTATGGCACACGAATGACAATATTCACTTTTTACAATGAGATCGATTACTTTGCTACTGTAGTATCCGATGAGCGTTGTTACACCGTACAAGGAAGTATAACCGCGCTTTTTCCACGATCCATTGCCCGAAACCTTCAAATGATTCGCAGGTCTTTCATGTTCAACGTTTTTTTCTTTTTCTTTCTTGACGGCTTTTTCGTAGGTGCTCTTGAATATTGTCTTCGACGCTGCGTGCAAATGCTCAACGATTTGTTGGTAAGTAGATTTTGCAAAACCTGCAGACATATCCATAAGGCCGCAGAATACGTTTATCCCTTCTCCTCCAATACCAAGAGGCCTCATAACAAAAACAATTCGTCTGTTGATTTCGTAGCCGGTATTTATCAATGGTCCTGACTGGATTTCGCGTCGACCACACATACGCTGGACAATACTTTTAAATCCTAGGCCTCGATGACCGCTTTCTGTAAACGTTAATTTTTGCTTGCATGATCTGCAAATTGCGATTTCCGAAATGGTGAGAAACACAGATATAAATTCAATAATGCGGTAGCAGTGCGCAGAATGAATAATGACATCATCGCTGTTTGCTGTCGTTAACTTCTGCTCACTGCGGCTCGTGTGTAAGTCTCCGTCGTCCGATGAAACACTTGTAAAACGATTGCCGTGAAATTTCCACTTTCGCGGTTCCGCAGCACGCTGTCTTTTAGATCGATCACCTTTCGGGTAGCTTGACATTTCGATGTGTACTTGGCAAAATCAAAAGTGGAACTGACAGCTGACGCTACAAACAGCAGTGTAGAAGCCGATGCTGAGAGCTATAGTGTACCGTTATATTGTATACCGTTCTCCCTACTACTACTCAACACAGACCTTCTAGAAACTCCAAATAATGTTTCAAAGAACGGTTGGACCTTTTCAGGTATATACGAGTATAGTCGAATAATAGAATACATCGAGGGGCGGAGCGCGCGCGCTCGGGTCTGCCCGAGCATTCGCACCTGCTCGATGCTCGGCCACTAAAACTGCTCTAGCTTCGGAAATGAGTCGAATTGGCCTCTGAAATTTTGAAGACATATTCTTGGGAAGTTTTGGAATTGATTTAAGACAAAAAAAAATCGATTTTATGAAGCCGGAAAAGCAGACTTCCCCCTTAAGAAATATTGGAGTTCATAACTGTTTTGATTTTGGATTTATAAAAACATACAAATTTTTTGGTAAGCTTCAGTCGAAGACCAGGGCGCAGAAGACTTTTGCAAGTAAGCTCAATTTGAATTATTCTAAATACATTATTTCCCATACTTCATCTATTGTAAAATAAGAATGGCTGAAAATTTACAAATCTTCCTCTTATTGTACCAAATAAAAGTGTAAAATTTTATAAAATATTACTGTAAAATAAAAAAGCTAGAAAATTTGGTAGAACTCCACCTTAAATCATAAATTTTACTCAAGCTATACAAACTGCTATCACTGAAATATTAGGCACTAAAATAAATATGGCGATATGTGTTTCATATTTAAGTAAACATCAGCATTTTAATTTTATAATATATATATATTTGTCAATTAAATAGATATAACAAATATCGTTTATAAAGATTTTTGAAAGACTAAGATTTAATAAAAGATCAATATTCTAAAAGTAGATAAGATATTATATACTTTTCACAAATGAATTTTATTTAAAAAGCTAAGATAACAAAAGATTTTAAATTTAATAAAAAAACACAACTGTTTATTAATTAAATAATACCTTCTCGTAAAGTATTATCCGAATGTTATAAAAGTCAACATTTATTTAGAATTTTGGAAGTTGGAACTGGCATTTTTGTTAGCATAAATTTGCTTTCATAACATAGTTAAGATGATAATCACCTGCATGATGACGATCATGTGCACCTCTAAAGTGCATGCTCCAAAGACTTATACTGTTGTATAAAATGTATAAATATCATGCGTCATAGAGATGTTCCATATAAATTTCGTTGACATAGATTTTGGAAATACTAAGATATAATGCAAAATGATCGTTCAATAATAAAAAGCAAGTTAACTTCTTAATTAAAGTATGTAATAAGTTCTCGCAAAGAGTTGTATTGTCAAAATGTTATAAAAGTCAATATTTATTTAATAAGAAAATATATTTTATAATAATGAGATTCGCATTTTTTGTATTTTATAGATGATTAAATAAAATAATTTACTGTCGAATTCAGAAATTATTATTTTTTTTATCAAACAATTTGTTTATGTTATGTAATGTAATTTTCTTACCTCTACTTACTTTATTTGCGTACAATACTGTTGAGAGGGTTTTCTTCTACGATGCTTTGAAATATATTAATCTCGATATCAATTAGCATGCATTAAGTGTTATGTAAATAAATAAAGGTAAATTCAACACTTTATTTGCAAAATTTAAATATTCTAAAAATTTATATAAAGATTTTTATTTTATTATTAAATTTCAATATGATTTTAAATTATAGGTCCGGGTTGCAGGGGAATGGATGTCCAAATAAAATAAAATGGATCGTTATATGCTCTGAATGCCTTGGTATAAAACCTTAGCACATTTATTTTAAAGCTAACAAATACAAAATATATACAGTTTTCTAAACCTTAGCACATTTATTTTAAAGCTAACAAATACAAAATATATACAGTTTTCTTATCGCACGAATTAATGGCGCGGTAATGGTGCGGTCGCCGACCGCTTTGCTCTCCAGAGGAGAAGAGCGTGCGTGTAAGGTGCACGGAAAGCGAATGCGTCCGCTACCGTTTTCCAGTGGCACATCACCTCGGTTTTTGCGCAACGCCGAAAATCAAGGTTCGAAGCGGGGCGCATTCATCCCCGTACACCCTGCACACTAATTCGAGAGATTCGCACATATGCACTGACATACACACTTTCATTCGCACACATTCACATTCATTTCCCCTACCGCCCCTACACTTACGCTACCATTTCGCCGCCGCTCTTTCTATTATTCCCTATTTCTCTCTCACACTCATTCGCGAATCTCTCCCCTCTCCTACAATCGTCGCTCGCGCGCTCGCTGCCCAATATTCGCACGTATTTCGGCCGCTGGGGTCCTGGAATGCGTGGCTCGGCGTTCGTCGCAGCTGGCTTCCTTTCGTGGGTAGAATACCTATATATATATCTTTCTTTGTATACATTTTATTTTAGCTCTTATTTTATTTCTTATTTTCTAAGCTCTACGTAGAGGTGAGAATTCCTTGTAATAAATTCTCATTTCAGGATGACGTAGGTCTGAATTATTTAATGTCGTATCAGAAATACAAAATTATTATTACATTATAATTTTTAACAACATTTGTTATTGATAATCAATGTTATTATTTAATAATATTAAATAAGTTATATTTAATAAGTAAATAAATAGAGAGTATGACTTTAATTACAATAATAATGATCCATTTTCTTTATTCAACTATCGAGGGTGTTACAGTTATTTATGGAATATAAACTTATAACATTTTTTAATTTACATTTATATATGCACTTCATGTATCAAATGAATTTCTATAAATATGAAACAGAATTTATTTTAATTATTGTTTTTTAGTTGCAATTAAATTAGGTAAACGTTTATTTCCTTTCTTCTTTGATCTGCAAAATATCACTTTGATTATCTCATATATGTCAAATCGCTCGATTGTACACTATATATATAAAAAGTTTCAATATCTTGTTTTTCGAAACTTATAAAAAATTAGAATCTGTTTAATTTCACTTTATCCTCATTTAATAAAAATAATTATGCATATCTTTTCAATAATCTTATAAGTATTTATTTCTATATCGATACTCGATTCTAATCACAGAAAGTTGTTGCATGCAATTAGAATCATGCATGTTGATCTCATACATTGACAAATCATTGGACAGCATACTGTATTTCTATATCAGTTTTTTGTATACTTAACATATTCTTCGACATGGTTCGGTCTAGTACTTCAAAGTAAATATATGTATACTATTGGTCAATATAAAAAAGGAATTATTATTCAAAAACTATACATTACGGTAATTAAGATGTCTACAAAAATATAAAATTCAATACCCTCATAAAATATATATTCTGCATCATTGAAGAATTGAACTCCTTAAAGCTCACTTCCGAAATTTATTTTGTGCATACTAAGCAAAGCTTTAATTTCTTCCTTTTTTTCTCGAATTGTATATCTATACGCCATTGTGAGATCTCATAATGAGTAGTGATATTCTTTCAAATCAACGTTGTACAGAGTTTCTAAAATACTTTGTTTAGTACTGCGAGATATTCTTTTTACACTACTCTTATCTTCTACTCTTAACTTCTTTAAGAGTAATAATTGCTCACCCTCATCGTCTGAAAAAATGTGCCAACTCATCACTTTATCAACAATGTATTCTTGTATAGCTTTAGATTTCCTGTAAAGTGTCAGTATGTTGTGCCTGTCTTTCTGGACAAGGTGATGTAAATTAACTGGCTTAATTAAATTATCTTGGGAATCGTTCACTTCCTGACACACATTATTACTTACACCTTTCAAAACATTTTTTTCATAAATATCATAATTTACCATCTTGATTAATATTGCTATTGTAGAAACTACAGCTTTGTGTCCAACCACGTTGTCAGTGTATTATCTGTATAAAATGTATAAGTAGCTTTGGTAATTAATAATAGACTGTTTTTAAAGTAAAAAACAATTTTTTGCAGTTTTATTGTACTTATTTTACTCATGACGTCACAGACCCACGTGACCTTACGTTGGGGGTACATTCAGAATTGCGCGGATGGATTTTTATTAATAATAAATCAGTACAAACACTTTTGGGTACAAAGAATATGCTAAAAATTCTTCTTATACTAAGCTTCCTAATTAAATTAAATCTACTTAATGCGCTACCGGAAAATATTTTTTCTAATTAAAACAACGAGTAAATGAACAACGGTAAAATATACTAATAAGTTTAGTGTTTAGTAGTCTATAAATAACAAATTTTTTTAATAGTGAGATCTGCTTATAATAGTCGGTTTTAGTTATTGTTTTATTGTACACAACTATTTTCTGGCATATTTTATTGATATGAATTTGTAAAGTAGAATTTAAAAAAAATTATTGTTGAAAAAACTATAATACAGATAAAATGTATCTTACTCAATAAAATATGCATTTTTTCATAATTCAATGTATTCTTTTAATTATTTGCTGTGAGCGCGACAGATATTGTACACAAAAATAGCGCCATCTTACGGTCGAGTGACGTGATCTGGGTAGTACAAAATACACAGGCTTCAGTTATGAACATTCAATGAAAATAATTTTTTATAAGTTTCTAACAATTTATGTGAACTAAAATTTTTTTCTTGAATTGAGATATTTATTTATTATTAAAAAACATTATACGTGTATTCTCAGTTTCATTAGTAATTAGAAAAATACTATTTTCATAGAATTCCCATAAGAGCCCGTGAACTCCCCCGATCACGTCACTCAACCTAAGATGGAGCTATTCTTGAAAATAAGATAACATGTACTATACCACATGCTCACAACGAATAGTCAATATTCTAGAATTCCCGTGTTGGTAAGGTAGGGAGAATGTATATTGACTTTGACACCCCCTTAACGAGTTCAAACTATTATAGAATGTATGTACAATAGAAATAACAGCGTTTGTAGTATAGTGACAAAATACAAAGTGTTTCTTACTTGTTCGTATATTTGTTAGATTATTTGATATAAATTAGTGATTCATAGGAGTTTTTTTTTAACCTAACCTTAAATTTATTCAGTAATTATTTTGAAATATAAAAAAATGTTTAAATTTTCATTTCAGAAAACAGAACATACAAAATCAAATACAAGGTAGCAAATAATGGATGACATATTCAAACGAAGACAAGGAATAGATTGGCAAAATGGACAGCATCTAAAATTGCTTGAATTTGTGAATATAAATAATTTGATAATTAACGAAAATGCGTACAAAAGTATTTCAACTGAGACACTACATAATTTGAGTAAAAAAGTTTTTCCTAAATATGGTCGTAGAAAAGCTTACCAGGACAAAATTGTGTTTTTTGCAGTGTAATTTTAAATCTATTGTTAAATATATTTCAAGTAAACTGTGAATTAATCTTTTTTTAATGAAATATATGTCGTAATAAAATATTTTTTATTTGTTTTAGATTTTGAGAATAGCGTTCTGATGATTAATTCTCTCAGCTTACAAGAATGACTTAATTACAAAAAAAATCTTTATAGTAGTTATTAAAAGTAAAAATTTAAAAGTAAAAATGGCGTCGGGAGGGAAAGAGCCTCCTGATAAGAACTGTGGAAAATTTCTCAAATGTCACCCAAAGAGTGAAGTGACAACTGTTATCTGTATCGTATGTGATAATACATACCATTTAAGTTGTGCAAAACATAAAAGTTTCAATTTTATAAGTGAAAGACTAATAATATGTCCAGAACACAAAAATCTCATAACCTCAAAATTGAACGTAGAGGTCTTGAGTGAATCGGCAAAAGCAATGATTGCTCAAATAAAAATGAGATAATCAGAAGAAATAAGAAAGGAAATACTTGAAGATTTCGCGAGTAAATCACAAGAAATGTTGAACACAACGATGACCGATTGTACAGCTGTTTATGAAATAATGTAAAAAGAAAATGAATTGCTAAAACAACTCAACAACGAACTAGTTGCAAAAATGATTTATTGAAAGAGTTATTAGACAAACAAAAAAGCTATCAAACAAGCAATAAATCTTTTGCTGAAGTAGCTAGTGTTATAAGACCTGTAAAGAAACGAGTTCCAAAAATTATAGTCAAAGCATTAGATAATACGCAGCAAGCAGATGTCAAAAAGAGAGTTGCAAAATGTCTTATAAAGGAAAAAAGTATTCAAACGAAAGACTTATACATTAAAAATAAAGATGAAATTGTTGTCAAATGTGTTAATAGTGACAGTGTTGAAATTGCTGAAAAGTTATTAAAGAGCAAGTTAGAGGAAGTTTGTGAAATTAACCTGGAACAATTAAATAATCCAAAAATTAAAATAGTGGGAATTGAAAACTATATGAATATGGATGAAAATGGCATTGAAGAAGATATAAATATAAGGAATTTTGCAAATTTTAATAGTAAAGCTCAAGTACTGCACATGTATATAAACAAGAAGACAAATCTTAGCAGTGTCTTAATGAAAGTGACAGCTGATATGTATAAACACATAAGAGATAACAACAACAGAATTTTTATTGGATGTCAAAGCTGTAGAGTCTTTGACCTGATAAATATTAAATCTTGCTTTAACTGTGGTAGATTGGGACACAATGGTTCAAACTGTAATAATACAACAACATGTCTAAAGTGTGCAAAAAATCATAAAACTTTTGAGTGTGATAGTGATGTTTTCACATGCCCAAACTGTAATTTTAGCAATAATGAATTTCAAACAAAATTTAATACATGTCATGATGCAGCAGATTTTAATTTATGTGATATTCTAAAAAATAAGATAAAAAAATTTATTGAAACAACTGATTACCCAGTGAAACCTACTTTATCGACAGTAAAATCAATACCTATACATTACCAAGAGAAGATAAGTAATCGGCAAAAAGAAAACAAGATGCAAAGTGAAATGATTTTAAAACAACAAAACAAATAGCAAAAAAACAGCAACAACAGCAACAAAATCAACAGCAACAACAGCAGCAGCAACAACAGCATCAACAGCAGCAACAAAAACAGTAAATATTAACAAGAAATAACGCAAAACGACAAAAAGACTTAAGTTAATTAATTAAGTATGGATTTTGAATTTATTGATAAAATAAAAAAAGACTTGGTGCGAAAAGAAAAAACATGGGACAATATTAATAGCCTTAATAAAATGATTAACAATAAAAATGATATTATAATGCATGTTAATATTAGAAGCATGTCTGCTAACTTTGATAAATTAAAAATTCTATTGGAAAGTCTAACTAGCAAACCAACTATTGTTATATGTATTGAAACTTACGTACAAGTTAATTATAAATTATATGAATTAGAAGGTTATAAAAGTTATTATAATGAAAGTAAAATAAATCAAAACGATAGTGTTATGGTTTTTGCTGATGGAAATATTGTACATGAAACTAAAACTATTGAATTTGGAAGGATTAAGATAATAAATATACATATTAAGCTAAGTAATAATAGTAGTATGGAACTTTCTGCTGTGTACAGATCTCATGACATACCTAAGACTGAATTAATTTTATATTTAAACAAATTCTTAAGTAAAAAGAGAAATTTAAAAAATCACTTAGTAATAGGAGATTTTAATATTAACCTTTTAGAGTTGGATATAATAAGCCAGGAATTTCTTTGTAACTTTTTAGACAAAGGATATATACCTGGTTTTGTTGGTATCACTAGACCATCTATAGGAAATTGCAATGGATCATGTATTGATAACATATATATCAAAACTGATAGCCTAAGTACAGATACATATAAATTGAGACATTCTTTGACAGACCATTACCCTATTTTTGTTTCTATAAATAAGATCAAAACTAAAGACTCCGGACCTACTGTAATATTAGACTATAAAAAATTGAGAAACATTGCTGAAACAAGAGACTGGAATTCAATTATGTCAATTCATGATCCAAACATAGCTACTAACCAATTGATAAGCGAAATCAAAAAATGTATGGAACAAGCAAAAACACGGAAAAGAAAAGGCGTAAATAAATGTAGGAAAATTTGGATTACTGATGCTATTAGTAAATCATGCGAAACAAAAGAATTCTTATACAGTTTATGGAAAATGGATGTTAAAAATGAACAACTTAGACAACAGTACATAAATTATCCAAAAATTTTAAATAAGGTTATCCTAGATGCTAAAATAAAATATGATAAAAAATTAATAGAAAATAATACAAACAACCCTAAAAAACTATGGGAAATTATCAATACGAAAATAGAAAAAAAAACAAAATCGAATGAAACTATAAATTATATTAAATTTGATAATGTCAAAATTACAGATAGTGTAGATATAGCTAATAATATGAATAAGTATTTTTGTGAAATAGGTCAAAAATTGAGTGATAAGATAGATAAACCTTAGATATCTGTGGTAAAAATGCCAGATATGAATGCTAATTCTATTTTTTTAATTCCGACAAATGCGTATGAAATCATGAGCATTATAAATAATTTGAAATTAAAAAATGGTGGTGTAGACAAAATAAATGCTCAAACTCTGAAGGTTATCTGTAATTATATTGCGGAACCACTAGAGTATATATTTAATTTATGTATTGAAAAAGCCATCTGGCCTGACGAATTAAAAAATGCTGAAATTGTGCCGATTTACAAATCTGATGACAAACACAATGTTTCTAATTACAGACCAATCTCTTTAGTATCTAACATAGCTAAAAATTTTGAGAGAGTATTATATAATAGAATTTTTGATTTTGTTAAAAAAAATAATATAATATCTGATCACCAATTTGGTTTCATGAAAAATATAGGTACAAAAGATGCCCTAAATTATATTACCAATGTACTATACAATAATTTAGATCGCAGTAAACCAACAATAATAATTTTCTTGGACTTGGCTAAAGCATTTGATACTGTCGATCATAAAATATTACTGGATAAACTTTACTGTATAGGGATTAGAGGGCAGGCACTGGATCTACTTTCAAGTTATCTTAATAATAGACATCAAAAAGTTAAAATTAATGATAGTGAGAGTAATTATTTAAAAATATACACAGGTGTACCACAAGGTACCATTTTAGGTCCACTACTTTTTATTTTATATATTAATGATCTCTTGAAAGTAATCCATCCTGATGAAATTTTGTCTTATGCAGATGATACTGCAATTATATCTACTGGGGATACGTGGGACGAAGCTCAGGAATCTATGAACAAAAATTTGTTACTGGTAGATAATTGGTTAGCTGTAAATAAACTATCATTAAACGTTAATAAGACTGTATGTATAACTTTTGGTAACTATTGTGATAGTGTTCCAAAGCAAATAGATATAAAAATTAGAAACAAAAAAGTAAATAGAGTAGAAAGTTGCAAGTACTTAGGGATCATTTTTGATTATAACTTAAAATGGGATAAGCACATTGAATACATTATAAAGAGAACTAAATATTTAGTTATATATATTAGTTATATATATTCTATAAAATCGCCAAATATATGTCAACCGAAACATTGAGAATGATTTATTATGCTTTTTTTCATAGTTTAATTAATTATGAAATAATTGCTTGGGGTGGTGTTTATAAGAACAATCTTGATTTATTGCAAAATCTGCAGAAAAGAATACTGAAAATTGTTAATAAAAAAAATTTTATCATACATGATAATCCACTGAACTTGGAACAATTTTTTGCTTTTGAATCACTGATATATCATTACCCTTATCTAAAAGTCAATTTCTTAAGTCTAATAGTATTACTAGGAAAAAGACCTTAATGATTCCCAGCAACAAGAAAAAGGTCAGCAATAAAAATAGTTATACAAAAGCTATACAAGTTTTCAATAAACTACCAAATGATCTAAAAACATTAGAATTAGATAAAAAGTCACAAAAATATAAACTTAAAATGTGGATAAAAGATAACTGTAATATATGAGGTGCAATTATATTAAATATATCTATGTACAAACAATATTTTTATAATGTTAATAGTTTCTAAATTTTATAATGTTTCTAGTCTACCATGAGATGTATACGATACTAGTTTAGTTTAGTTTTTAAGTTAGTTTTAAGTAAGTTAGTTATGCTTTAAGTTTTTTTTTGTATCACTTTTCTTAATTTTATGTACAGGACCTGCGCACAGGTAACTTAGTTTACCTCTGTAGGGATTTACATCATACTGTAATTTTATGTATGTGAATCTTTCTGGTTTAAATAAATAAAAAAAATAAATAAATAAATAAACTCGTTTTAAGTTATTTTAGTTTGTCTATTAGGTATAAAAAATAAAGATTTTTTAAAAATTTGCTTTAAAATTTCAATAACATTTTATTTACTTATATCTTCATATTAAACAATATGATAATCTGACATAATAAATAAATAAAAATCGGAACTTTAACTTACTTCTGTTTTATTTATTTTACAGTTCTTCAATAAATCAGCAATACGGATGACAGTTAAAGAACATCTACATTATTGTGTATAGGTTGACAATATATTTTTATAAACAGAGTTTGAATTGAGTGCACGATCAAATAAGGTTTTACAGCGGTAAGATAAAAAATCTTTTTAGACGTTTTTAAACATTAGCAACGTAATTTTTAAAAGATTTTGTAACCTTCAATACATATTATAGTGCGTCAAGATATTTGTTTTGTCTCTTATGTCTCATGCACGTTAAAACATTATGAGACAAAGAATAAAGAAATATAATATGGAAAAGAGGCGAAATAAGAAGAAATATGTCTTCATTATTCTTGATCTTTAGCAAACATGGGGCTTCAATTTTAAAAATTTGTGAGATTTCTAAATCTTAAAAAGTGCTTGTAAGCACTACGCAAATAACATTTGATTCAAATAAGCAATACTTGTACTTTTCATGTCATAAAAAGTATAGCTTTATTTCTTCAACATAAAATTTAGACTTCCGAATTCCTATAAAGTTTTGTAAATGGTTTTTGTAATCAATAATCGTTTTATGCTGTGATCTTAATTTGATGTGTACATCAGTGAAAGTCTGCATCAATGTCGATAATTTACGATGTTGTTGCACGTTTTGTTGTCGTTTAAAAAAATCAAAATGAAAAATGCAGCTTGCACGCTGCATGCATTTAATTAATGTACAAATTGCAGATGGCAATAAAATATTCAGAAATTTGTGTATGTTCTACTATTATTTTAATTATATAGTCATAGATTGTTTAATTTAAACAAAGAATTACAGAAAGTTGTAAGATAACAAAGTATACGAAATTGCATGATAATGTATTTATTAAAAGCATAAATAAAAGATTATTTGCTAATTTTTGTGAAATTAATACATCTTGTTTAGATTATATACTCCCTTTATTATTTTATTTTCAAAGAAATAACGGATAGGTTCGACCGACTTTTTAATCACAGTAAAAAGATTAAATAAAATTACTTAATTATATACCTGTTATAATTCAAAATTATCTGAAACATTGCAATAACCGTCCTTTTCAGTTACTTGCTACAAATTTGCATATGATCACCGTTACAGGAATACCTTCTACATCATAATTATAATATTCTAAGCTACTTCTTGATATACTCTTATAACGTTCTGAATTGTTTAAACTTGTGCTAATTTATTATCAATTTAGATTAGTTTTCTTTAACAAGAGTAGTAATACAAATTTATAAGGCGTTAACGATAAAGCATACGTAAAGATCTCCATTTTTTTCATTTACATCCGTTCGCGCTCCGACAAGCTGCGACGTGACATTGACATAAATAAATAAAAAATTATTATCCCAGTACTAATATACGTGTGAATTACGTAGTTTGCCTAATTTTAAAGATTTAGCATCGATTTAGATAACTTTTAACAGAGACCGTTAAATTCCTGTACACTCCTCGTCAGATACAAAAGTATTGGTATTCCACTATGAATCTATCTCAACGTCATTCGCAATCCTATACTACCAATAATACGTTTTACTAAATCGGTGATATTATTTCTTTGTCTCGTAAGAAAGACAGTTCATACATTTAGTATAAACATACTATTTTTTTGTTAACAATTTACGCACAAAGATATCTAATTTTTACATTTATAACAATTTTCGCTATGTCAAGCTGCGCCGTGACTTTACATCTTGAATAAAAAAAAGATTATTGTCCCAGTACTAAAAATGTGAATTTTATATTTTGACTCGTTGTAAAGATTTCTCATTGATTTAGTGCACTCTCTATCAGAGACCCATAAATTCCTGCGCACTTTTCGCGTCGGAATTCAACTATAAATTCATACGAACGACAATCGTAGTCATAATAGTACTCATTCATACAAAATTTCTGATTTTCTCATTGATATCCGTTCTTGCTCCGACGTCCTACGTCGCGACTTGTCTTCTTAAATAAAAAAAACATTATTATTCAACTACTTAAAGTGTAAGTTATATATTTTGACTCATTATAAAGATTTCTCATCGATTTAGTTCGTTCTGTATCAGAAACCCGTAAATTCCAGCGCACTTCTCGCGTCGGATTTAAAAACGTCGGAATTCAACTATGAATTCATGCGCACGTCAATTGTAATCATAATGGTACTCATGATATATTTTACTAAAACGGTGCGTGGACTTGTTCGCCTCACAAAAAATACAGTTCATAGATTTAGTTAACATATTATTTTATTGTTAACAACAAATTCATTAAGATTTCTGATTTTCTCATTGATATCCGTTGTCGCTGCGATAAGTGACACCGTGACTTGTCTTCTTAAATAAATAGCCGATTATTATTCAAGTACTTAACGTGTGAGTTTTATATTTTGAATCGTTGTAAAGATTTCTCATCGATTAAGTTCATTCAGCAAATTCTTGCGCACTTTTTGAATAGGGTGTAAAAACTTCCGAGGTATTTAACTACTTATTAATCCATATGAACGTCAATCGTGATCATAATTGTGCTCATACGTTTTAGCTAAATCAGTGCTTTGATTTATTTGCCTCGCAAAAATGATATTTACAAATAATAGTTGAACAACAATTTATTGAAAGAATAAAAACTTTCTGCAGTAGTACGTAAAAATATTAAGTATGTTAATAAAAACCCAAGATATCAAGTTTTTTATTATTTAAATAATGTTATATATTTATAACAATTAGAATAATTTGAAATATATTTATCATTGTTTTTAAAAATTACGACGTTTTTTAAGTTTTAAATCGTGTTATGATTTTACATGGGTCCATTACATATGCAGTTTTGTATGGTTAACCTCAAAAGGCTTTTTTTCTATCTTACATGAGAAAAATAGAATATTATTAGGATCTGACTCCTGAGCAAATTTTAGTTGGCCCTTGAGCAAATTTGTGGCGCCTGAGAAATTAAAAAATAACCTGTTATTAAAAAGTGATATCAAACTTACTCTCAAATTCCTGCGTGTATTTGTATAATATGACTTGAACTTCAATCATTCTTGCCGAATTTGAAAAGCACTTAAGCTATTGTTTTTGCAAAAACAATTATACAAAATCCTATAATAATAATTATAAATTACAAAGCAATTCGCTAAAGCAGAGAACAATTAATAAAAAACATACCTATAGATTTTCTATTCGATTAGCCTCCATTAGCATGTGAAATTTACTCTTTCGCGGAGAAAATTTTTTTGAATTTCTTATTTTATTAAACTTGAGTGAATTTGAAAAGTTTTCTGGTATATAGCAGCGAACCGTGCGCAGATTAGTGATGCAGTTTAAACATAGTATCTGGAATAGCGGAATTTACTGACTAATAATGTGCGATCGTTTTTCTATTTTTTTAATAATAAAAGTTAAATATTTTCAATATTTGACTACAGTACAAATTGAAATAGCCCCTGAGCAATTGTTTGCCGGTTTTAAAAGTCAAAAATTGTGCTCCCTTAGAGAGATACAGGTATTCAAAGTTATAAATTATTAAATTAATTTTTTTCATTTTTCCTGGGAAAACTTAAGAGGGGCAAATTAAAATAACAAAGAGGGTGGTCTGAGCAAATTCAGATATATCAAATGGTACTTTTTTATTAAAAAATATGCATATTTGCGGGCTAGACCCGGGGGGTGGGTTGAGGGGGGGGGGGGGGGGGATGAGGCGCATGCCGCCGCCGTCAACTGTGAAAACTCGGCGGCAACAAAGGCAAGCGGCCGCTATACGTATACGCGCCGGGCTATAGCACGCTCGCAATTAAAAATTCATAATTCGCGTGCGCCGCAGGCTGGGCGCGCAAACCAATTAAACATAGCGACTCATCACTTAGTAGACCTAGCCTTCATTTCCTAATTTACAGGAAATCAAGGCCAATCAAAAAGGAGATAAGAAGAGGAGCAACAAGTGTGTGCGATCTGAACATAGAAGGGGAAAAGCCGAATTTCGAGAAGATTTCCGGCCTCCCAGAAATTCGCCACTGACTGCCCACGCGTCTATCGAAGATCACGTATATAGATAGATAGATAGATATACGATTTATTTGTCAATTTTGGCAAAAATACATTACATAAAAATTGTTATTTTGTCATTACATTAAGTCTTTGATCACTATCACAGTTCGTCAGTGTATAAATATAAAAAATTGTTGCACAAATTTGTCATTATCTAATATCACAGTTTGTTTATATCACAGTTCCATAACAATTTCTGAAAGTTTACTCATTCTTGCAGACACGTACATCCATCACGTCACAATTTAAAAACAATTACAATTCAGCCGATACATAGACTCATCACACACGCAGATAAATTTACTCTTTATTAAAATATACTCTTTATATCTTGTACATTACAACATATTTCACGACTAAGAATACAAAACACAGGACAACGGATAAATTAAAAGAAAAAAATAAAAAGATACAATTAATAAATAAATAAATAATTAAATAAATAATTAAATAATTAAATAATTAAATAAATACATAAATAAATAAATAAATATATAAATAAATAAATAAATAAATAAATAAATAAACAAATAAACAAATAAACAAATAAATAAATAAATAAATAACTACCCATGTATATGAATTCTCCGTCATCATGAAAAAATGTCAACTTAATCACCGTGCAGTTGACTGAGGTGCCTGTCTAACGCCGTTTTAAATTTACATAAGGACGGCAGATACCTCACACTGCAGGGGTGGGAGTTCCAGAATCGCGAGCCCTGGGCTCTAAACGAATAGAGACCTTTATCAGTCCGCGATCCCGGAACCGAGAGCTCTTTCACACCGCTCCTACTGGAAGTCCTAGCTGTGTTTTTACCAAAGAGAGCCGCAAGGTACGGAGGTTGTCCCATATTTATTGCCCTATACAATAATAACCCCGCAAAGTACGCTCTTCTTTCCTTTACTGTAAGCCAGCCAAGATATTTCCTGTGAGGAGTGATGTGCTCATCCCTTCTAACACCACATATGTATCTCACACATGAATTTTGAAGTAGTTGCAACTTCGTCTCGAGCTCATCAGACACATGGAAGCTGCTTTCTCAACGCCTGAGTTGTGCATGAACTAAAAAATCGTAGGCTGTAAAGAGCACGATTTACCTTTTTTCCAACTGCATCAACCTGCAGTTTCCATGTGAGTTTAGAGTCCATGACAACACCAAGGTTTGTGGCCGAGTCAGAGAAAGGCACATGTAGACCTTCCTGAAACCCAATGCCGGGCAAACCAAGATCCTGCAACCGATTGATGTTGTGCTCGGAGCCGAAAATGATCGCTTTTGTTTTGCCGACATTGAGTCGCAGTCCGGATGCTTCGGCCCACTCCGACACTGCCCGCGCAACAGCCGACATGCATCTGATACCCACATGAAGATCTCGCCATGTCACTTGAGTGTAAGTTTGCAAGTCGTCCGCGTATAGCAAGTGTTTAACATCACAACCAGTCAGTACGTCTTGTAAGTCATTGATATAAAGACTGAATAGCAAGGGCCCCAGGACTGAACCCTGTGGCACACCTAGATTGGCGGTTAGCCAATCAGATTCCCCGTTGTTGTCAGTTTTGACTTTTTGCCTGTGACCAAAAATGTATGATTTGATCCACAGAAGAACACTCCTGGAAAAACCCATGCGTATCAGCTTACGAAGTAATTTAGATGGTGATGTAGTGTCAAACGCCTTACTAAAGTCGAACAGTAGCAGTATAGTCACTAGTTTCTTATTGTCGTTAATCCCAGTTCGTATGTCCTCGGTTAATTTTAGTAGAGCTGTCTGGGTGCTGTGATGCTGTCTGAAACCGGTTTGCAGAGGATCCAAGATATTTTTGGATCTTAAGAAATCGGCAATCTGGTTGTGTACTATCTTCTCCAGCACCTTGGAGAGAAAGCTCAATAGTGCTATTGGGCGAAAATCTGATAAAGTAGATGGCACTGAAACCTTTTTTAGAGGCACCAAGTGAGCCCCCCTCCAAGCCCCTGGGAAGACACCACCAGACAAAGAGAAGTTGAATACCCTCGCTATATGATGACTTACATACGGGAGAGCCTTAGCTACAACGCTTTGGGGAATACCGTCCTCACCCCTAGCCTGCGACGAGATATGAGCAACAGCCAGGACTACTGTCCGTCACTGTAACGTCTTTGAAAACAAAGCCGTCGTCACTGGCCGAGTCCAAGATGCTACCCAAATCAACGTCACCTTCACTCTGGGAGACCGAAACCCCCGCAAAGTGCGAGTTCAGCTCACCCGGCGAGAAGCCATGCAACCCCCCTCCCCGTGCCCTTGGCAGG
This sequence comes from Gastracanthus pulcherrimus, assembly GCA_949152435.1. Lineage (NCBI taxonomy): Eukaryota > Metazoa > Arthropoda > Insecta > Hymenoptera > Pteromalidae > Gastracanthus > Gastracanthus pulcherrimus. Next base: position 118,110,771 of record OX424576.1, on the reverse strand, counting down.
AGCCCAGGAGCCCCAAGCCCTTTAGTTCTTTCCAAATATCCTTCTTATTTTCTAGGGCTTCAAAAATCTTATTCTGTAAATTGCTTCAGTGGAGCGAGTTCATGTATTGCCCCCATGAGATTGGCGCTGAGCTGTCCCAATAAATCGTCCATGTCGTTGTTGTCTAAGCAATCAAACTCCGCCCAGTCACATTTACTCAGGTAAGATAGAAGATCTTCCTGTTCTATTGTTTTAAAGTCTCTGTAACTGAAAGTGTCGGTGATGGGGCTATTGTTTAATTTAAAATCTATTTCAACATCTATAATTGTGTGATTGCTGGCAAAGGGCGCCGCCTGATTGGTGGCATTCAGCACCACGTCGTTGTCATCTGTCATAACGACATCAATCCATGTGTGAGACCCCTCGAGGTGATGAGTCGCACCATGCTCTATTATTTTTAGATTTAAATCGTTGGCTAATCGCCTAACGAATCTTGCATCAGCCGACGTCTTCAACAGGTTCGCATTCAGATCACCCATCAAGATTTTATGGCTATAGTCCTGCGTGTATATAGCTAGCTTATCAATTAGGTCAGAATTTTGCAGGACTGGTACATGCGGTGGCCTATAAATTAGAGCAACGAATACGGGGGGAAGGTCGCCCTGTTGCACACTACACATAATATATTCAGAAATGTTCGGCGTACCATCCTGGGTGGTACGTGAGCGGCTTAGTATGGTTGCCTTAAAACTATTGTGTACATACAGGACTAACCCACCCCCAAATTTATTCCTATCTAATCTTAAAATTGAATAGCCCTTGATCTGAATGCGATTGTCGTCAATGTTTTGAGCAAGGTGCGTCTCAGCAATTCCAAAAAGGTAGTAGGAGGGACCAGATAGAAGGTGTTGACGGAGTGTACCAATATGACAATCTAAAGAGGTCACATTGATAAATCCTGCTCTCGGTCCCCTACAGTGCAACCCCCCCCCCCCCCTCCCCAGCAGTGTCCGACGATAGTCATTCATTTGCGACAGCCTCCGTTTGATTATTTGTTTGAATGTCCAACTTGTTATAAGTGAGAGTTGTGGGGTAAGGAGAAGGGGGGAGGAGAGGGGAGATGCTCCACTTAATCCGTCCGTACGTTCGACTTCCCCGTGCTCTTGACGCGCGTTCGTCAAGACCCATGATTAACGGAGAGATACTGCCTTCTTAATAAGACTTCCGTGGGAGCTAAGCCCGCCAGAAAGTCTGTTCGGCGCGACAATACCGGGGTTAATCACCACGGGTAAAGTGTGGCGTTTACCGAGCACCACAGGCTGACTACCTCAGGGAGATTACTCTCAACCGAGGAGGTCCGGCCAGTGTGGTCCGTCGTGGCCGACTGATAGAGAGGCGCGCGCTCTCTAGGAGCCTGTCCCTGCGTAGCCACAACTGAACTTTCAGGAATTAAATTAATAACTCCCGGCTCCAGGTTGTGGGATACGAGGAGAAAACGCTGCTAAAAGACGCTATCGACCCTCGTTAGAGAACGACGTCTTTAAGCAGCTCTCCTATCAGGGACTGCGTTCAACTGCCCCCGATCTCTTGACGAGCGTTCGTCAAGAGCCGTGATTAATGGAGGGATACTGCCTTCCTAATAAAGCTTCCTTGGGGCCTAAGCCCGCCAGAAAGCCCGTTCGGCGCGACAATACCCTGGTTAACCACCACGGGGCGAGTAAGGCACTTACCGTGCACCGCACACTAGCTACTTCGAGAGATTGCTCTCAACCGAGGAGGTCCGGCCGGTGCGGTGCGCCGAGGCCGACTGATTCGGGAGGCGCGCGCCCCCTTACTTATAGTAAACGCGAGAGCTGTTCCGACCGCTCTGTAGTGAGCGCGGCGGCTCGGCGCTGGTAGCGGTTAGGCAGCTGCGGCGCGCGCGCGCAGCGTATGGATTCGCTCGCGCTCCCGTCTCTTTTTCTCTCCCGCTGCGCTCTTTGAATACGCGTACCGGTTTAGGCAATGATAAGGACGTCGGTAACTTTTGGAAGTTGTTTATTCTTTTCTAGTGTCGGGGTCGAGGACTTGTCTCTGGCCTGGTCAGCCGAGAAGTCAGAAGTCAGAAGTCAGACGGAGTCTCGAAACTCGATCTCTTATGTACTACCTGGCTGCGCCGTGATTGGCTGCAGTTCGGGTAGAAGGGGAATATTACCGTGCGCAAGGCGCTATAGATATACTAAGTGTATAACAAACTTATCTTTTTCATTCGTATTTGCGTTTCCTGTTTTTTTATGTGTATCTAATGCAATTTGTGGAGTTTCATACGAGGCTGAAATTATATATGAGTATATAAGATTTTAGAATTGAGATTTTTTGTGAGAGTATATTTAAAGTTATTGTTGATTAATAGGTTTGTTAGATTTGATTGGGAGAGTATTAGCTGTTTTTTTTTTTTTTTTTTTTTTTTTTTAACGTCGCCATGTTTGTGCTTCCATGTGGTGCTAATCGACGACGGGGGTCTACGGTGTGTTTGTAAACAAAGCACATGTAATTTTTACAGTGGTGCTTGTATCAATCGGCAGAGACTAGGATTCGAACCCGGGTCACCGGCGTGGGAATCCGACACTCTACCGACTGAGCCGCCGCAGGCCCCAGTATTAGCTGTAGTTAGGGGTTGTTTATAGTAATTTTTAAATATTTGCGACCGGGTAACACGCAAGGAATGAGCGACTCAACGCACTCAACATGGACATTATTAATAATTATAGGGATCGAAATTGCGAGTTGGTGGTATGACACCTAATGAACCACTGCCGTACGCAGTGGTTTGTTATAATTCGGATATTACAACGCGACGTGTTAGTGGGGAACATAGTAGCCTATAACTCAGACAAACAAACCGGTAAAAATTGGGAAATTTAGATGGGTTTGCGGAACGGTAATTTATTTATCAAGGCTGATGAAGCAGTGGTCTGGTGGTATTTTAATTGTTTTAGTTTTTTCTAGACTATTTTTAATGTATGATTTTGGTTTGTTTATGTTGTTTTGAAGTATTGAAATAATAGTTTTGATAAAAAATATGTTGGAGAGCCTATTGTAGAAATTATAGGTCTCATTGGAATATTAACCTTATGTATTTTGGGTAAATCATAACATCACGGTAACGAAGTATCACTTTGAGTGAAGGAGTTCTTTGTATATTTTCTGTGTAAGAAATCGTTATTATTCCAAAAATTAACGAAAGCTTTTACTTTGTCTTGTAGTGGCTATAATGGATTTTTGTCAAAATCAATGTAAGTTTCATTATGTGCAAGTAAAATTTCCATTTTGTTAATATAATATTTTTTATACATCGCTACCGTGATATTGCCTTTATCAGCGTACGTGTACACGATATCTTTGTGATGTGTTATAAATTTCCTGGTTTCTGACAATTTGTTTTCGAAGATTTTGTCTTTTAAGATTGTGTGTTCGGTTTTGTTTCTATTTCGTGGGATTTTATTCAGAACTAGCATCCCCCGTCACGGCTTCGCCCGTGCTAATAGTGCGTGGAACTCACAAGTAAATAATATCTATTATTTGACTTGGAGACTTGAAATTTTATAATATAATAAAATATATATGTGTTATGGTTTAGATAAGAAAGGATTTTACCTCTTTTCGGTAACAATAAATCCATGAATTGATATTTAGGTAGTTTCGTAGGCAACCTTTGGGGATAAAAATCGAATTTATAACTTTAGATATTCCGAAGATATCGATAAAAACGTAAAAACACGTTTACCTCCTTTTCACCCTCTTAGAGGTGGATGGGGGTAAAATCCGTCCTTATCTCACCCCTACACCATAAGAGATATATACCACAAAAATGTCAAGTCTATAGATCCAGTGGTTTGGTCTGGACGTTGATGAGTGAGTGAGTGAGTGAGTGAGTGAGTGAGCCAGTGAGTAGGTGTATCGGACATCGTCTTTTATAGATATAGATTGATTTATAAATATTTATTTGCTTCTTATATTTAGTTGAAAATTAACCTATATGTTATACTTTTTCAAAAAATTCGCACATGAATCAACTTAATCTTTTGTCTTTAATAAAATCTTGTTTCGTTGGATAAATTAAAGAAATATAGTACAAAAATATTAAAACACATTTCACCCTTTTTCGCCCCTTATCGCTGGAATTTCGGCAAACCCAGAAATTGGTTGTTACATAATCGTATTTCTGATATTTTGCCGCAAGAATCAATTTACAATCCTATTTCCTTGCAAAAATACAGTAAAAAACCATGAAGACATATTTCACCCCTTTTCACCCCTTAGGGGTGGAATTTCAAAAACCCCTTTCTTAGTGAGCACCTATCATTTAATAAGAAAATACCCACAAATTTTCAAGTTGATCGGTCCAGCGGTTTTGGCTGAGCGTTGATGAATCAGTCAGCCAGGACAATTATTTTATGTATATAGATATTGATTCTAATATTGATTGCAATATTTTCTGGTACTTTTAGTGGCTATTATATTTTCTATATATTTAACGCATTCTATAATTTGAGAATCGATAATATTTCCTTGTGGATTGAACTTTTGTCCAAGAGCAGTTACTTTCCTAACATTTTTCGGAATCGCGATGTTGGTGAGACTTTTGGACCATTTTTTGTAAGATACATCGTAGTTAATAATATTATTGTTCGCGTTACAATCAGAATTATTGAATTTTTTATTATGAGTTGAATTTTGTTTCTCTCGGTGGGTTACGTTTAGTTATTTTTATCTTTCTCTAAGTAACTATGTGTTGTAATCTATCTATGTATGCATATGTCAACGATTTCAATGTTGTGAACTTTATGTTTAAAATTATATAGCAATTTATTTAAATTGTTTTGACTTGAATTATTATGAAAAAATATGTGTTTTAAATTACTTGTAATCTTGCGAATATGTGGTGGTTAGATGTCGTGGGTTCAGCAACGTAGGAGAAACTATCGTTGTGATCTGGATTGAGTCAAGTCCTGTTAGATATTAGTCCAAGTACTTAAGAATGGTTTAGCGGCTGGTGCATACTGTGCGCTGATGTTGAAGAAAACGGGGGATGGGACCGATAAAGATCCATGGTACATCTTGATAATTCTTATTTTAGCGTTATTCTTCGGTGTGTGTTTTTATGGAAGAAAATAAGTTATTGATCTTCCCGAGGTAAGGTTTTGTTTAAAGAAAAACACAAGTAGTTTTCTTTAATGTTTCGATGATTACTGTAATCCTCATCAGAAAAATCTGGAAACAATTTTTTTTTATTTTCACGATTAATTATACAAAAAAAATATATAAAAAAGAAAGCGCAGGTTACATAGGTTTCTTCATTAGAAAAATTATTTAACATATATAGAGATATTTTACAAATATAAATCTTTGTAATTACTTAATTAAGCGGCGTGTCACATTAGTTAAAGACGCACCGTCAATAAATAGAAGCTTCCTCCTACACAAATAATGCGGGGATAGATAGATAGATAGATGAACTGTTTATTCATCAAACACGAAAATTCTTACACTTGCATGTACATGTATAGTTATAATAATTAAAATATCAGTCAGTATTATATATTTGTTATCTTACATTTAACATTCAATTATTGCATTTCTTATGTATTAAATAACATTATTCGCTGTAACAGTTACGCAGTTTATAAAATCTAAATATAATGAATGATCTAGTCATAGTAAAATGGCACATAACAGAACACGCTTCGTCAAATACATAAAATAAAATAAATAAAATAAAAATAACATAATACGATAAAAATAAAAAGAATACATACACACACTTTACTAAATTTTTATGTATAACTATCACGTCGAAAAATTAAAAACACACTCATTCATATGACACTCTTACAATCCACGCTAATTAATAAATAACTAAGTCAAATAAATAAATAAGTTAGATAAATAATTAAATTAAATAAATAAATAAATAAATTTAAATAAATAAATAAATAAATTAAATAAATAAATAATTTAAATAAATAAATAACCTAAATAAATGTCTGAGTTAGATTAGGACTACACAGAAATGAACAAAATAATGTATTAGCCGATTTTTGAAAAGTTCACTTCTGTGTATTCCTGTCACCATGTAATTGTTTAAGGTGCCTGCCTAACGCCGTTTTAAATTTACAAAAAGATGGCAGGCACCTCACACTGCTTGGGAGCGAATTCCAGAGGTGCGCACCTTGAACTCTAAACGAGAATAGGCCCTTATCGGTGCGCGAACGCGGAACCGAGAGCTCTTTCGTACCACCCCTACGATATGGTGGCTGCCGCATGACAACCGCTTTGTAAAGCAGCAGCCCCATAAAATACTCCCTCCTCACCTTCACATCCAACCAGTCCAGTTTTTTCCTGTAGGAGGTGATATGCTCATCAAGCCTAACACCACATATGTATCTCACACATGAATTCTGTAAACGTTGTAGTCGTGTCTGAAGCTCCCCTGACACGTCAAGAAGAACCACTGAGCAATAGTCTAAGTGAGGTAGTACCAGTGCACATGCCAGCTGCTTCATCAGTATCTCTGTGGTGCATGAACGGAATAATTTTAAACTATACAGAGCTTATTTACTTTCCTACTGACCGCATTCAGTTGCGGCTTCCATGTTAACCTTACGTCCATCACCACGCCAAGGTTGGTAACTGTATCGACAAAGGGAACGTGTACGGCGATCTGTATCTCAATGCCTTGTAAGTCAAGGTTCTGAACCTGTCTGATGTTGTGATCAGATCCGAAAATAATCGCTTTTGTCTTGCCGACATTGAGGCGCAGGCCAGCTGATGTTGCCCAATTCGACACTGCTCGTGCTACAGCCGACATGCGACAGATACCAACAAAAAGACCTTTCAGGGTCACTTAAGTGTAGGTTTGCAGGTCATCAGCGTAAAGTATATGTTCTACACCATCTAAGTATAGTGCGTCTTGTAAGTCGTTTATGTACAGGCTGAAAAGCAGGGGTCCCAGGACTGAGCCCTGTGGAACGCCAAGATTGGTGGTTAGCCAACCTGAATCCCCGTTTGTGTTTGTGACGACTTTCTGTCGTCGCCCCATAATATATGACTTAAGCCACAGGAGAACACTCCTGGAGAATCCCATGCGCATCAGTTTACGCAGCAGTTTAGTGTGTGAGATGGCGTCGAATGCTTTGCTAAAATCAAACATCAACAAAATAGTCAATCGATTTTTGTTGCTGTTAATGCCTGATCTTATGTCTTCTGTCAGTTTTAATAGTGTTGTCTGTGTACTGTGATGCTGTCGAAAACCAGTCTGCATCGGGTCCAAAGTGTTGTTTTCTCGTAAAAAGTCAGTTATTTGGTCGTGTACTATTTTTTCCAGGACCTTGGAAAGGAAACTCAGTAAGGCAATTGGTCGAAAATCTGACACCGTAGATGGGACAGGCTTCTTCTTCAAAGGCACCAATTGAGCTCCCTTCCAAGTTCCCGGAAAAATGCCACTGGATAGAGACAAGTTAAAGATCGTAACAATATGATCTCCCACAAACGGAAGAGCCTTAGCCACTATACTTTGGGGGATGCCGCCTTCTCCTCTGGCCTGCGATGAGAAATGGGCAACAGGCAGGACCACGTCCGAGAAGCTGACTTCTCGGAAAACAAAGCCGTCATCACTGGCAGTGGTCAGGACGTTGTCAAGTTCTTCATCACTTTCACTTTGGGAGATTGAAACCCCTGAAAAGTGCTCCTCTCTTGTCTTTGGCAGAAGGCCCAGAGCCTTGAGCTCTTTCCAGATATCTTTCTTATTATCAATAGCTTAAAAAATTCTATTTTGTAAAAATCTTTCCCTTGTTTCCTTCGTTCGTAATTCAGCTTCTGCTGCAAGGCTCTGATACTCCCGCCGCAGTCTGTCGTCTTTGGTCCGCGTATAGCGTCGTCGTACAGAGTCACGTTTTTTGTATTAATGTATCAGTTCAGCATCAACCCATGGTGGATTCGTTTTCTTTTTCGGTGTAAATTCTTTTAACGGCGCAATTTTATCTATCACAGCCATGAGGTTGACACTGAGGCACTCTAGTTGACTGTCTATACCCGCCGCGGGACTATCAATCTGCGACCAATCACAATCAGCTAGGTGAGACAGGAGGTCGTCTTGCTGGATCGATTTAAAATTCCTGTAGCTGAAAGATTCAGAAACAGGCGATCCAGCAGTTTCGACCCCAATCTCGACCTCTATGATGTTATGATGACTGGGAAAAAGCGCCGGCCGATTGTCCCTGCTCAGTACAACGTCATTATTATCTGTCAAGATCACATCAATCCATGTGTGAGAATCTGTGAGATGATGAGTCACACCATGATCAACTATTTGAAGGTTGAGATCATCACCCAACCGCCTAACAAATCTTGCATCGGCTGACATTCCGAGTAGGTTCGCATTCAGATCTCCCATAATAATTTTATGACTACAGTCTTGCGTATGTGTTGTTAGTTTGTCTGTTAAGTCGGAGCCCTGTAAAAACGGTACGTGTGGTGGTCTGTATACCAAAGCAACAAAGACGGAGGGAAGGCTGACCTGCTGAACACTGCACATTAAGGGGTCTAATTCCAATTTTCAAAAAATCGATTTTTTTTTTATTCCATTTTTCGAAAGTATAGATATTTGAAAGTATTATAATAAAGATCCCAGCAGTCTAAGTGTACTTTTGAGGGACTTTTACTTAGTTACCTGAGCGCGCTAATAGTGACCGTTCGGAGCGGTATCGTCTACCTGCCTTTGTTTACGTGAGCAGCTGAAACCTTTCGTGTATATACTATCCCTACTCAAATCTATTCATACGTGACCCCTTATTTTTCGAAAGATACCTGTATATTTGAATTTCAAGCAAGTAGCAACCTATATTAGTGGTGTTTGAAATCTGTAAGCGTAAACATCTGTGCTCGTGATTGCCGAGATGGACAAGAAAACTATCCATCAAAAACAAAACTGGAGACGTCCAGGTTCGAAAGCGATAAAACGTACATTTCATGGAGTTCTTCCAAATGCCCATGAGGCAAACACAAGCCATGCTAGTGCATCTGCAGAGAAGCTGAACAAGTCGAAAGATACGAGTTTCGACGTGTCTGTAGATCAAACGTTAGGGTATAGCATCATACATTTTTACCTGGTTTTTTCTTCGTTACAACAGTTTTTGAAATGTAAAGTGTGTAATAACGATGTTACATTTACTATGTATGGACAGCGAGGACTCGGTTTTAAAATTTGTGTTACTTGTGAGTGTGGAGAAAAATATATTAATTCGTGTCCGATGATTGCGACTGGATACGAAGTCAACCGTCGCCTTGTGTTTGTTATGCGATTGATTGGTATTGGATGGAGTGGTATAAACATGTTTATTGGCCTAATGGAACTTGGATCTGGAATGAGTTCCTCCGTTTATTATCATATTATCTATTCGGTCTCTATCGTTGTGAAAAGTGTTTTCGATATAGTGATGCTAAAGGCTGTTAGAGAAGAAAAACTCCTAAATGCTCAGCACGGAGAACCCGAAGATATTTTAACCGTTTCAGGAGACGGTTCCTGGCAAAAAAGAGGATTTTCTTCTCTTGTTGGTATAAATTCTTTGATATATAAACACAGTAAAAAAGTTGCGAACGTCGTTATCAAATCAAGCTACTGCAAAGGATGTGAAAGAAGAAAAGGAACAGAGGATACGATTGAATATGCACCATGGTACGAAGTGCACCAAAAAAATTGCAGTGCTAATCACTCAGGTAGTGCCGGAAAAATGGTAGTCGACGGTATATGTCAAATGTTTTTGGAATCTCTCGAAAAATTTTCTGTGTGTTATGGTTTTAACATCGGCGACGGTGACACGAAGACTTGCAAAATACTGCTCGATACACACCCGTATGGTGAAGGAGTGATCGTTAAAAAGTTAGAGTGTGTCTTACACGTCGCAAAAAGAATTTTCAAACGTGCTAGTGAAGCTAAAAAAAATCTTATACAGGCAAGAAAAGCTGCAAAGAAGGACGAGGAAAAAACTCCAGCAAAAAAAGCTGCAAAGAAGGACGAGAAAAAAACTCCAGCAAAAAAAGTTATCACTAAAAAAGAAAAACCAGCGTAAAAAAAGTTCCTGTTGTTAAAACTCAAGATTTAACGATAAAATTAATGAAAGAACTGTCGAAAAATTACGGTTTAGCAATTCAACGGCATCCTGATTCCGTGGAAGAAATGCGCAGGGAGATCTGGGCAGGATTTTATCATAAGATTTCAACCGACAGCAAGCCACAGCATTCATACTGTTCTGAATCCTGGTGTAAATATAAGAAAGCTGTGGAAAACAACACCGTTCGACAATTTAAACATCCTCCTGCTCTCGCTGAAGATGTTCAAGAAGTTCTCAAACCAATCTACGAGGATTTGGCAAAACAAGAACTTCTTGAAAGGTGCCTCGGCGGAAACACGCAAAATAACAACGAGTCTTTCAACAACTGCGTCTGGTCGATGGTTCCTAAACACATCTTTAGTGGGAAAAAAACTGTTGAAATCGCGTGTCAAACAGCTGCGTGTATTTTCAATGAAGGATTGAAGCCAATATTGAAAATATTGGATGTGATGGGCGTCAAAATCGGCAATATCGCCGAGCAGTTCGTAGCTGAGCGAGATCTAACGCGCGTACGTGTTGCAAACCGCCGCAGTGAAGATGCCTCTAAGGAGGCCAGAATTAATCAAACGAAGGCTATTTTGGATGAGACGGTACATTATGAATAAACTGAAGGCATAATGTACGGTGCAGGCATCGCTGATTAAGCGTAGGTAAGAATTTTTCACGTTTTTTCGTTAAAAAAAACTTTGAACGCATTTTTCTCGAAATGACATTTTTGTACGGCTTGTTGAAAAAATCTCGGAAACTACTGCATCAATCCTTACCAAATTTTTACCACATATTCTTTATGATGATAGCTATGTCGCATATCATACGATTTTTGAAATTTTGAGTTTAACTTGGTTTAAAAAAAAAACTGATGAAAAAAAGGTGATTTTTCGTTACTTTTCGAAATATGGCCACCATTTTGCCAATTTTGAAAAAATAAAAAATCGTATGATATGCGACATAGTCATTACCTTACTGAATCTAAAACCTTTTTTTTTTGTTTCAGATAATCCACTCCGGAGATTTCATCAACAGGGCGCACTCATCTTTTTTTTGGATATTTTTTTGGCCTCCATTTTTATACAATGAAAAACAAAAAATTAATAAAAAAAAATTTTTTTCATGTATTTCAAGATTGTATTTATCAAGCCTCATACTTCACATATTAATATTTCTAATTTAAAACAATGAAAAAAAATCGTGAAAATAGTCATTTTGTGCGCGTCTAATTAGGGTAGACCCCTTAAGTATTCAGGTATAAATGGCCTGCCCTCCTGTATTGTTGGAGAGCTGCATATTAAATTGGCCTTGAAAGTGTTATGAATGTACAGGACCAGCCCGCCCCCTAGTTTGTTGCGATCAAGTCTAATTAGTGAACAGTCATCAATCTGAATGCGATCACTCCCAACATCAACTCCAAAGAGGTAGTAGACAGGACGAGCTGAAAGGTGTTGTTTAATCATATCAATGTGCCCCATAAGAGAGGTAACATTGACAAAACCTGCTCTCAGTCCCCTACAGCGAACCCCCCCCCCCCCCCAGCAGTGTCTGCAGATAGTCAATTTTTTGCGACAGTTCCTTTTTGACCTGTTGACGGAATAACAGTCTTGTCAATTGCGCTTTCTTTTACAACATTTTTTGTTGTCTTATCTACGGTTGGTGATGGTTGATCAGTGGCATATGATGCCACTATTGTTTGAAGATCTGCCGCAGACGAAAATTCATGAGAGACGTCGCCATCACGCCTCTTCACCAGGAAACGGCCCCCTCTATATTTGCTCTCACAGCTGTATTATATTGCTGTGACAGCCATACCGTATCATCGTCTACCCTAATATAGGTAAGAGAACAATATGTACGGTTACTCGAATAATACCGGTATAGTTATCATATCAATATAAAAGTATTAATGTGATACCCAGTCGTTTTTCTTAGTGTATAAAAGGTCTGGAAAAATCTTGTGCAGCTAGTACTGGCTCGCTGCACAAGATCTCTTTCAGTGCGTCGAAAACTGACTACTGCGCCTCCCCCGATTCAAATTTGACATCCTTACGCACCAGTGTAAGTGTAATTAGTGTGGCAACTTGGGTATAAACTTTCTGAAATATCTAACAAAGTCAAGCCACTGTTTGACTTTTTACGCAGTTTTCGGTACTGGTGCCGAAATCTCACCCCACAATGTGTTCGAGGATAGATCCCTCACGTTTCAGAAATTGACACTTCTTGGGTTCGACCGTAAGATTCGCTTCTAGAAATCCTTTCATGTCTCGTCTAAAAGGAATGCCATGCTCTACTAGATTTTTCGCTGGGATGATAAATCATCCAAATATATGGGGACTTCTTTACCTTGCATCCCCGCCATAGCTATGTACATGGCTCGAGAAAAAACATTCGTCGCTTCCTTCAATCTCATGCCAACCCTTTTGTATTGGAGATGATGAAATGCGTTCTGGCCTGTTGCGTCGAAGGTCGCAAATGGAGCTGAATTCGAGTGAATTGGTATTTGATGAAAACCCTGTTTTAAATCTACCGTCATTATTGTCTCAGCTATCGCGAGAGTTGCGAGTATGTCACTCGTGAAAGGAAGGGGAAAGCAGGTGCATTTCGTTTAAGGGACGAAAATCAGTGACATGCCGCCATTTTTTATTTTCCTGGGCGTCCGGTTTTTCAGGTACGATATATAGGTTACTAGAATACGGAGTTCGAGGGCTCGACAATTCCTTGCTCAATTAATTTCTCAACGTCTATCTGTATCAGTTCGCTTAAGGATGTGACCTACTCCAGAATTGTCAAAAATTACGAAAAAACTTTCTAAATTTTGTAATATACCGATTCTAAATATATTTATAATATATATATATATATATATATATATATATATATATATATATATATATATATATATATAAATGTGAATAATTTACGAAACACTGATTGTGTTCAAATTAATATTTTTATTATCGATCAGGCTTCAAAGTATTCCAGCCGATGAAATATGCAACGAATCCATTTAAATTTTCTTGTGGTTGTTCTTTAATACATTACCAACAAATTTGTGGTGCAATTTTACAAGTGAATATGTTTTAGAAATAATATGAATATTCATACATTAAAATTAATGAATAAACACAGGAAAAATCGGCTTTTTTAAATGTCGTACGTGTAACACGTGTAACTATTGTTACCATTCTTCATAAGCAGTTCCACATCACAAATCTCTTTATTACGTATATTATAATTGATATATCCAATGGAAATGGTCATTATCGAATCCTTCATTGCCTGGACTGTTTTGAAAATCTTCATTTTCTTTGACCATTTTTAACTAATTTTAAGGTATATCTCAGTTTTTAAGAGGACTTTTCAGATCTTTCTGCGCCCTTTTCTTAGTTTTTAATATAATATATGCTGCTAAATTTCCAATAGGCGGATATCTGAACCGCTTCGATCGCAACGGCTTATCAGTTGTGAGTTTTATTGCATGCATTAATACATTTGTTGCTGGTAACGGCTCGCCTTCAAGCCCAAAAACTCCAGCAAATACAGTGATTAATCTGCGAACATCTACTTCGTGCTGCTCATAGCCCCCCTTATCGATTAATTTCATAATCGTATATACGCGCTATTCGCGCAGATCGGGATTATTTTCAAGCTACCTGTTCCCTTCCTCGACAACTATTGTTGGCTTATTATTAATATATTTTCCTTCCGTTTGCATAATTTTAACGCAGTCTAGCAATTCTATTTTGTCGTCCTCACCGACATAAGAAGCTTCATCTGAAACTGTAGTTGCAGACGGTATAAGTTCAACTCGCGGGACTTGCACTGTTGCCGGCTCCTTGCCAATGTTTATACACTTAGCATATAAGACACCATTGCGATTTTGTGCTACAAAATTTCCAAGTAGCAAAATTTGGACAGTGTCCTGCAAAGGGACCCAGACAACTTCCATGTCAATATTTTTAATTTTTGCATAAATAATACAACGCGATTTTGTAGGTATCTTAAAACATTCATCTTGCACAAAAGAAATCGAAATTAAATCTAAAACTAAGCACTTTCGAGCGGCATCTACGCGCACTTTGTATTTTTCAACAATGCCTCAACCGATCAGTCCCTCTGTATCAATGGGGAAATATATCGTCGGGGACAACATGCATTTCGCATAAAAAGCCATTAACGACCACAATAACTTTCCCTAACGTCCGGCATCCGCCTAGCACAACTCCTGTGATTCCAAGAATTTTGTTTCTTAAGTCAGCACTTTTGAAAATAACAACGGCCGGCTTGCGCCCAGTGCTCGCGAATCATACAAACTGTGCGTAGCAGCGCTGGTTCGCCCTTACTAGTCGAGCCAGCCTACTCGACGGCTGAGGACTGGATCGAGCACACCACGAGTTTTAAGGCTGCTCTCTTTTATCTTTTGTTGCGTTCACATCGCATTGAGCTTCATCACCTGATTTTCTGGTGCCTCTATTTTTTTCAAAGTACTCGCTATCTTGGCCACTACGATTTTTACGATCATACTAGCCTTTGTTACCGATGTAATAATTATTTTCATGATTATAGTTATTATAATTATTGAGCCCTTTGTGGTTATTACTGGAGACCCCGTGATTATTTCCGTTGTCATTATGATAATCAGTATTTTTCGAATGTTGTCATTTTGTTCTTATGTCTGCCTTAAGAGCAAAGCAACTCGTGTACTAGTGCCCCGATCTGTCGCAATAATTACATTTTAAAGCATCGTGCTTTTTCTTTTCGCAATTATCTTCGCCTTGCGCCGTCGAGTCGCAGTGACTGCACTTTGTTATCGCGAATGCAACTGTCGCTAATCTAATGCTCGCCGTGATTCTTTCTATTATTCTGTCCTCGAAAGCGTACAGCTGAGATGTCTGCGCATCCGGAGGCTGCTGAGACACTAAAAAGTTTATTTGCGGAGTAGATAGTGGGGGCTGTGCCGCAATTTGTACGATGGCTAGCTAAGTGCTTTGCTTGTCAAATATAGTCAACAGTTGATTTAGCAATTTTTGTACCCTTAAGCAATAATCGTCCACCCTTTCGCCAGGTCGCTGATTTATTACTTTAATTTGTGTAAAAATTTCGTCCGTTAAACCCACGTTACTGTACTGCAAGATTAAATCGGCCAATAGTTTTTCTGTCGTATCATAGTTTAATAATTATGCCGTGAAGGCCTCTCTCGCGCGGCCCGACAGTTTGCTCGCTAATGGCAAAAGAATGTAACACTCAAAATCAAGCCTGAAGTTTGCCCTGATTTGGTGTACCGCCAGGCAAAAGAGATTCAGTTTCTCCGGGTTTCCATCAAAATTTGGAATTTGATTTAAAGCCTGTGTGAAAGCAAGTCCCTTGACGCGCGGCTTGAGAATATGAAAGCACAGGCGCACAGCCATATTGCGTGCAGCCCAGCACATGAGTTGGGATGATTTTATCAGTTTAGAAGTCTTGTGCCGAATCGGTTGATTGTTGAGGTGTTAGAATGTTTGTTGTGTTGCATTTGTGCCCCAGGTTACATGATCCTTAAGTGCAGTGTCAGTTGCAGTGCCGTGTGTTCTGTATTAAGTTTTGTAGGTTAATGCGTGGAATGTATGAGGCTTGAGAAGTACGTGTGTGTGTATAGGGTGTTGTATTCTGGAAAATTTATTTGAGTAATGTGATTAGGTTGCAGTGTCGTGTAAAGCGTGTTAGTTGTTATGTTATTTGCATTAGGGTGAACGGGCGCAGAGCCATGAAAGCTATTTAATACAGCTGCCGTGCGCGATGTGTTATTAGCAGTGTTATGCGCGTTTAATGCATTGAGGGTATTGCGGGATTTTTGCCTTTCGCAGTTTGCCCTCGTTCATAAAGATCTAAAAAGGGCATCGAGGGTTTTTGGTAGTTAGTGAGATTCTTGCGGGTCGGGCTCGGTAAATAGTTGTCGAAATTTAGAATACCAATTCTTTCCGCGAATTGACTAGGATCTAACGCGAGTAATTGCGCTCTCGCTAGTACGTATCTGCGCGCGTTTATATACACGGCTGCGCTTGCTGCCGAAGCTGTCGTGCTCGTGGACGTCGGCCACGTAGACGGGAAGTACACATACACGGAGCTTGACGCGGTCGCGGCCGACAGCCAACATCTGCATACTGCATTAATGGAGGCGCACTTAAACAAGATTGCGATAAACTAATTTTGCGCGATACAAGATCGGTTGCCCAGACATGCTCCATATCATCACTTAAATTATATTCGCTTGTGTTTCTGCTCGACACTTAAGACCATAGCCGCTTGCTTTTATCACTTTTACTCGAAAAGATTTGATAAGGACAGTTTGCTTACAGTGTGATGTTTAAGTGTTGAGAGAGGATAAAGAAAAATAATCAAAAAATAACCCCACGGAGGAAAATATATGTTTTATTTGCACAGGTACTCACATTAGGGCGATCGTGAAAGTGATTGCGAGCTGACAACCTAACATCCTTCCTGTCATTCCTTGCAGAATGATTCAAACTCCTTTCCGTCCTTCCTTCCTATCTTTTGGATTAAGTTGTCGGTTCGTTACCACCAGTGGCAATCTTGAATGACTTTTTCACTTGACGAACAGTCTGTGTGTCTCACACGCGAAACACAAGAGATGACAGTGTTACGGAGAGGGATAAAGCGATGCGTGATGTTCGTCGCGTGTTTTACTTGGCACAGTTAAGTGTTAATATTCGCAAGAAACAGAAAAGGATGGGGTTGATGGTAATTTATTCCCTCAAACTAGAAAATGTCTCCTCGCGACCGCTGCTCAACCGCGTCTTATATTTGCTGCCCGACTTCTGTGCGCGTCTTTTCAGAGACGCGGTCATCCCGCGCGCGAAAGTCGCGCGAGATAAGCACCTGCTATGTCAGCACTCTGTGTACTTCTTGCCGATCATGCGATATCTATGCCCGAGGGACAATGTACAGACGTACACCAATGTATGTTACAGCGTAGATGATAATCTGGTTCATACACAGTGTATGACACTTGAGCACCATGGTGGTATTCTTATGTTTAACCGTTTTATTACTGCTTAATCTTGTTAATTTGAACCAATAAGAAACTTGCTCAGCGAAGAAGCTTAAGGGGGCAAGCCTGTATTAAAGTCAGCTTACTCCAAACAATTTTGAAAAAATCGAAATTTTTTTTGTTCCTAAATTGGTACTGTATACTCGTAGAAATAGTATAGAATTAGTCCCGAAGGTCAGCAAGACCGAGAAGCAGGTATAAAAGAGTGGGGAGCGGTGCGCGCCAAGCGGTAAATCCGGCCGCTCGAACGCCTTCGGTAGCGGCAGCTGCTGCGTGCCTTCGGATCGTCTTATTGTTTTGATTCCCCTCTATTTCTCGAAAATATTCTGTCCGTTACAATTAGAGAGCGTCCTTCGTATATAATATACGTCAGTACAAGTGAAATTTTCGTTGGTGATGGTTGTTCGCTTCAGTCCTCGCACGCGTCGGTAAATTTTTCGTTTGTGTGCTCTCAAAATTTATCATGGACAAAAAAAGAAGAAGTGGTGTCCCACATAGATCGGGAAGAAGGAGTTTTTTGGGTAATCAACATACTTCAAATGATGATACAGAACAAACCAGTGCTGCTGCAAAAAAACTGAAAAACGCCGTTCCTCAACTTGAAGTGAAAATCCATCCGTTGCTGACTTACGTGATCGTTCAGTGGTCTGTATTTGCTACATTGCAACAGAGAGTTGTTTGTGCAAAGTGTAATAAAAAAGTGGAATTTGCAAAAAGTGACGAAAAAGGATTAGGTTTCGAATTACAAATTATCTGTGATTGTGATGAGAGTGAACCAATCCCTTCATCTCCAAAAATCAAAAATGGTTATGAAATAAACAGAAGAATAGTTTATGCAATGCGCTTGTTAGGAGTTGGATTTTATGGCTTATTGAATTTTTGTGGACTGATGGATATCTCAGCAACTGCATTAAGTATAACTGGCTATTATAAATGCATAGAGCAAGTTTATATTGCATTGAAGGCTGTTAGTGAAATAGTTTTTAAAAAAGCTGCTAAAGAAGAGCAAGAAAAGAATAAAGAGAGAGGATTACCCGAAGATAGGCTTACTGTTTCGGGCGATGGTTCCTGGCCAAAAAGAGGATTCACAGCTTTACTCGGTAATGTTAGTTTGATCGGCAAGTACACGAACAAAGTCATAGATGTTATAGTAAAATCAAAGATTTGCCAAGCATGCAGTAACTATTCAAAAAAATTCCCCGAAAATACGCCAGAGTTTGATGCTTGGTTTACCGAACATTGTGAAGCAGGCAATTGCACAAGGGATCATGATGGTAGTGCCGGTCTTATAGAAGTTGAAGGAGTGGAAGAGATGTTTCGGAGGTCTGTGGAGCAGTACGGTGTTATGTATGAATATTATGTCGGCGACGGTGACGCTAAAACTTTCAAGAGACTCGAAGAATCTGAACCGTACGGCGAGGCTGTCAAAGTAAAGAAAAAAGCATGTGTTTTACACGTAGGTAAGAGTATATATAGACGTGGTAAAGAAGCCAAAAAAAACCATGCAAAAATAAAGAGAGCTCTGAAAGCGCAAGAAAAAAGAG
This sequence comes from Gastracanthus pulcherrimus, assembly GCA_949152435.1. Taxonomy (NCBI): domain Eukaryota; kingdom Metazoa; phylum Arthropoda; class Insecta; order Hymenoptera; family Pteromalidae; genus Gastracanthus; species Gastracanthus pulcherrimus. The sequence goes on along the minus strand of OX424576.1, from coordinate 118,092,058 downwards.
AGGCACTAGAAAGAGGTGAAGAAGTACCCAAAAAGAAGAAGGCTAAAAAATGCGAACAACCTGTCGTAAAATCTTAAAAATTTACTGAAGCGCAACTGTCGCTCTTATCTAGCTATTTTAAAAAAGCTGTGCTTACTCACCCCGATTCTGTGCCAGACATGAAGAATGCAATTCTGGACTCATTTTATCACAAGTGTTCCACCGATGCTAAACCACAACACCAGTATTGTCCAGCCGGAGCAGATTCATGGTGCGCTTATCAAAAGGCAGTAGCTACAAAACAGAATTACGACCATCCTCCAGCTTTCGATCAGGAAATTCAAGATCTTTTACAGCCAATTTATGAAGAACTAACCGACGAAAAGTTGCTCGAGAGATGTTTAGGGGCTAACACGCAAAACAATAACGAAAGTTACAACTCGTGTGTCTGGAACATAGCCCCTAAACATAAGTTTGTTGGGAAAAAAACGCTTGAAATTGCTACTCTCAGTGCTGCTTGCATTTTTAATGAAGGACTTTTACCCATATTAAAAGTAATGGAAGTTATGGGTGTCAGAATCGGCCCGGAAGCAAGGCACTTTGCTGATAGGGCCAACAACAGGCGTGTTGATCGAGCTGAGCTAGAAGCTACTGAAGCGTCTAAGGAACACAGAACTGCTTTAAGAAATGCAAGAATCCTTCAGAATGATGCTTACGAAGACCAGGAAGGAGTTGTGTATGAAGCTGGAATGGATATGTGAGTAAAATTCAATTTTTTTACGATTTTTCACGAATAAAAACTTTAAACCGATTTTTCTCCGAACCACGTTTTTTCGCATGGATGACACTCTCATTTCAAAACTATTGCACTTATCGACATGAACCAAACGGCATTTTACTCTTTAGATGTCTGGCTATATCCTCAAGCAGAACCAGCAATATTCATTATTATTTAAAAAAGTTATAAACAATTAAAAGTGAAAAAAAAGGGTAAAAAATTCAAAAGTCCGCCATTTGGTTTTTTTTTCATTGAAAATGTTTCATTCTGCTTGAGGCCATAGCCAATTCGATACAGAACATGAAACCGTTTTGTTTTTTGCTTTCAGATAATTCGTTTCCAAGAAATGATGTCATCCATCTACTAATCAGACGAGTTTCAGCAGCCATTTTCAAAACCGCCATTTTTAACAAAAAAAAACAAATTTCAAGTAATTTAATATATGAGCTTTCGTATGTAAAAAAAATTGATTACTCAACATGTTTTATACTATGAATAAAATTTATTAAAAAAAATCACGTTTTTTGGAGTAACCTGGCCTTAAACCCAAAAAAAAATTTTTTTTACGAGTCCAGAAAACTTTTTATATTTAATCTTAAATGTTATCATTGTAAAACCTCAAAATCTTGATCCTTCACGTCACAATAAATGATTATTGTTAATACCACATTTATTAAAAGAACTTTGTTCCTCACACGATTCTAGGTGACACGATGAACGACATTTTTTTTTTATGGTTATTCGACTCCTTTTGACATGTGTTACAAAAAGAGCGGAGTACTTTTTCGTTCAAATTTTTTTTATTATTTTTTCAAGGAGATTCAATAGATTTTTTAAATATATTTTTTAATATTTTTTAAAACATTGATTGGTTCTACGAAGAAGAATAATAAACAAGAAATTAACGAAAAGGTGCTCTGCTTATTTTGTAATACATATCAAAAGGAGTCGAATAAGCGTCTAAAAATAATTTTTCGTTAATCCTGTCACCTAGAATCGTGTGAGTAACCAAGTTCCTTTAATAAATATGGTATTGAAAATGGTGATTTATTCTGACGTTTAGGATCAAGATTTTGAGGTTTTGCAGCGGTACAATTTAAGATATTATTAAGTATTGATAACATACATATTTTCAGAGTATTTGCTTTTAAACATAAAAAGTTTTCTGGACTGATAAAAAAAATCTTTTTTTGGGTTTAACCCAGGTCTGTTCCCTTAAAACAACATGTCTTACATTGTGGCGATTAGGGGAGGATGGGGTATTGCCGGTCACCTAAGCAAACGTGCTTGATATTTCCACTTTCAAATTGTTTCTTTTAACTTTAAATAATTATTACGTTAGTTCAAACCATTGACTATAAATATTTCTTATTGGTTTAATACAAAAATGTAAGATATCAAAGCTATAAGTCGAAATAAAAAAAAAACATTTTGACCGAATTTACTCCACATCAAAGGGTAATATCGGTCAGCCTTGATACAATTCCGATCACTATTAGAAAGTTACTTTTATAGGTGAAAAATTTCTTTAATTCAATTATATGAACTTTCATATGATCCGTCGCATTATTATTCGTACTTACATAGTGAAACATATAATAACATAACCACTGGTCAATCAAAAACACTTAAGCAAAGTTACCCTACCTGAGAGCGCAGCGAAACGTTTTCTTAGCCTCACTTTCGGGAGCGTAATATAAATAACATTGTGACCGGGATTACGCCCATTCTGCTTAGTAATTTAAATTGAAATGACAAAAAAGTAATAGGTTTATACTCTTTTTTCTTCACTACTTCGTATTCTTAGATTGTTCAAATTAATAAAGATGCATAAAATAACTGCATAAAGCAACAAATAATATGTATAAAAGCTTATTTTATAAACCATATTTCTCATAAGAAATGTAGGCCTACACTTTGATTGTGTACAATTCCTTAATAAAACTGAATAGAAGGTTATTTGGACATTAGATTAATTGCATTTTATGTTGCGTTTAATATACTATTCGAATTATTACCTAAAAATGTTTAAATTATTGAAAATAAGGGTGACCGGAATTAGCCAGTGACCGGCATTACCCCGTTCTCCCCTATAAAACGCCTATCTTTTATTGCTATAAATATGGAAAGTTTTTGAGTTTCATAACAAAAAATTCTACCAACTGCTTTGGCACTATGCTTTCTGAAAGAAAATTTAATTAAAATTATTTTAAATAAGGAATAACTGCGCAGTACCGCCTGTTCATGGTTGTTTTCCTGACTAACTATTTTCATTTGGTGATTTGTGCCCTACTGAAAAATTAATATTGTTCTATAAACATATTATCGAATAGTATGGAGTCTTTCGCCAGCGAGGTGTCCTTGATTCTAAAATCAATTTTAATCTATCAAATCAAATCAAATCTATACCTATCAACGATTGAATTATTTTTTTTTCTATCATTGCAAAAAAGAATGCATAAGACATTATAACGAACCATTTTTTAAATTCTCTAATTTAAAAATATTACTACTATTTAACATATACTAGTTTACAAACTCCATCATCAAAATAGTATAAACATTATAATTTTTTTATGCCATATTATAGACAGATGCAGATTCAATATTGCAAAATTAAATGGTATTATTTTTAAAAAATCACATTTTTGATATCATATTTTTGATATAACATTATCTTTCCAGTTTTTTTATTGTTTCGCGCAATATAATGCATAAAGTATAATAATACTTAATATCTACAAGATAAAGCACAACCATAAAGCTTGGAGATGTTGTAATATACAGGGTGAAAAGGTATTGTATAAATTGGAAAATCTCTAATATCTCAGAAGATTATGACGACAAATCAGCTGAAACATATACAGCCATAAGCTGACATCTAGCAAATATTCTCTGAAATTTTCAAAGAATTACATCAAGTTAAACTCAAATTATCGTTCAAAAAAATTCATGTTTTTGACATTTCATTTTATTCTCATAAAACAAACAGTCTTATTACCTAAAAATTTACAGGAGTATACCTGTATATGAAAAAAATATTCATAAAAAATTTCACTGACTGTTATCGTATTGTTTTCGAGTAATAAATGTTAAAAAAAATGTATCACACAGTATGACAACTGAAAAACGACTCATATAAAATCGTTTCCGGTTCTAAAATGAAGGATTTTATAAGTATTTTATTCTGTAAAAAATTCACGTGTCAAAAACCATTCCAGCATTGAAAAAATTTCTAAAACAGATATTTGAAAATTCTTAAATTTTGAAAAATGGATATCAACAAAATCTTTTTCATGGTTTGGGAAAGTTATACCGCCGATTGAACGAATGGTGATATACCACATACTAACATATACACACATATACAGACATTTTTTAAGATTAGTGCATTCGGACTCTTCAAGGCATAAAACATGTTTATACGTTAAAACACACAACATTTTTTTACTTTCTCTTTGAGAAAGCAATAGTGTTAGTTAAAATTGGTCGACCGCTCCAGTCCCAAAATTAAGGTTTTTACGAGTTCTGTATTGTGAACAAAATTCGATTACCAAAAACTATTCCTGCATTGAAAATTTTTCAAAATACCAAAATTTTAAAATTTTAAATTTTGAAAATGGGTCATAAAAATATGTTATTTGACCAATTTTTCTGAAACGTTCAAGCGCACACGGGTAATAATAGCAAACATCTGTATGAAATTTGGCAAAGGTATACCACATATTGAATGAATGGTGATATCCCACATACTAACAAAGATACATACACGCACACAGACACACACACACACACACACACGCGCGCGCGCGCGCACGCACGCACATACGTACAAACATTTTTTAATACTAGTATATTCGGACTCCTCGTGGCATAAAATAAGTTTATATAGTGAAAAACACACGAAAACAAATTTCACTATCACAATGCTTTCTTTTTCAGAAAGCAATTTTTATATAAATCTATATAAAATTATATAATACATTTTTATAAAAATTTTTATTACATTTTTTCAGTACGAACATTTTTTTAATACTTTTTTATTGGAGATAGAAATAGAGACAAATTAACATTTATTTTGCAGAAGTCAAAAATACATCGTCATAATAATTGCATAAAGCTCTTTGTGACATGCAACTTATATCTATTATTTATAACTTAAATCACGGAGTCGTATCATATAGTTTGCAGTCAATCACATAGTTTGCATTCAATCACATAGTTGCAGTCAATCACATAGTTTGCAGTCAATCACATAGTTTGTAGTCAATCACACAGTTTGCAAATACACAATGTCAGTATTTTTAAAAATCGAATCGCGAATCTATCGCATCAAAAAATAACATTTAAGTATATTAAGATACTCTAAAATTAGCTTAGATATCACTATTCAAATTTGGCCGCAGGTCACACCCCCTCTACTAGCGCCTCAGTCATGCGTCTGTGCACCGCCGACTTATATTTACTCAGGGATGGAAGGTACCTAAGGGTGCGGGGGAGCGACTTCCAGAGGCGCGGACCTTGGGCACTGAATGATTTCATGCCAACGTTAGTCCGCGACCCTGGAACTGCAAGTTCCTTGGGATCGCTGCTTGAGGTCATGAACTGATTTTTTTCAAAAAGGGTCGCAAGGTACGGCGGCTGTCCCATGACAACTGCTTTATAAAGCAGTACCGCCGCAAAGTGCGCCCTTCTATCCTCTGCATTCAACCAGCCCAGTTTCCTGCTGTAGAGAGAGATGTGCTCTTGCCCTTCTTACGCCACATATGTACCTCACACATGAATTTTGCAATTCTTGAAGCCGGGTTTGAAGTTCAACTGACACGTCAAGGTATACAAGAGAGCAATAGTCAAGATGAAAAGTAACGAGAGCGACAGCCAGGTGCTTACGTAACGCCTCAGTGGTGCATGTTCGAAAAGATCTGAGCCCATATAGGGCTCTATTAACCTTAAGTCTAACCGCATTAATATCCCATTACAACACTGAGGTTGGTTACAGTGTTTTCAAATGGAATAAAAACGTTATCCTTTATTTAAATGCCTGGAAGACGTAAGCTCTGCAACTTATTGATGTTATACTCGGACCTAAAAATAAATGCCTTAGTCCCTTCTCTTTCCAATATTGAGGTAGAGGGCGTTTTCACAGGCCCATGCTGACACTTCCCGTGCTACAGCTGACAGGCGTTTCACGCCCACATCAAGATCGACCCTGGTAACCTGTGTATAGGTTTGCAAGTCGCCAGCATAGAGCAAATGTTTGACACTATCTGATAATTTGCCCTCGGGGTTCTTAAAAAGCTGCGAGTATTTCACGGAGGTCATTAATGTAGAGGGTGAAGAGAAGGGGACTCAGGACCGAGCCCTGTGGTATGCCTAGATTGGTTGTGAGCCAATCAGATTCCCCATTGCATTTCATGACCACCCGCTGATCACGACCTGTGGTATATGACCTACAAAACTAGAGAACCCCCTTCTGATCTGTTTACGAAGTAATTTTGAGGACAATAGTGCTGTTTGCGTGCTATGGTGCTGCCGGAAACCATTTTAACGGGGATCGAGGATTTTCTTGGATACAATAAACTCAGAAATCTGCTCATGGACAATCTTTTCAAGAACCTTAGAGGGAAAACTCAAAAGGGCAATTGGACGAAAGTCCGAGGCGGCAGATGGAATTGCCACTTTCTTGAGAGGCACCAAGTGAGCTCTCTTCCAGGCTTCAGGAAAGACTCCACTAGACAGAGAGGAGTTAAAGATTTTAGCCAAGTGATGAGCTATGACGGAAGGGACTTTGCAATAACATTCTGGGGAACTCCGTCCTCTCCCTTCGCCTGCGATGAGAAATGTGCGACAGGAGTACATCCAGGAAAGTGACTTCACTAAAAGTGAAGTCATCATCCCTTTGCCTCAAACAAAATGCCGTCCAAATCCGCATCGCGCTCGGTCTGACAGACAGATACCCTTGCAAAGTGGGTGTTTAATTCATCCGGTGTGAAGGCATGCAGCTCCGCTTTAGCCTTTGACAAGAGACCAAGGTTACGGAGTTCCAAAAAACGCCTCTCGCGCTTCAGCTGTGCGTTGTTCCGCTTGAACAGCGAGAGATTGGGACTCCTGCCATAGATTATGATCGCGAAAGTATTTATAGCGCCGACGAATGGCATCACGCTTGTTGTAAAGATGTTTGATCTCCGTGTCAATCCATGGCGAGTAACTTTTCTTTTTAGGTCCAAGTTGCTTCAAGAGAAAAATCTACCGAATTTTGGTCAAAAAATGAATTTTTTTTAAGTGGTAAAACACTTTTTTAACCCTTTATCTTACAATAGTAAAACGTTTTACGCGAAAACTAATTTTTTTTCGCTTTACTTGAAGCAGTAGATTTTATTTACATATATCAAAATTCTAAAATTTTTGTCATTGTTTTAATGATTTTTTTCTATATTATATAACGGGGTTTTAGCCCGAAGCAAACCCGCGATATATTAATGTTTAATTATTCGAGCATGAATACGTGTGGGGAAGGTAGAGTCAAGGATAACTCAAGAGATCTGTTAAAAATACCGTGTATATTCTTAAGTAGGAAAAGGGGTACAAATGCGTACAGGCCGATGCACGTGCGCTCTCGCAGGCTAGTCGCCGGTAGGGAAGATGCCACGAGGAAGAGAGAAACAGATGAAAAGAGTTTTGAGGCGAAAAGGTACTTACAATTATTCCAGCTGCGATGATCCTTGCGCTGTCGCAACAGGTAAAACACCAGTCCAGGGAGAATAAAGAGGGTGGTGTCACGGCCTTCGCTAACCTCGGTGGAGCGGATCTCGCACTGCTACTGCCTAATCGCACGACAATGCCCCGATACTTGATCACACTCGCGGTATACGTAACGCGCTCACCCGGAAGTTCAAGCGTCTCTGCTCTCAACGTCGCGGCTCTCTCTCGCCGTGCTCCCCCCCCCCCCCCGGGCGGCGTACCTATACTCTCTCTCTTTCTCGCTACTCACCGGCTCCTTCCCTATCTCATGCCGCCGCTGATGATGCCTGTAACACTTAAATAATTAGTACGTGATTTCTGTATGAGAGAGACTATGTGACGAGGTACCATTACCCGTCACACACCCCTCCCCCAGACGCTGCTAGCCGGAGGTGTGCCAGCTCGACCTCTATCGCTCTCTCTCAATTAGTAAAAAAAAAGAATATTAGAAAATCAGAATTCAAAATATAATGTAATAGTGTAACGAACAACAAAAAAAATATATATTTTAGGATATTAGTCATTTGACAAGAATATAATATAATTTATAATACCTTCATTTGAAAGAAGGTATTATAAATAAAAGCACAGAAAGTATCCATTTCTCTCTCTTTATTGGGTTGGGTGGTGGTAGGATTTCCAGGGCGATTACGCATATCCTTCCGCCTTGCGGTACTCGCCATGTGCCTATCTTTTCCCCCTATCTCCGTGGTACGAAGTCGGGGTGATTATGCCGTATAGGGCACTCCCGAACGCGCTTGACTCCCCTCAGACCGCATTGGGGACAGAAGCATCTGTCCTGGTGTAAATAATAAGTAGTACAATGTTAGTAGAAAATCGCGCATTTATTCTTTAGTTTTTGCCCTTTTGGACCGCGTGCGTCTAGGAGATACCTCACCTCGAGGCGCAGGAGGTTTTGTGGACCCATTTGTCTCCCTCGACCTCTTGTAGGTTCTTCTCTCGCGATTTCCGCAGACGCTGCGTCACGATTTACGCTTACTTCGCGTACTGTAGTTGGTTGTGCCCCTACTCTATTACTAACAATCTTTGCCTTACGCTGAACTACTACCCGTGTTTGACGCTGCCTAACACACTTTTTCCTTACTACTAAATGCGCATCGCTCGCTCGCGGCTCGTGTGGCTGAAGCTCGAGGTTGCTTGGTCCCTCGCCGTCCTTCGACGTATCTTCTACTGCTTCAGCTTCGGAGTCAGAAGGCGCGGTGTCATAGTCAAAATACGATTTCAAATCTTTTACGAAGATTTGTTCCATCTTGTTTCCATGGTTGTCGGTTCACTGGTAGGTGTTATTTCCTTGTTTTTCGGAAATGATGTAAGGCCCAGTATATTTCGGGGCCCATTTAGCAGTAATTCCTTGTGACGGACATGAAAGAATGCCATTACGCCGCAATACTTTCTGGCCAACAGCGTATTGCACATCTCGCCGCTTACTATTATAATATTTAGCCTGGCGTTCCTGCACTTTCGCCGAATTTTCTGCTGCTAAATCTCGCACTTCCTGCAGTTTATTCATGCGCTCATTCCAATTCTCTAACGCAGCTGTCTCTGCTTCATGCGCTGCGGCGAGTTCCTCTTGCCGTCGCAGCGTACTTGGAGGCACAGGGTTACGTCCGAAATTCAGAAAACTGATGACAATTCCGTAGACTCTTGCACGGCCGTATTATAGGCAAACCCTAACTCGGGAATGTATAGATCCCAAGTACTATGGTTTGACTCTATATACGACGTGATCATGGTTTTGAAGGTGCGGTTTACTCGCTCTACGGGATTTGCTTGCGCATGGTACGGGGGTATTGTGGTGTGGACATCTCCATGCTCTTCTAGGAATCGATCCACTATCTTGTTCTTAAACTCAGTTCCATTATCAGAGTGGAACGTTTCCGGCACTCCGAAGCGTAAGAAGATTTTCTCTCGGAGCTCCCTTTTAATCATTTTCGCATTTGCCTTGCGAATGGGGACACACTCCACCCAGCGCGTGAAAACGTCCATGAATGCTAATAGGTATTCATGACCGCGCGGTGTACGAGAGTTGGAGCCCGTAATATCTCCAGCTACAACTTCCCACGGCCTCGTTACTATACGCCGGCCCATAAGTCCAGCGGGTGCTAGTTGGACAACTTAACATTGCTGGCATACTGCGCAGCGACGCACAAAATCTGCTATGTCCTTATAAATTGACGGCCAATAGTGCAGCAATGCGATACGCTCATAAGTTTTGGCACGTCCCAAATGTCCAGCTGTCGGCTCGTCATGTTCTTCATGTAGGACTTGCATCCGCTTTTCTTTTGGTAGGACTAGCTTCCAAGCGTCCTGGTCCTCTAAAAGATCTTCGATCAAAGGAGCTGATCGATAATAATACAGTCGGTTGCCAACTATCTTCCAATATGGAAACTCAGTAGGATTGGCGCGGACCCGCTTTTATTGCCAGATACCAGGCATCACTAGTATCTTCATCTGGACAACTGACTGATGAAACTGGTATCTCCGACTCATCCTCGTATATGCGAGATAATGCACCTGGCACCCAGTGTTCAATGCCTTTCCTATACTCTACTTCGAAGTCATAGGCAAGCAGTTCAAGAGCCCATCGTGCCAAGCGTCCTGTGGGGTTTTGGATACTTCGTAATCAGCTTAGGCTTTTGTGGTCTGTAATAACCTTGAAGTGGTAGCCTTCTACATAAGATCGAAATTTTCTTATGGCCCACAGTACTGCGAGACACTCGCACTCAGTTGGTGACTAGTTCCTCTCAGCTGATGTTAACGTGCGGCTAGCAAAGCACAACACGTATTCCATTCCATCAATAGTCTGTGTGAGCACCACACCGAGACCAGTACCGCTAGCGTCCGTTTGTACGACGAACTGGTGGTCAAAAGATGGACTATACAATACAGGAGCAGATGCGATAAACGCTTTAACCTGTTCAAACGCCATCTGCTGCTCATCACCCATGCATACTTCACATTTGATCTAGTCAGATGGGTAAGCGGGTCCACAATCGTGGCGAAATCATTCAGAAATTTCCGGTACCACGACGCCATTCCTAGAAATCGCCGAAGTTGTTTAAGATTTTTCGGAGCAGGAAACTCCAACACTGGGGCGATCTTTTCTAGATCCGGCCGGAATCCATCTCGATTCACGAGAACCTTCAAAAACTTGGAATCCATGTAAGGAAGCGGATACGCAGGCACTCTAGTCACTCCGTTCAACTTCCTATAGTCGATGCAGAAGCGGTAAGAGCCGCCTGGCTTACGGACCATTACCACTGGGCTCTACCATTCGCTATGGAATCTACGAATGACCCCTGCTTCCAGCATCTTGTGCATGCATCTCTTCTTCCAGTTTCTTAGAGACGGGATAGTATCGCTGCTTAATCGGTCGCGCAGATCCCACATCAATTTTATGTGTGATGAGGTTAGTGCGACCCAAAGGCACTTTCCCCTTTGGCAACACTCGATCCAACATCTCTTGTAATTGCAAGCGTTGCACAACTGTAACGTCGGCAAGCCCAACGGAGGAGACCGGAATCCTCTCATCTACTCCTACTGCCGCTACCTCGAGAGCAAGAAGTTCCTCAATCCCTTCTACCTTGAGTTTATTTTCCCGAAGCAGGATGTATGCGTTGAACGCTCGCTTGAAATCTACCCCGAGAAGACATCCTTCAGTTCCCTTGGGTAGTATAACGACCTCTAAATGACGTCGTATATCGCCTATCACGAAGGGCAAATCGACATAACCGATCACGGGAGAAATCTGACTGTTAGTCATCCGTACGCCTGGTCCTTTACTGGGTGCAATCTTTTTATTGCACGCGGCAACAATCTGCAAGCCTAGCGGTCCAATACAAGTGCGTGCGGCACCTCCATCATGCAGTGCACGCACTTGGAATCCACCAAGTCCCACTTGCATCCACCAGCGAGAGTAGTCTCTCTCTATATGAGGGGTTGACTCCTCTGAAGTGCCATTCACATCGTGAGCTACGATAGGTCCTGCCGCCGTCGCGATTATGGGAAGAACTGGCTCATCTTGCGCTTGTGCTTCGCTGGTCTCATTAGGGTTAGTCGGTGAGGTCCTTAAGTTGGCTGCAGGGGCGGTAGGGATCTGTTCTACGCACCCCCCTTCTCTTTTCCCGCACACTAAGGACACGTCCTCGCCGTGTATCCTGGCCAGCTACAGCCCCAGCAGAGAAGATGGGACCATGGCCCAGGAGTCTTGTCCTTATTTTTATCGCTGTCTTACAGGAGGTAGCTCCTTCCAGTCCCGCCGCACCTCCACGACAGCTTCTGCCTGCCGCGCCAACCGAATCAAGGTGTCAAGATCCGTGATTTGTTCTTTACTCACGATCGCTTGCAACTCTGGCGACATATTCTGATAGATAAGTTGCAATTTTCTTTCTTCGTCCCAAGGCACTTCAAATTTATCAGTGTACGAGAGTAGGGAAAAGATATAGTCCGTAACTGGTTCAGTAAATCCTTGAGTGCGCGCTGTCGCTTCTGGCACTAACCGCTGTTGATAACGGCCATCGACTCCGTAACAGCGTCTTGCTGCATAGCAAAAGTCTTGCCATGTGTGCCAATTCTTTCTAGACTGACGACACCATAGGAGTGCTGCTCCTTTCAGCAACTCTGTCATGGCATTCAGGAGGTCCTCGTCCTCTATGCGGGCTAGTGTGCGGCACTCATTGATGCGTAGCAGAAATTCTTCTATACTGCGACCGTATTTTTCACCAGAAAACTTGATGTTCCAGGATCGAACTGTTTTTCCAATATCATTAACACGATGACTAGCAAATGTGTTATTTTGCGATGGTCGCGTTGTCTCAAAGTACTGAGACACTCCCCTCCCCCCAGACTCTTGTCGGGTTGGGAGAGTTTGATTGCGCTGTCGAGCCATCGCTGATTCTCTCTCTGTTGTTTGCTGAAGAAGTGATCTAAAGCTTGGAGTGTCTGCATTAAGGGGTTATATCCCCCAAATTATTTTGTTTTTTTTTTTCATTTTTTTTATTGGCCTAAATCTTGCCAAAACAATCCTAGAATCAAAATCTACAACGCCCAAGTACCGATTTAAACTCAAAATTTTTTTAAATTAATTTTTTCCAAACAGCTTTGATGCTCTAAAATCACAATTTTAGCGATGCTCGCTTTTTTGAATTTCGCGGCTTTGGAAATTAGTAGAAGTTACCTACGATCGATATCGTGTTTTAAATTTGAATTATAGAGGTCGCTACATGACATTACGACGGTTACAGCGTCTTTACAGCACGTGTTTACTCACACTTGCACTGTGTTTAGTCGATCAGCCGTTCTCGTTGTTTACGTTGTTATTTTGAGTTTTGCTTTACTTTTTAACTGTGAATTATATTTACAAGTACTTAATTATGAGTGAAAAGGTGTACAGTGACCGCAAAGGCAGTAAAACAAGAAGTACAAGTACAAAACGGAGTAAAATTAGAAATCGACGCCCGCCTAACCGCCATTTGTTCGAAGGCGATTCGGAGCACGTTAGTACCTCGGCTAAGAAATTGAAAACTACTGATTTAGACCGTGACCGCGATATTGATAGTAATTTCGGCTACTGTTTCATCAATTTTTTCGCTGTATTTACTGCTCTTTCTGAATTAGTAGTATGCAAAAAATGTAATGGTTACGTGCGGTTTTTAGAGTCGAACAAGCGTGGACTAGGCTTCAAAATTATTGTGTCTTGTTCGAACTGTGGTGATGCTGATATTAACAGCTGTCCTGTTATTAAATGGTCGTGCTTATGAGATCAACTACCGTATTATTTTAGCTATGCGCATCATAGGCATAGGCATCAACGGTATAAAAAACTTCTGCTCTATGATGGATCTTGCAAAGCCTGTTTTTCAAACAACTTACAGTAAGATCATATCTAATATCGCCACTGCTACTTCATCTGTTCGAATTATATCTATGAAAAAATCAGCGATTAAAGAAAAAGAAATTTCTATCGAATGAGGTGAAAAAGAAGGTCTTACGGTGTCAGGCGATGGATCTTGGCGAAAGAGAGTGTTTACGTCTTTGTTCGGATTGGTGACTTTGATTGGTATGTACACTGGCAAGGTATTGGATATGTGTGTAAAATCTAAGTACTGTAAAGTGTGTGAATATTGGCAAAAAAAAGAAGGTACTGCTGAATACGAAGAGGTATACCCTTCACACAAACAGAACTGTGATGCCAACCATGAAGGTAGTGCCGGGAAAATGGAGATCGACGCAGTTATAGAAATGTTCAAACGCTCAGAAAAACTTCACAATATCAAATATTTGAAATATATCGGCGACGGCGATTCAAAAACATATAAAGGTATAGTCGACTCAAAACCTTATAAAGATTTCATCGTCGAAAAAAAAGAATGTGTTGGACACGTTCAGAAGCGCATGGGAACGCGTCTGCGCAATTTGAAAAAAACAACGAAAGGTCTTGGTGGCCGAGGAAAGTTGACCGGAAAGTTAATTGATGAACTTTCTATTTATTACGGACTTGCTATTAGGAGAAACTACGATTCAGTCGAAAAAATGAGGAATGAAATTTGGGCAACGTTACTTCATAAAATATCGACGAAGGAGAATACACAGCACGAGAAGTGTCCCGTCGGAGTAGACTCTTGGTGTTCTTGGCAGCGCAGTACAGCACTTGGTACACTTGCAACGTACGAGCACAAGAGTCCAATGCATGAGGATGTTTTTAACACAATAAAACCCATTTATAATGAACTCAGCTCCGACAACCTTCTGTCACGCTGCTACATTTTTGCGATTCTTAAGATTTATAGCATTTTGAAACTTCAAACGCATTTTTCTCGAAACCATGTTTTCAAAATCGGCAAGCAGTAGAACTCAAAAAGTTTACATCCGATTGACTTAAAATTTTAACAGTAGCTTCATTGTTTGATTATCTAGTGAAGTATACACGATTTTCGCGATTAACAAGAACAAAAGTTATAAACAATTTATGTCGATTTTTTTCGTCGAAACACGATTTTTTGTTAAAACAATCGCCATTTTGCGAAAAAAAATTCTAAAAATCTAATCTTGTGTACTTCACTAGCAAAATTCATGTAGATAATAGAAAACAATTTTTGTTGTTATAGGTGGAGTTGGACGAGACTTATAGTGCTCGCCGTGGAAGACCTTTTTAAAAAGCGGTTCACGGTAATCACTGCACAGCCGACATTTTGTAAAAAAAAATCAATAAAAAAAATTTTTCTCTTCTTCAAGAGTTGCTTAATCCAATGTTATATTATTTGTATACCTTTAATCTCAAATGTCCTTTAAAAAAAATAATTAACAAAGCCTTGTTTTTTAGAGCATAAAGCGGATATAACCCCTTAAGTGCTGATCCACCCACTCTTGCCGCTTCTCCTGTTTGTGCCCTTGGGTTATCATTTTGCTGGTAATCATCTTTATAACGTAGGTCGAATGTGTCCTGAAAAGCGACACTCTTGTTGTTTTTGGGCCTTGCTCCTCGCCCTTGATGCGTATTTGCCGCTTCGTTACTTTGCATAGTTTCAAACCGCAACCTTGTGCTCATAATCAGTTCAGCAACATTCTCTTGCAGTTCTTTCACTTGATTACTGTACTCCTGTGCCACCACCTGTGTGTTTGTCATTTCGAGTGCCACGGCTCTTGGAACGGGGTATGACGTGCCATTCTATAACATCGCCAGTACCATATTTGCGTTTTCTTGCGCATTCCCAGTTTGTCTCGTACCCGTCGAAAATACTGTAATCGGGTTACTAGTCTTACTCGTTCCCCCTGAGCCAGTTGCTGTAGCAGTTGTGGTCGTGCTTTTAGTACTTGGTACTAATCGCCTCTATTCCCAGAGTGACAGTGGCAATGGTGGCGGTGGTGGTAGTGGTATGCGTGTTCGTACAGGCACTTCATACGCTGGTGCTGTGGTTTCGTCAGTTAGTGGCGTGTGGTTCGGTGCTGTCGTAATTACCGTCGCTGCCGCCTCTGACCCTGCTCCCACATTATTCTGTAACACACCAGTGTTCAATTGTACATTCTCTTGGCATGTCGTCAAGAACATGTTCAAGGAACTCATCTGAGCAGAGCTGGTTGCTATTGGAGCAAAATCGTTTGGTAGGTCCGTACCTCCTCGGTGACTTGCATAATATTGCTGCATTTGTAATATTTCGGCCTGTGTTTCATTGCTGAACTTCGCATCTTGTAATACTTCATCAAGCTTCTCTTCTCGACGAGTTTTCTGTTCTTCAGTATCTGTGCTGTTTAAGCTATCAACGAAGTCAGTTGCTGTGTAGTCGCCCCGAAAACGCAAATTGCGTGCCATCACTTTTTAATTCTAGTATGTTTATAAAAATATCTAACGTTTGTCCATCTAAACGTAGAATCCACGCTTGGATCTCGGTTCCTACCGTTTCATCAAAGGTTATGTCGTATTGCTTCGCCATTTTCCTATGAATTATTGAATTCTAACTGTACACGGAATTAACTATTTTAAATTTAAATGCTACGAAA
This sequence comes from Gastracanthus pulcherrimus, assembly GCA_949152435.1. Classification (NCBI taxonomy): domain Eukaryota; kingdom Metazoa; phylum Arthropoda; class Insecta; order Hymenoptera; family Pteromalidae; genus Gastracanthus; species Gastracanthus pulcherrimus. Next base: position 118,076,043 of record OX424576.1, on the reverse strand, counting down.
TTAAATTTTAAACACAAGCTATTAATTAAAATATTTCAGTTAATTAATTAAATAATAATTGTTTTAATAGGAACTGTTTTCAATCAAAACTGTGTTAATTACACAAAGTAATTGTTCCTTTCAGTGTATTTCCGAATTTGTGTTCTACTGCGTAAATCGCTTATCTTGGGTAACAACAGGTAAATATTGGGTAACAACTGTTACCCAATAATTATTAATAATAAAAAATATTTATAATCAAATACAATTATACTCAACACTGAAAGAATACTATTTTTATTCAACCTCAATTTGAATTAAAAAAAAACTTGTTTAGATCGCTGTAAAAAAAAATATTTTAAACCCCCGTAATTTATCTAAAATCACGAAAAAACAAATTTAAAATTTTCTGCAAAAAAAACAAAAAAAAACTAAGAAAATTTTTCCAATAATGAATTAATTAACTAAATAATTAATTAAATAACTAAATAATTAATTAAATAATAATATTATTTTACAAAATAATTAAACAATAATAATATTAATTGACAACCGTAATTGTTAATAAAAGAAACAATTATGCCAAAACCAGAGTAATAATGAAGGTTATTAATTAAATCAATAAATCATTGTTTATAAAAAAAAATTACAATAATATTATTTTCAATCAATTAATTAATCGATTTGAACCTTATGGACACGCAATTATTCGGCGGTTTAGTCACAGTTAAATTACCTACACTACACTGCGGCTACACAGATACGCACCTATGCAACTATCTGTACTGTATACAGTACAGTCACTGTATATACGCTCTATATCGGCACTACGTATGCTGAACTTTTATATACACCCTGCTACAATATCAGCGCATGTACTACCAGCATGTATTTTTCCGTAAATCAAATATACGGTTACGACTAAGCTAATTGAATAACGAGCAATTAAATTAACTAGTAGACAAGCAAGTAGTCAAAAGTGTTATTTTGTTTACCACATTATTTATTTAACCCTAAATTAATTTAGCAAACGCGTGATTAATTCTACACCAAAACTTTAATTTTCAACTGCCGAAAATAAATGTAACCATAAATTAAACACAATAGTACGTGAATAATTTCCGTTATTGCTCAATTCACAACATCAAATTTTCAATAATTAATTTATTTGTAAGCACTTCAAAATAAACGAAAGTTTTAAAGACAACCGTTACATTTATCTTCGTCACCAAAATAAGATGATGATATTATTTATGCGACTTCGCTTTACATATACCAAGTCAAATCTTATTCCGTTAAATACTTTCTATGATTTTATCTAACTTAACACTTTATTTTTCGCAACCTTGCAAGAGAAGAAAAATTATTCGAAATCTAACTTAATGTTATACTTTATTTTACTCAAACAAACGGTTTATGACTTAAAAAAAAGTTTTGTTTATTATTAATGTTTAAAAAAAATTTTGTTCACTATATTTTAATTTAGTATTTAGTTCAAAAACACTTTGACAAACACATTTGTCCACTTGCGAGAGACACTTTTACAACAAATTGTATTCGCATACGTTCCCTATACTATAAAGACTATTTAACAGCAAGTTATATTCTCCTCGCGTGTTAAATAGGATGTACGCATAAATCGAGCAGCCGTTCAAATTAAATAAAATGCCGAAATTTTCCGAATTTTCCAGGGTCAGCCGAGGTTTATTTACCTTTTGCGTGCGAGAGCTCGCATGCCCGCTGCAATATGCTCTCTGCACAAAGTCCGTATATACGGCTGACTCGATTATTTTTCAACGCGCGCGTTCACGATATACGCCGCGCGAACCGCACTATACACTTTGCCACTAATTTTTCCAAATTAATCCCCACAACTCTGTGAGTTTTTCCGAAGGGCGCCAAGTATTTAACGGGGTTTTAGCCCGGAGCAAACCCACGATATATTAATGTTTAATTATTCGAGCATGAATACGTGTGGTGAAGGTAGAGTCAAGGATAACTCAAGAGATCTGTTAAAAATACCGTGTATATTCTAATATAGTAGGAAAGGGGTACAAATCCATACAGGCCGATGCCCGTGCGCTCTCGCAGGCTAGTCTCCGGTAGGGAAGATGCCACGAGGAAGAGAGAAAGAGATAAAGGGAGTTTCGAGGTGAAAAGGCACTTACAATTATCCCCAGCTGCGATGATCCTTGCGCTGTCGCAACGGGTTTCCTAGTTAGAAACGCGGACAACCCATGGCGATGTGCGAGGCGTGTGTTCTCTCTCCAATTCAGCAGTATCCACGTACCTATCCGGTGGCAGTAGACGCGTACACACAATGTCTTTCTTCGAGATGGACGGAAGAACAGTGTTGAGTATTGCGATTACAACGTCCGAGCATTGTTCATTAGAACCTTTCAAAATATTGACTATTATTATTTTCACCGAAACCTCCCACTGCTCGTTCCGCCCAGAGGAGCAACATGCTCTCCATGAACGGGAGAATAGCCACTGTCACACTGGCCGTTACTCATTAGGGGAGCATGTTCGCTACGGCCAATTATTGACCCGTCATTGTCGTTGTTAACATCTAAGTCATCGTCATCAATATTTACAAACTTACTACTAACCTTAAGACTTAGTTAAATTACCTACTCTTCGAGCAGTTGGATCCGCTCAGCCATAGCCGTACACTTATCATTTAACGATGCACGGCTAGATTCAAGTTCCACCAGCTTGACATCCTGATGGGCAAATTTGACCTCATGGGCGGCTAACTTATCATTTAAAGTTTTGATATCGAAGATCAATGCTGGTAAGATGGTCAAGAAGGTCACTTCTTTTGTCATGGCTGAGTGGCCACCACCATTCCTTTCGAGCTTGCGTATCGTGACTCTATCACTCTCGCCTGTTGCATTGATGACATCCGGATTGTTTTCATCGAATATGTCATTTGGTCTGCTGGTGGTCTCCAATGCGCTGTTGCTAGGTCGTCGAAGTCTGGAGATGTTCTCGAGACTTGATGACAATATTGAGAGCACCGGAAGATCGGCAATCCGTTTGACATCTGGGTTTATCGGAGTAGAGACTAGGGAAGATGTTATGAGCCCCTGCTGATTGGCAACCCGCTTGGCACTTACATTTTCCGGAGTAAAGGCCCGCAACGAGGGAGGGAACCGCTTCTCGGTGGACAGAGAGAGCCGGCTGCCTGCTGCGGACTTGCTCCCCTCTTCTTCTCTAGTGCTGGTGCTCGAGTTCGACGTCGCAGCCAGTTCATGTTAAGTTTCATGTTAACTCTTTAAGTTCATGGAACTTAGAGAGCGGCAGCAGTGATGTAGAGTCACGCGATGCGGTGCGCTTCATGGTGGGGGTATTTGTCAGCTGCTGCACCAACGACAGCGAAACTCCCTCATCAGAAATCTTCTTTTTGTCATCCGTGCGCTTTTCCTCTGCAAATTTGAATGGTTTCCTCGATAACTTTGAGCTCTTATTTAGACGTTTGCCGAGGTTTATGCAAGAGGAGCATTTCAGTGCAGTCATTCCGCGCGTTTTTGGGACAAGAGTCATGCATTGTGCATGTTCCTGTCCCGACGTGTGCTGCCCACTGCGGAAGATTTTGACATCGCCAGTTATCTGAGATGTGCAGACAGATAAAAGTTTGTTTCCTGCACACGCACTGACACGCGTATCTGCTGCTCGGCAATGAAGGCTAATTTTCATGCGAGGCCGGGAGGTATGGAGAGATGCATGCGCGAGGTTGTTGTGTAGCGCGCATGATGATGATGAAGACTAACCTCCAAATACTTCCTCCTTCCTAATCTCAAATCTTCATGCCGGCTGGAACATTGCTGACAGTGGCGGTTTGCATTATAGTACGCACAAGCAGCTGAAACAAGACCGCCCAAAGGTGAGATATGCGGCAGTAGATGATCGTGAAGCCAGTGCTGCTAAGAGTACGTGTATGCTGTACCACCCCCACCATTGTATATTATAATTTGTTGGCTTAAAGCTTTCCATAAAACTTATCAAGCAAATTTTTTTCGGTTTACATCTTTTTATAAAACTTTTTCGGTAATGTTGACGCTGGTGGCTCCGCACATACTTAGAGAAATCACAGTGCCAATATATATATATATATATATATATATATATATATATATATATATATATATATATATATATATATATATATATATATGCGAGATTAAATGTCAAGTGAGCCAGTAAAGAAATTTAAATATTAAAAATCTTGGTAAATCTGTTCTAAATAGTGATCAAAGCATAGAAAAATATTTAGACCTTAAGGTCAAGATGGTCAAAAGTTATTTAAGGTCAAATCTCATTATATCTCTTAATACTTAGCATTTCTTTAATCTTTGAGTATTTATCATTCGTCTATATTAAACTTTAGAGAAAAAGTTGTAAGAACACTTTTCTTTGAAAATTTTGTCTAGAATTTAAAAAATAATTTTTTATTCCCTAATCTTATTTTTGTAGCTCGTTAAATGATGGGATATAAGTAATTTCATACTGCAAGTTAGCGTTCCTATTATTTTTCAAGTTTACAACTGCTAAAATTTTTCTTTTGATACCACTTTTTAATCAAGATTTGTTAAAATATGATACAAACCTTGGCATAATTGATATAGATATTGTAAACAACAGCATTTTCCGTTCTCGATGATTTTATGGCTTTTATCAAGTAAACTTGGTACTAAGTATAGTGGTATAAATTCCTATTAGTGAAATGCAAAGTAACACTACTGAAATTATATGCACAGTAAAGAGCCATTATAGATTTATTTAGTACTATATATTTGTTATACAATTAAATAGTATTATAATTATATGGCAAATATATAGCACTAAAAATATTTAGTATGGATATTAATGTAAATATAATTCCAGTAGTGTAGTTAATGTGCATTACACCATTAGAAATTCATAACAATGTGCTTAGGGTCAAGTGCACTCAATAAAAGCCGTAAAATCATGAAATATGTGGAAAATGCTGTTGTTTAAAAAATCTATATTAACCATTTGTTGCACGAATTTTTGTTAAACACCTATTGTCCTGAATATGTGGCTTTAGGAAGTTTTTGAGGTCGCTGATTACGAATCCGCTATCAGATTTCTGAAATTCAAAACGGCGGATCCAATGTGGCGGACTAAATAGTCAAAATCTCATACAATTCTGCAAAAATCTATATCTTTTTGTTTTTTTGGGTTGATGATTACGAATCTTCCGTCCGAATTTCGACATTCAAAATGGCGGATCCAATATGGCTGACTAGGAAGTCAAATTCTCATAATATTCTGCAAAAATCTCTAATTACGAATCCATCGTCCTATTTTCGAAATTCAAAATGGCTGATCGAATATGGCGGACCAGAAAGTAAAAAATTCATGATATTCAGTAAGAATCTGTATCTTTATGTTTTTGGGTCGCTGATTACGAATCCTATGTCCGATTTTGTAAATTCAAAATGGCAGTTTCAATATGGCGGATCATAAAGTCTAAAGAATTCATTAAATTCAGTGAGGATCTGTATCTTACTCTTTATTGGGTCACTGATCACGAATCCATCGTCCGACTCTCGAAATTTGAAATTGCGGATCCAATGTGGCAGACCAAAAAGTAAAAAGGACTCATGAGATTCAGTAAATATCTGTATCTTCTTGATTTTTGGGTTGCTAATTACGAGTTCATCGTCCGATTTTCGAAATTTAAAATGGCGGATTCAGTATTGGGTTCCAAAATGTAGAAAACTCATGAAATTCTGTAATAATCTAGATGTTGATGTTTATCGAGTCCTTGAACACGAAATCATCGTCTGACCGTCGAAATTCGAAGTGGCGGATCCAATATGGCAGAACAAAGAATCAAACAACTCTTTTTCTTCTTTTTTATATTTTATTGCTTTTCTTGTTTTGTTTTATTATATTTTTCTACTTTTAAAATGTTACTAATAAATATTGCAAGTACTTACCAGATTTTGGTGAATGATATGGTATAAAATAATTTGACTTTGATGTTAGACAAATCGAAACTTGACATATTGTACAAGTCCAGTTAGTGAGCTTTGGATTTTGTTTTGTGCTACAATAAGCGCAACGCCTTTGTTTCGGCATCCGTAATGGCAAATGTTCTGCGTTATTGCACCATTTTCTATGTGGTACTTTAGGTTTCGTAGGAGAAATATTTTTGCCTCTTCATTATCTACCCCGACTTCAAATTGTAATCAACCAACTCATCAAGTTGCAATTTAAAATTGTTGAGACTTTTTTCCCCACCTTTTTGATTATAAATTAATTACGCATTTGTCACTACTCACAACTGTATCAATGAGAAACCAAAAAATTCCATGCCACTACTTCTTGGATTTCCTGTCCAATGCATAGGTAGTTCTCAACTTATCTGCTTTATCTACAAAACCCATATACTGGTTATAATCATGTACGATTTTTGGGCAAGATAACATTTTTAAAGTACCATCTTTTTGTGGACGACGAACAGTTCCTATTTCACTAGGATCATGAATATTTGATAAGCTCTTTTCACGTCTTTGTCCCGAGTATCAGTTTTTGGCAAGTTTTTTCTATTTTTATGAACCGCACCACATATAAAAATGTTATGTGATTGTAAAATAATAAGAAGATCAATGCTAGCAAAAAATTTCTCAAAGTAAACATTATAAATGCCACGAATAATTGATTTCATTAGAGCAACAACAACTCTCTTTCCAAGTCCATAGCTTACCTTCTATCTGTCTTTCCTTTTTAGATTTCAAATACACAAACAAAGCCTAACTCATCAGCTCGCACTCACTTTATAGCCTCGTTTGACCGGCTGAGCTGGCATGTATTGCTTTATCGAATGTCTGCCTTTGAACTTGATCATTGATTCATCAACAGATTGGTTCTTATATGATTTCCATAATTCCTTGAAATTGTTATTTAGAATATATATCATTGGTCTTATTTTTTAGAGCTTATCATAATTAGGTTCTTGCCTTGGAAGTTCTTTTGTATTATCATTGATGTGTAAGTTGCCTAAAATAAAACTGAAGTCATTAGCATTGATGAGTTTACTCATATATATATATATACACCATTCAATTGGATATTGGTAGACCAGCAATCTCGATGTGAAGGAAGCTTTTTAATTCCCATTCGGATATCTACTCCTAATAATGTCAGTATCTGCGATTTATTGACTGCAACACATTTTTTCTTTCTCTGTATAGCGTATAAATTTGTTTGATCAACAATCGTTTCGATGAAATCATAAGAAAATATAGAAAGAAAGATATCCGAAAGACTTTTTATTTCATCCGGCAAATTTCATCTCAGAGGATTAGTAAATTTAATATCAACTTTCGTCCTCGAAAAAGATTCCCATATTCCATCCATGTATGCTAGACGCTCTTTCAAAGGCATATCGTCGATTATATTACTATCTCGGCCATAATGTGTTAGTTGATAATCAACTAACTCTGCATCTAAAACGCCCTAGGCAACATTTTCTTCGGATGTGACTGGTTCAGTGTCAGTCTCACATGAACCATCCACTAATACATTATCACTTAGAATATCCACAAATTCATTTTCGATCATATAATTTTGTCAATGTTATTGAAGAGTATAAGTGAAAGGCTAGTTTGAATCGAATTCCAGCTAAATGACACGTCGGTGTATATCTACTACTAATAAATGTATTGTAATTAAATAAAATTTAATCTGTGAAAACAATAACGTTATATAAAAATAAGCAGTACAGTCTAGTGTTCAATAAACCCTGCTGGAACGTATCAACAGTCCAGGATGCATTGAAATCTAATCGGACCCGTACTTATTCTCAGGGTAGACTCATTTTGTACAGTGTTTATAATTCTAATGCCTTCGCCACATAGCGGCAAAACGCGGAAGCTGCACGTAGAGAAATGGTCTTGCAAAAAATTACTATATGTTTTACTACCAATTGGTAGGCAGAGTCGGATTGTGATGATTTCTATCATTTTTATAGAAATTTTTGATAAATAAATATTAATTTTAACAATATCAAAATTTCAAATAATATGTCAATATCTAAAGATTACAATAATGTATATAATAAAAATTAGATATAAAAAAATATGGGAAATAGTTTTAGAATATTTGCTAAAGTTATTCGGCATTTTTCTACATAACATAGTAAAAATTATTATGAGTGTAAGAAAATGTAGTATTTTTAGTGAATGCAATGACTATCATATATATCACTCATGATATATTTTAGTGCTAAATAATATCGTAATAATTACAAAAACTTTTTAATATAATTGAATGTGTGGACCCTCGATTGTCGAATTTTGGTATATGTGATACACTACAATTTTCCAATTCAGCATATTAGAGCCGGCATTTTTAATTATGAAAAGCGGACAGCTTCTTAATCAGCGACCCAAGAAACATATATAGATTCAGATTTTTACTGAATTTCATGAGTTTTTTACTTTTTGGTCGGCTATATTGGATCCGCCATTTTAAATTTCAAAAATTTGATAGCGGATTCGTAATCAACGACTTAGAAAATATAAATATACACACTTCTTGATATATGTTTTGTTATCAAATTTCTCCCAAAATGATTTTTTTTATGAAGAAAGTAGTATTTTTTCCACATAATTTGTCTATAACAAATTAGTAATGCAATTTAATTCTTATATAGCATTACTTATTCATAGAGTAACAATCATGGACCCTAAAATGATTTATTTCGAGAGAAGAAACCTCAAAACTAAAATTTAAGAGACATAAAACGAAGTATGAAAAGGTGTTATAAGTATAATAACCTGTGTATCAAAGGGTTAATTATGGAAAGGTTTGTACCATACTTTAACAAATGTTTATTAAAAAGTGTTATCAAACTGGTTTTAGCTATAAACTTAAAAAATATTGGGGCGCTAACTCGCAGTGTGAAATTACTTATATCCCATAATTTTAAGTGCCTAAAAAGATAAGATAAGGCGACAAAAATTTTTCTTTTTAGTTATTGACAAAATTTGCACAAAAAAAGTGTTCTTACAACTTTTTCTCTAAAGTTTAATATAGACGCATGAAAAAGACTCAAAGATTAAAGAAATGCTAAGTATTAAGAAATATCATTAGATTTGACATTAAATAAATTTGACCATCTTGACCTTAAGGTCTAAACATTTTTCTCTATGCTTTGATTATTATTTAGAGCAGATTTACCAACATTTTTAATATTTAAATTTTTTTACTTGCTCACTTGACATAAATTCATTCATATATATCGGTAGATCCAATAGTTTTTTTTACAAAATTTCGTTCAGGCTTATTTTGTAATTTCTGCCTATCACTCTTTAATTTATTTATTGTTTAATTCCCGTTATTTATGCATTTATTAAGTCTTTTTAAAAATACATCGTGTCAAAGCACGTTTTTTGTTTAAATACTTAGTTCTGTTGTTATTTAACGGTCCTAAAGTTTCGAGAAATATTAGCCATTAACAACCGATTCAGTCCTAGATTGGCTTGCTCGAGTACCTTGTAATGAAGCTTCAGTCATCGCTCACCCACAAGCTCACTCGTCCAGCTTTATCAAAAATGCATCAGTCATGTCATGTAGTATATTATATTATTATGTATAGGTTAATATCTGTTGATGGATTTGACAAAATAGGTTACATATTATAAGGCAAATTTGACTGAGAAGTTCATAAGCATTACAAATACGTTAAGTTTATATGTTAACTGAAAATTAAGTTTTTGCACACATATAGATTATATCCAATAATGTTTTAGTCCAGACGAGTAACACGTGTATACATAAACACATACATAAGGGAGACTGGGGTATAACGGGTCACTGGTCATAATTCCTAAAAAATTATTATAAAATACAGATTATATATTTTAATAATTATATGACATGCTAAAATTATTAAACGTTTTATGTAATTTATAACTTATAATATTTGTTTTGTTTGTTATTTGTTATTTGTGTGTATGAATACTTCTATGAATAATAAAATAAAATACATTATTCTTTTTTTTTATTAAGCGGATGGAAATTATTACGTTAATTTTAATTCATTTATTAAACCTAATTAAATAATGTCATATAATTAGACAAAATAAATAAATTTTGTGAAAATTAATATGATTATTTTTATATGTATATAGGCAATGGGTCTCTGTAACGTATACGATAATTTTATAATCTTATAATATATAATTATACAATTAAAAATTTTGAATACAAGCATCGAAAATCTCATTTCAAACAAGATTATCAATTTTTTAGGAACCCTCTAATTCATTCTGAATATAAACATTATTAGGATTTTTACAGCTGAATTTCCTGGTATTAAAGTAGGTAGCGTTTAACCAAAATTTACACAAACTGACCATTTTTTTATTTATTGATAACCTGTTATCAGTCAGCGGAATTTGTTATTATTATTCTTTTGTGCAAAAATTTAATTTTTTTAAAATAATATAAAATTTTTTGATAATTTGTTCTGGATTAATTTATATTATTGAGCGCGCGTTGGATAATTCGTGTCAACGTACTTTGCCGAGCAGATGCCCCTACACGAAAGAGTGCACGATGAGAATTTGACAGTATCATAGGACTTGCCATGCCAAGATTTTACCGCGGTGACGAGATCCCGGTTGTCCCTGTACTTCGCCACATTATTCTCATGTGCGGCATCCAGCGATTGCGAGCCGCTAACCACCTGCGAGTCTATCACGCATAAGCGATCATTCTTTGTAGCAACTAGATCATGCTTCCGCAATCCATCAGATGTTTCAATGCGGGGCTCTTCCGCTACTTCACACCATTTCTGCCGCAGGCCCGAGGCGACGACCCGACACACGGCATCATGTCGCTTGACTCTTCCGCCATGAGTCCGGAAACATCACTAGATGATGTGTGCGGCTGTTTCAGTAGTGTTGCAGCCGGCACGACAGTTCACGCCCCTCTGGTTCCTGCGGGGTCCTCTTGATGTTCTTATCCAGGTGAGTAAGCAGTTTACCCGTACTTGATGATAGTGAATATAATCACGTTCGGGTACGCCGAAACTGTCGGCGTCGATCCATAAGTTCGAAGTGTTGCTCCTCCCACACTCTCGCAACTCGTTACCATCGACAGAGCTGTAGAGACTCCGAGCCCACCACTTGTTCCTTTTCGACCTGGTATCGAGAACGTCGCCATCCAACGTGAGCGCTTTCCTAGCCCACTCTAGGCGCATGTCAACCCATTTAGAACGAACGATATCACGTATCGCAGGGGGTGAGGATGTCTACAATGACTTGAGACGTGACATCATCAAGCTAGAGACAGTCGTGGCGAACGAAGGAATGCCTAGACCTCCTCTGTCACATGGAGTATGGAAGTATGTCGTTGTATTGTCGGTAGGGAGCCGGAGCCATCTCCTGATGGCCACCTTAACTTGTTTGTCCAGCGCTCTCAGTTTCCCAAGAGTCGTTCCGGCCAAGATAGCGATGGCTTATGAGGAAGTAGCGCATTATCAACAAACGTTATTGTGGATTGAAAAGGACATTCGTAATCCTGTCCAGCTCAATATCGAGCATGCCTCCCGCTCTTCTTCGCCCAATCGCTCTTAAGTCAACTCCAAGATACCGCCACTCTTCCGAGGGGGTCAGCTGACGAATCAGAGATCCATCAGCGAACTTGAACCGCGGTTCTGTCAAAACCTTGTACTTGCTATGCGCATGGTCGGGCACTATGGACAGGGCCACACATTTCGCCGTGTTGAGTGAGAGTCCCTGCTGCACAGCTTTTCTCTCAGCCGCCTCCAGGAGAAGTTTCATAACTTTACTGGTTGACGAGACTAAGGAGAGATCGTCGGCATATGCGATTGAATTTATCCGCTATTCTCTTAGCTCGTATCCGACGTACTGGAGCACTTATCCTTATACCCTATTAGTAACAAGGCAGAAGACCGCTGTGGAAAAAGGATCGCCTTGGCTCACCCCACTATTAACCTCGATAGGCTCCGAGCGAGAGCCCTGCATCTCCAAAACTGTTGAGCTATTACTGTACACGCTGACGATATAGCTGATGAAACCAGGCGGCAGGCCAGCTTCTTCCACTACGGAAACAATGGCCTCGTGACTTACAGTGTCGAATGCCCGGGCAAAATCGAGGGAAGAAATGTGAATCTCCCTCAAGTTGCGCCTTGCGTCATCCAACAATGGAGCAAACGCCGTGATGTTCTCGGCGCAGCCGTCGTCCATGCACCGCTGTCGAAGATCAACAAGATTCGCCTCAAGCACGCGCTCTGCGATTATCTTATGCAAGTGCCGGACGACCACCGAGGCTATGCTGATCAGCCGAATAAATTATTGTGACGTGTTGGGTCAAGATTTTGACTTTTTACAACGGTCAAATTTAAGATATTATTGTGTTTTGATAGCATAAATTTTTTTAGAATGATTGCTTTTAAACATACAAAGTTTTCTGGACTCGTAAAAAAAAAATTTTTTTTGGGTTTATCCGGATCCTTAAATGAGGTCTAGGTGCATACTTTTTGTTTTTAAGTGAATATTATTTGTTATAGGATATCACACAATTTTCGATGATGAAAATATAAGACCCTCTTGTACAGCGTTCATGCCTAACAAGGTATTTTTATTTAGATCTACAATTTTTTATTTTAACTTTTTCATGTAAATCACATAGTTGCTGAGCTAGGGCCCAAAATCTGCTTTTTAGAACTATTATTTGTATTATAGTACATTATGTAACAAGGGCAAAATGTCAAAACACGTGCGGGAAAAAAGATTTTGTGGGAAAAAGCGTAATTTTGTCTCGCTTTTCAGGGCAACAAGTGGCATTTTTGTTGAGATGGGCATAAAATTCGTTTTGGGCTCTTATATTACGTATAAAGCATTTTCATGGTATGGTTCCAATAAAAATAAGTTGTAATTTTTTGAGATTTACAACTTTAGTGTAGAAATTTTTTTGGGTATAATGTTTAGAATGATATGTTATTATCAAGTTATGCCCTAAAAATCTATTTTTTTACCTTTTTTTGCTCTAATTTTCGTTTTTCTCGATAAACTTTGTTTAAATGACGATTTTGCAAAAAATGTTGAATACAAAAGAGTTGTATTCTTTTAGCTCTACAACTTTATCGTTTAACTTTTTTGTGTAGAATGCATAGTAGTTAAGCTAAGGACCAAATCTCGATTTTAGAAATTTTTAAAATATTTCGCATTCGCTATATATGCATCGGATCGGGCTGAAAATAGGACCATATACTGCATGTGACGAGAGAAGTTACCAAACAAAATTTCAGCTTGATTGGTGCAAATATCGCTGAGATAATCGAATAACATGATTACATACATACATCCCTACATACATTTTAGGGAGGGCCTTAAATGATCTTTAGGTTGCGAAATTTTTATTTTTAAGTAGAGCATTGATTTTAGGGGTATCAGACTTTTTGCGATGATGAAAATATAATACCCTCCCGTACCGTGGTCATGCCTAAAAATCAAGCACAGAATCCGTAGTTTTATCCAATGGGTCTTTAAATCTGAGATAGTGCCAAGAAACATTAGCATTACTCATATGGTCAATGCTAAAAATCAGATATATATATATATATATATATATATATATATATATATATATATATATATATATATATATATATATATAGATATACTATCAACTTTAATGAGATTCGCCGTATCTGCCGTACAAATGTCCATTGGATAGAACGACGAGTATTGGACTTCATTTTTAGTTATCAGAAAACGATTCCTAAAGTTTCATGAAAATTCGTGTTCCGCACTCCGTGGTCCCCCCTTGTAAATCTAATCTTTAATTGAAGGTCAGATCCTCAGGATTCTCATTAGGACACCCATCGGCTATAAGTAATGCTTTGATTTTCTCTGGCCAATTCAAATCGTTACAAGAAAATGTAACAAACCATGTTGGAACCCCAAGGTAGTCTTGGGTAGTCTACGTACCATTATATTCCTCATCGTTAGGTGCATGTTATCAATTAATCCTTGGGGTAAATTTTCACCTTGCCTCATTCGACATGACACTGAAACATTTGCTTTTACTCGAAAATATTCTACGATTGCAACGCAAGAAATAAATCATCATTTCTCTGAAACCGAAAATCATCATCCATTATCAGAGCCTGAAAATAATCGAGAACGGTTATAGGTACAGCTGCTCGCCAAATCAATTTTTACCATCAAGGTAAAAAGAATACCGACATAGTTCTTCCATCCTTTTTTCTCTTTCAACGTTTAGTGGCGGACCAGTTTTTCGCTTAATATCAAGAATTTTAAGATTATCGTTTTCTCCATTGTTCACATGATTGTTAGCATGAACTAGATCGTCAAGGTTTGGTATATTTCCATCTATGTGATGTAGCATGCTTGTAAAGAAAATAATATACTCTGTCGATTTATCACTCACTTGTCTTAAATGAACCACAGGAGATCTCACATTATGGGACCTGTTGATGACGGGATTTTCAACAACGCGATCTTCAACAATAGCAACGACAACATTCTACATATTTTATGATAAATGTATCATAATTGGCATCAGAGAATATAAATTGAGAGTATTCTCGTTACGGTGATTTATCTTCAAATTGCGACGTAAAATTGATAAATTACAAATATAAATTATTATAAATTACAAATATAAATTATTATAAATTACAAATATAAATTATTATAAATTACAAATATAAATTATTATAAATTACAAATATAAATTATTATAAATTACAAATATAAATTATTATAAATTACAAATATAAATTATTATAAATTACAAATATAAATTATTATAAATTACAAATATAAATTATTATAAATTACAAATATAAATTATTATAAATTACAAATATAAATTATTATAAATTACAAATATAAATTATTATAAATTACAAATATAAATTATTATAAATTACAAATATAAATTATTATAAATTACAAATATAAATTATTATAAATTACAAATATAAATTATTATAAATTACAAATATAAATTATTATAAATTACAAATATAAATTATTATAAATTACAAATATAAATTATTATAAATTACAAATATAAATTATTATAAATTACAAATATAAATTATTATAAATTACAAATATAAATTATTATATATTATATTATAAATTATAAATTATAAATTATAAATCACTCATATTTTCACAACGCATGCAGCATGACCTTTTGGTCCTCTAACGTGAGAATCAAATAACCAATATACTGCAGTATTCGAATGATATTTTACTGCCATAGTTACTGAAACCGAATTGAGCGTTAAAATTCCATATTTATTAGTATTAAGAAATGCAGTCAGAGCATTCTTCAAACTGGGAAATTCTTCATTATCTGCATCTCTCTCTCTCTTTAGATGCCCGTTAATATATACATTTTACTGCATACTCAATTCTACTGAATAACCATTTAAAAGTAATTGTGGGAGGAGTTCCGTTACTGCTACATATTCAATATTGTCTTCAGTAGGATCTGGAACTGCTCGCGCTGCAATGTATTGAGAAAAGTATCTATCTCCAACAATTACTAAATAATCTACATCACTCACAGACCATGTATTAGGATTTAATAATGAAAGAGCGACGCAAGCAACAGTTTCTATACCAGTGCATTATCTACCTTGAGAACTGAAATGTTCACTGCCTGGTGGAACGAACCTCGTAAAATCGATGATCTTTGGTTTATAGTTACATATCGATTCTGTTGAAGATTCAGCGTTTCGTCGTGTCTTTCATTTGACTCTGCAATCTATGTACCACTACGACTATTTGAGAAATATTGTAATCAAGAATCTTTGTGAAGTTAGATTTCACGTGTTTGTATAAAACATTATACTTTAATAACCATCGCAGAGCAATCTTAACTCTTTCGATGTGCATACTGAATTGTTTCAGCGGTTCTAAATTTTATCAATTTTCTGCTATGATGACGTTTCCGAAATCGCTCAAAGATAGCGGTAATTGTTCGTCAATTTCTGAAACATCTTGAGCAAATAAAATAACTTGCCCTTTCAACCAGCTTTGACTAAATTGGTTTTTGCACTTTCATGATTTTCAAAAAAGGAATAATTCTATTCAGCAATCGCTGTTCTACATCTGTCAAATCTGACAGTTCGGAAGGTATTGCTGCAACTTCCATATTATTCCAAAATGCTTGAGAAGGAACTTTACGTTTATTTAAAGTATTAGCACAACGAGATCGTACCAAAATATTACCGATTTCAAATAAATTATTCGGTATAAGATCTGCTAGAGATGACGTTACAAGATTACATTGCTGATGTGGATATAACAATTTTCTACATATTGAACATGGTACATTACATGGTACATTAGCAAATACGTTTTTGGCCACTAGAAAATCACTTTTGAAGAAGTATCGATGTCTCAGCGAAGTTTCACGCATATTCTTCAAACGTTTTTCTCTTTCTTCGAAATTCTCATTCCTCAAACGTTTGTCAATTACATTGAGCATGTGCCCTCGCTGCTCAAGTGACTCATTAGCTAAGCGGTTGTGTATCAAATCAAGTCGATGCTCACGCTGCTCAACTGATTCAGTGGATAAGCGGTCATGTATCAAATCGAGTCGATGCTCACGCTACTCAACCGATTCATCAGTCAAGCGATGATGTATCAAACTGAATCGATGCTCACGCTGCTCAACAGACTTATGAGCTAAGCGGTTGTGTATCAAATCAAGTCAATACTCACACTGCTCAACTAACTCATTGGATAAGCGATTGTGTATCAAACTGAGTCGATGATCACGCTGCTTAACTGACTCATTGGATAAGTGGTCGTGTATCAAATCGAGTCGATGCTCACGCTACTTAACCAATTCATTAGTCAAGCGATGATTTATCGAACTACGCGATGCTCATGCTGCTCAACTCACTCATGAGCTTAGTGGTTGTGTATCTAATCTAGTCGATACTCACGCTGCTCAACCAAGTCATTGGATAAGCGATCATGTATCAAACTGAGTCGATGCTCACGCTGCTCAATCGACTCATTCGTCAAGCCATTATATATCAAAGTGAGTCGACTCTCACGTTGCCCGGAAGATTCATTTCTCAAACGATTATAAATAACGTTCTATCTAATCTTTTGCAGCAGATGTTTCTTAAGATAATAGTGAATGCATATATTTTTTCATTTGTGATAACCTAGCTTCCCGAGCTGCTGAACCGTCCTTAGATAGCAATATTTCATTTCGTTTAGCGTTCTTCATTAGGCGAAGTTATTTCTTATGTGTTGATTCTTTCTTCCGATTATTTCGTATAAAAGGAACATTCGTTGTTGGTCTACCAATATTAAACATATATCCAGAGAAATAACAAAACATAATCGCATGAAGTTTTAAAGTAAAAATATTTTATGAATATTTACACTAAAAAAATTTAAAAACAGAATTAAAAAATGAAATAGAATAAATAAAACCGACTCCAAAGAAATTGCATTGAAGGGTAAAAAATAATTGATAATAACAATTTATCAATTAATGCACTTATATATGCAATATTATAAGTTCAGAAGATGTCTGGCTTATTTCAATAAACAAAACAGCCGTCTTATATATAGACACTGCTTTTGGAATCGGCGCCGAAAAGTATCACGAAAATAAATTTTTGTCGAATGAGGAAAATGTTTCAGACCAACAGTGATCGCGTATAGGGGAGAACGGGGTATTGCCGGTCACCTAAGCAAACGTGCTTGTTATTTCCATTTCCAAATTGTTTTTTATTAACTTTAAATAATTATTCTATTAGTTCAAACCATTAACTTTGAATATTTCGTATTGATTTAATATAAAAATGTTAGATATCGAAGCTATAAGACGAAATAAAAAAAAGAATTTTGACTGAATTTACTTCACATCAAAGGGTAATACCGGTCAGCATCGGTACAATTCCGGCCACTATTAAAAAGTTACTTTTGTAGGTGAAAAATTTCTTTAAATTAATTATATGGACATTCATATGATCAGTCGTGTTATTATTCGCACTTACATAGAGAAACAGGTAATACATAACCACTGTTCAATCAAAAACACTTAAGCAAAGTTGCCCTACCTGAGAGCGCAGCGCAACATTTTCTTAGCCTCACTTTCGGGAGCATCATATAAATAACATTGTGCCCGATATTACCCCAATTCTGCTTAGTAATTTAAATTCAAATCACAAAAAAAGCAATAGGATTCTACTCTTTTTTCTTCACTACTTCGTATTCTTAGATTGTTCAAATAAATAAAGTTGAAAAAAATAACTGCATAAAGTAACGAATAATATGCATAAAAGCTTATTTTATAGATCAGATTTCTTATAAGAAATGTAGACCTGAACTTTGATTGTGTATAATTCCTTAATAACACTGAATAGAAGGTTGTTTGGACATTAGATTCATTTTATTTTATGTTGCGTTTGTAATACTATTCGAATTATTACCTAAAAATTTTTAGATTATTGAATATAAGGGTGACCTTAATTAGCCAGTGACCGGCATTACCCTGTTCTCCCCTAAATTAATGCTATACGCAATATTTATACGGATTCTAGAAAACCGATCTCGTGAAATCCAAGTAGGCTATACTAACCATACACGACAACAATTATAATAATAGGAATCCGATGTCTCTTATGGATAGCGGATAAATGTATAAGTATGGTCCGGTGCCGACTCGAAAGCAGTGTCTGAAGAAGACTTTTGTTTAGTAGTATAAGCAAGACATTTTCTGAATTTATAATATTGCATATATAAGTGCATTAACTGATAAATTATTAATATCAATTATTTGATATTCTTAGTGCGCTCTAAAAGATTGTGTTTTTTGAGCAAAGTATTTGTACTCAATTTTTTATTTTAAAACTTTTAGAATTAGGAACTTGCATGAAAAAATCTATAAGGTCCGTTAGATAAATTATAGAAAAATAATCGACACGTATTTTGCTTCCTCAAAGACGAAACTTTATGATAGTAAAAAAAAGTTTTGCTAAAAACATGTTAGAAACATGTTTTGAGACATAAGAAATCAAAATACCCTATTTTTAGAAAATGTCCGTATGCATGAGTGTGTGTATCTATGCATGCATGTAGGCATCGATATCTCGATTTATTCGAGAAAATTCGGTAAAATTTAATGTTTTAGGGCTGTTTTTTTCTGTACGTTAGAAATAATATTATCAATTCATTAAAAATGCACTCGAAGAGCACATAATTACCTAACTTGTCCGACCTGAAATTTTTGATAAGGTAATTCCTTTAGTTTGTTATAAATACAAAAGTGTTTTTTTTTTTAAACTGATATATCGGGGACCGCAATCAACCGGGGGGTGGGGGGGGGGGGTTGAGATCCTATGTCACCATATATAATAAAATTAAAAAGGAATTATAATAAAGACGTATATACGTATATCTATAACCACTTGTGTACATATACGTACGTACGACTTTACATACTTAAGTGAGGGAGTACCGAATTATGTCGAAATATTGGCGAATGCCTCGCGGGAGACATTGCGCGAGGATGAGGCGCGGGCTCAGCACTCTCCCCTTCTCGGCCAGGTCAAAGACATCGAAATTTGTCCAGCTCTTGTTGAACGAGAGGTACTGACGTACACCACCTTCACGCTCAATTTGCGAGGTTATGAATACCTCGCGCACCACTTTTTAGAGACCTTTTGATGACTAGAAGTGGGAAGGTGGCCGTCTGAACCTCTTGACTGTGAGGTTTCACATTCTGACCTCGGGTAGGCAAACACAAGTTCGAACATAGAACACTCGAACAGGTGTGCCTCCTGACTGGAGGAAGTTAGACCTTGGAACCCACGAGAGACGAGGAGACCGGGAGCCTCCGCACCGTCCTCAATCGCCCGCCGAAGTCGCCGAATTCTGACCTCTGGAAGACCGCCCGGTTCGGAACTTAGAACCTCCGATCGAACGTACCTCCGAACTGGAAGGAGCTGCTATTTAGAAACCTGCAACCTTTGCCACGCCACAGCTGCGTGTAAGATAATTACACTGTAAGTTTATATCATAACTATATATAATAGATAGTCGAAAATGGAGAAGAAACGCGAGTTCAAATAAAAATAATCGAAATTAAGCGTTAATAAAGTATGTAAAATATTGTATAAAAAGAATTAAAAATGAATAAAAGATAAATAACGGAAAATTAGAGTGAATAAATCATTGTTCACTGTCCTTACGTACATAATATATATAGACGCTTCTACTTATATTAAATTTAATTCTTTACTATTGTTCATAAAAGCAATGATTTAGAAATATAAGAATAATTATATAAAAACTAAATATTCAAATATAAGAATAACCTAATATCGATAAAGAACACATACAGAAATATAAAGAGTGCTCTCTCTCTCTCTCTCTCTCTCTCTCTCTCTCTCTCTCTCTCTCTCTCTCTCTCTCTCTCTCTCTCTCTCTCTCTCTCTCTCTCTCTCTCTCTCTCTTCTAGTGCCAAAGAAGGCGAAGAAAACTGCTATACGTGATGCGATTAATGTATTTAACGATTCTATTATTAGTATTAGTAATGCGTATTTGAGCAAAATAGCCTTAGATGAAGTATCCGACTCGTGCAATATTATTCTTAAACGCTCATGTGAAAAAATCGACCGTGCTTATGAGAAACTCGTGAAAAAGTCCGCGAATACAGACACTTGCTCCTACGCATATATAGCGTCCCAGCCGGCTCACTCGAATTCTAATGCAATCTTAACTCAAAAAGTATCTCTTAACTCCGGTAAATCATTGGCGATTAAATCTGCAAAACGAATCATTATAGACCCTTGTGAACATTCGAAAGACAGATTTCATTCGTCAAAAGAGACTAAAATTGCCATGCAAAATGCCATCAATCCGGTTCAATTGAAAATAAAAATGCAGCGTGTCTCGGGGGGGACCTAAAAATTCTGTCATTATTGAGGGCGATATGTTGGACGCAGCTGTCCTACAGAACAATGCATCTTTCGCGAACGCCGGTCTTGAAGTAAAACCAGATACTAAAACTAATCCGAGGCTTATTGTGCATGATATCCCAGTCGAACTTACCGAAGATGACAATCTTAAATGTATCGTCGATCAAAATTTATCCGACAAGATGATCGATGACTTCAAAGTGTTATATATGTACCCTGCTCGTGATAAATAGTATCGTTTTTACATTTTAGAAACTCCGCTCGACATTCGAATACGCCTTCTCAAACGCCAAAGAATTAACATCAGTTGGATTTCTTGTCGATTAGATGACCACGTACCGATTTTACAAAGCTTTAAATGCTTTAGATTCGACCATCCAGCGAGCGAGTTTAAAAATAATGTATGTCGTGGAAGGTGTGCGGGTGAACATCTACGTACGGTTTGTAAGGCAAAAAGTAGCTTGCTGCGCTACTTAAATTGTACGTCTGCTAAATATTTGAGTAACGCGCACTCAGCCTCAGATAAAGCTAAATGTCCGATTTTGCGTAAAAGAATTGAGCAGAAAATATTATCCACGAATTATGGAGATAGTTCAGCAATGTCACTCTTTAAAAATAGCGCACGTGAACGCGCATTCGCTTGAACCTCATTTTCTTGATGTTCAATCTATTATTATTAAGAATCAGGTACATGTCATAGTTACATGTGAATTCTGGCTCAAGCCAGCCAGAGGTTCGAAACATTTTTCGATACCGCGCTACAATTTTCTTCGAGTGAATAGATTAGGTAAAGTTGACGGAGGAGTAGTACTCTATATTTATGAATCAATTAGATTCAAAATCGTATCACAGTCGGCGCAGCCTAATGTACATAGGAAAAGACCTGAGTACCTATTTGCAGAACTTTAGATTGGCAATTTCAAAATTCTCTGCAGCGTGGACTATAGCCCTCCTAAGTGTGGCTACTGGAGCGACGTTGAAGAAGTCCTTTTAAATCACAATTCTCCCTGTGATTTTACTAATTTACTTGGCGACTTAAATATATCCACTCCCCGCAATATTCTGTCTAACTCTCTAGTCTCCTATCTTCTTGAACCAATTCCCATTTTATCCACACATCATACCGGTGACACGCATACAACTATTGATTACGTGTGTGTTAGTGACCTAAATAAACTAACTGTTCTACGGCTACGGATATGTGGAAGTGCATCGATGAATTAGGTATAGGCTCGAAATCTCATGAGACAGCTCCTTTACCCGCTTCCATTGAGGATTTTAATCAATTTTTTGTAGGGGTTTCCAACCCTTTACCTCTTAAGGACAACCACCCACAGCTAGAATTTCTCCAGACAACCGCTTTTATTTCAAACACGTTGATTGTTGCCATTGTTACTGCTCGCTCTAATACACGTGGCCCGGATACGATATTCCATTAAACCACCTTAAAGATTGTCTGACAGTTATCTTGCCTGCGTTACTAAACATTTTTGACTGCTTATTACAATCTGGATGTTTTCCAACTAGTTGCAAGCATGCTATTGTTCGGCCTATTCCGAAGTGTAAATCTCCAGTTGAAATTGGTGAATTTCGACCTATAAGTATTCTCTGTGCGGCTTCGAAAATCCTTGATGCGGCAGTACATAAGCAGATACATAAAAGAAACTGCTTGACCCATTATAATCTGGCTTTCGCAAACATCATAGCACTCACACTACTCTGTTAAAAGTTGTCGATGTTGTTCGTGAGGCTATTGACAAGGATCGGCTCACCCTGCTTGTGGCCATTGTCTATACTCGCGCCTTTGATTTAGTTAACGTCGCCCTCCTGGTGGATAAGCTTAAAACGCTTGGCTTTTCTGATGTAGCATGCAATTGGGTTCGGTCCTTTCTCGACAATCGCTCGCAAGTGGTAGTCGGCCCTTCTGGTGAAACCTCTACCCCGCTCATCAGAAATTCAGGCGTACCACAGGGTAGCATCAATGGTCTTCCATTTTTTCGCTTTTCATTAACGACGCGTCCACTGCCTTACGTGAATTTAAGTACCATATTTATGCTGACGATTTCAAAATCTACTATCATGGCTCGATTAACGACATCCCGCTTATCTTACAAGCAGTCAACAACGACCTTGAAAGACTAACTTCTTGGGCGGCTGCAAAGTGGTCTTTTGATAAATTTATGTAAAACCAACGTCATCTGGATTGGCTCTCGTGGCTTTATAAGCAGACTGCAATCTATGACGTCCCCGCTCCATCTATAAATGAAGTGGCCATTCAGGTTCTCGAGTCTGTGAAAATTTTAGGTGTTACACTTGACAGCACTCTTTCTTGGACCCAATGTGCACCGCGACTGCTGGTAAAAGCTTTGCTGCTTTATCACGTCTAAGAAAATGCAACGACCTAATTCCCGATAATAAAAAGATGCTGCTTGTCAAATCACTTGATTTTCCCTATTTTGACTACTGCGCGGATATGTTTATTGATCTTTTAGCTGAGCTTGTCACTCAGCTCTCGCGTTACAAATATGCGGCAGTGCAATTCGCAACCGGCGTAAAGAAATTTGAGCACATTACTCCGGCTTATAAAGCCAATCATATTTTGCCTTCTAATGTACGTCAGAATTATTATTGTCTGTCATTCCTTGCCAATATTCTTCGCTCCGATCAGCCTTCCTATATCGTGAACAGACTAAAGTTTCGTCCAGTGGACAGTGTAGGGTCTTGGATATGCTCTGAGTATGATCTCAAACTACTATGGGCACGGACTCTGTCTCTCTCTCTCTCTCTCTCTCTCTCTCTCTCCCTCCCCCCTCTCTCTCTCTCTCTCTTTTGGTAAAAACACAGTTAGGACTTCCAGTAGGAGCGGTGTGAAAGAGCTCTCGGTTCCGGGTTCGCGGACTGATAAGGGTCTCTATTCGTTTAGAGCCCAAGGTTCGCGATTCTGGAACACCCTCCCCTGCAGTGTGAGGTATCTGCCGTCCTTATGTAAATTTAAAACGGCGTTACGCAGGCACCTCAGACAACTGCACGGTGAGTAAGTTGACATTTTTTCATGATGACGGAGAATTCACATACATGGGTAGTTATTTATTTATTTATTGACTTATTTATTTGTTTATTTATTTATTTATTTAATTATTTATTTATTTATTTATTTATTTATTTATTTATTTAATTATTTATTTATTTATTTAATTATTTATTTATTTATTTATTTATTTATTTATTTATTTATCTATTTATTTATCTATTTATTTATTTATTTATTTATTTATTTATTTATTTATTTATTTATTTATTTATTTATTTATTTATTTACTTAATTATTTATTTATTAATTGTATCTTTTTATTTTTTTATTTTAATTTATCCGTTCTCCCGTGTTCTGTATTCTTAGTCGTGAAAAATGTTGTAATGTACAAAATATAAAGAGTACATTTTAATAAAGAGTAAATATATCTGCGTGTGTGATGAGTGTATGTATCGGCTGAATTGTAATTGTTTTTAAATTGTGACGTGATGGATGTACGTGTATGCAAGAATGAGTAGACTTCAGAAATTGTTATGGAACTGTGATATAAACAAACTGTGATATTAGATAATGACAAATTTGTGCAACAATTTTTATATTTATACACTGACAAACTGTGATAGTGATCAAAGACTTAATGTAATGACAAAATAACAATTTTTATGTAATGTATTTTTGCCAAAATTGACAAATAAATCGTATATCTATCTATCTATCTATCTCTCTTTCTCTCTCTCTCTCTAAAAGTCAAGAAAATAATCGACGTGCGACCAGTGTCGGGACGAGAGCGCTCACCTAATGGAAGAGATTAACTCAATCATAGTCTGAGCTCTTGTACAAGAGCGCTAAAGCTTCAGAGCTGCAAGACAACTAACTGTGAGCGTTCGATTCTACCGCAAAGTAAAACTGTTCACCTGCCAGCGATCGTTTCTATAAGTTTGCATACCTATTAACTACAGAGCGCTCAATCTTATATGATAACATTTGACGGATAATAAATTCGAGTAAATCTTAATAAATAATAGTCAGTAAAAGTTTCCGGACAAAGATTAGTTTCTTCACGTAAATTAAATATATTTGTTACGTGAAAGTTGAACCCGCGCAACCGAACTTAATTCAACTATAACAAATTTACGTTTTTCAGGAAGTAAATAATAATTTTTTGCTTAAAGTTGTGGAGGTTAAATACTGTATCATACTAGTGAAATGAGTCCTAAGAGTTATTGATATTTAAAATATATTTATAATGAATAGTTTTCTAACATTTCAAAAATTTCATCAGGGTTCAGAAATTAGGTGTGCGCTAAGATGACTTTCATCGTAACCCTATATTTATTCAAATTTAACACACTTCCTATTATAACTCTAAAACTAATAGAGGTAAATAGCTGAAAATTTGTATATAACTTCATAATATGAGTACAAATATGATACGTAAGTATCAATTAATTAAAATCAAAACTGTAAAAAATTAGATTTCACTAGAAGGACACCTTAAGCATCGACATTTTCGATTTAAAGAACATGGAAAGTTGACGTTTGTGATAATATAGTTTTTATTGGCACATACGTCTACAATTAAATTTGAGGTAAAAAATCAATATCTTCTTTTTACATGTACGAATATGTAGAAATTTTGTTTAGACCTCAATATTTCATTTTGTGCGGCTGTAAAGTGCTTGAATATTAGTCTCAAGACCCATAATTTGACGGGACAAAGAACTTTTAAGGATAATGTGCCCAAAAGTCACACCCATTTTAAGATTCTAAAACATTTTTGGTGGTAAATTGAGAATTATTCGGTAGGGGGCGGCAGACCCGTGAAGTTTAATTTGGGAATTAACGGACACCCTAATATATATATATATATATATATATATATATATATATATATATATATATATATTATAACGGGGTTTTTACCCCGCATAAATACCCGCGATATATTTAATATGATGGGAGCATGAGGATGACGTGGGAAGAAGAAAGTGTTAGAGATAATTTCACACATTATGTATATGTTAAATAAAGGTATATTCTATTAAACAGAAAGGGGGTACAGATGTCGCCCAAAACTTGTAGAGGCTGCCGCTTCGCACAATCCCGATCTCTGCATCGTCCTCTCGCACCATAGCCGTTACACCGGGCAGGCTCGCACGCGCTTGCAAAATCTCGTCGTCAGCTCTGCTCTGTAACCCAAGCGTCTCTGTTCGGTAGTAGTCGCGGTTCGCCCCCCCCCCCTCCCGGGGCCTACCTATACTCTCTATCTCTTTCTCTTTCCCCTTTCATCAGCTTCCTCTCGTTTTCCTGTCGCCACTGAAGATGCCTGTAACAGCTGTAGTATTAATACATAAGTTATATATGTGGGAGAGAGAGCATGCGACCAGGTGTAATTATCCGTCACAATATATATATATATATATATATATATATATATATATATATATATATATAAAATAAAGGATTATAACTAATGATTATATATATATGTATATAAAACGTCACAACACCTCTCCGGGCTAAAGCCACATATTCATATGTATTACTAAACACTATTATTAAACTTTGTAAATATATCCGGTGCAGCTGTTTGAATACGTCATGCACATGCATGAGGATGAAGTATCGTGCGCACTGAGAAATCTTGAATTGAAAGAGGAAGGAATAGCGCGCGAAACATCGGGCAGATTATACAGATGCGTAGTAGGTCGAAACTCGGCCGATGATTTCGCGCATAATCTCCACATTGGCAATCATAATGACATAACACGACGCAGGGAAAAATTGCGGTCAATGTTTTCAGACAGCTTCTTGGTTGAATTTAAAAAGCACACGACAATCAAGGCGAATGAAACTTCCAGCGAATTAAACGGCAATGAAGTTAGTATCCAGCATTCCTTATTAGGCAAGATGCAGGTAGATCAAAACGAAATCAATACGTTCTTTATACAACACCAAGGCAATATTGTATTCCGCTCGGTCATATTTCAATGAAAGACTCAGAATCTGAAGGTATAGACGAGCAAATTTTACCCTTCGGACGATATTGGCATATGCAGCATACAGACTGCATGCGACCAGATTCCGGCCACTTAATTGGGAGTGATGCCTGGGAGAAGGAGGATCCTCCGACGGCAAAATTTGCACCGGAAACTATCGGTCAAATATATGTCTGCCTAGTAAGTCACAGATACAGGTCAACTTATAAAATTCTCAAATCCCATCAACTACACAGAGCGCGCCACATATTGTCATAAACATATCGTCAGCACAAGAAAATATTGATGTACGGCGTGACGCACCTATAATCAAAAGAGATTGCAACGTCAATAATTTTAAACCGTCCGTTAGCGGTCTAGGAACTTCATCAGTCGAAAATCTGCACAACTGTTTACAATCCGAAGGTACTCAGATTCTCACGTTTCGAATCAAGACGCCCGTTCTGAATTTTCGGACGAATCGGACAGTTGGACAACTATAGCAAGCCAGACGACAGAAAACCCAGATGACTGGATGGAGCCGACTAATACGGCCGATAAGCCTATGGATGCGGCTCATAAGTTGAACGTGGGACAACAAATTGAGCAGAATAGTAGTGCGAATATTTCAAAATCGCACGAGAGCCGCTCGAGAATTCGTTTAGTAGCTACTCCGTATGGCTACGTAATTAAAGAGAGTCGAGCGGAAAGTTTGGAGAACAACCGACATCCATCGAGTTATTATCGTTCGGATGATATAATAGATTCTCCTAAGTCAGATCAAGTCAGCCGAGAGCAAACTGGTGCACAATCGAACGACCTGATGGTGGTGCAAGTCGAAATTCGTACACAACGCGATAATCAGCGAGTGCGCGAATATACCTCCGAATTTTTGGCAGCGCTAAGTGCGAGCAGCCAAGTATTAAGCACCGAGCAGCAAATCGACCTTCTTCATACAAATTTGAGGTATGATCTGTATTCGCTTGAACTTATTCGTTGCGCGGAGGAAGCGGAGCAAACACTACAGCGACACCACTCCCAGCTTGCAGAATGTAAGTCCCAGTGTCATTCGGCAGAGGTAACCTCGTGTATTAAATGAATATGCGAACACCAAGCCGATATGAGAACACTGCTTGAGAAAATTGAGGTACTCGAAAGATCAGTCGAGTCTTTAATTCAATCAAGAAATGATAAAACCCCATTGACATATAAGTCCCGGGATGAATGTAGCGATAACACGAAGGCCAAGTGGGCCGCAAATAGTCATCCAAATTTTTATCGTGTGAATGTAATGCACGGTGTGGGCAGTCCCTTCGCACTCCAGAGAGTTCTCCGTAACCACATAAGCCGCGTAGCCTCAAATATAAAAGCCGTCAAAAGCCAAATAGATGATACTTGCATCTTGAGTACGGACGTTACGCGTGTTCGCGTATAGTGATACATTACTACAAGCGATTTTATTTCTGTAATTTAGGCGAAATCACATGCTAAACCTATTAAATTTTTTTTCGAAAAGGACTATTGTTCCAATAGCAACCACAGCGTAGTGAACTTAGTTATACTGCTCGATTTCGAGTGATCATTTCTGCACGAACAGAATTTTACGTGCCACTAGGTCAATGGGAGCGACAAATAGCCGGTCGACAATCCAATGTCTGTTAATAGTATTTAAATAACGATGATAAATTGTAACAAAAGGTAATAACGGTAACAAGAACAAGAGTAATAACGCGCAGGCAAAGCGTCGCAGTGCGCTCAGCTCAATCGTTGCCGAGCGCCCGGCTCGATTCGCGAGAGACTCGTATCGTGAGCGTCTCTTCCCGTCGCCGCTATTCACCGCTGTGTCTGCAGGATACGGTGCACTCGGCGTGCAACCCTGGGTGAGCGCGAATCTTCCACCCTGGGCTAGCGCTTTACCTCGTAGTCGACGCGTGAGTATGACGTCAACTCGTTTCTCGACGTCTCTCTCTCTCTCTCTCTCTCTCTCTCTCTCTCTCTCTGCCGGCTCTCCTACTCCCCTTGATGCGCCTGATGCGTGTTGCCGTAACCTCCTTTGCTCCGTCTGGCTCGCTCTGCTCCTTTGCTGTTGCGACTCGCTTCGTCTCTCTCTCCTCTCTCTTTCTACTCGCGGAGAGTGGAGTAGTGTGCGCCTCCACGTACACATCACTGCGTTCGACTACACACACGCACGGTATCTTACAATAAGTGGTTGCACGTGAGAGCGCGACGCGGTAGAATCAAAAAACTATTGACACGCACGGGCTGGTAGGTGTATCGAGAGTCCCGGTCCTCGCGCATTGGCGCGACCAGCGCCGCGCTTCCCTTTGCGTTCTCGTTGGGTAAACACACCTGTGCCTGGCTGTGCCGCCCGCTGAGAGCCCATTACCCATTTCCCGAGCCCATGATAACGCAGGGCTGTGCATATATATATATATATATATATATATATATATATATATATATATATATATATATATATATATATATATAACGAAATGTGAGCCCTGCATTATCATGGGCTCGGGCAATGGGTAATGCGCTCTCAGTGGGCGGATACCACGTCAAGTAAGAAAGTGCAAAATTTTAATACCCTGAAACATTAAGAAAATTATGTATTTCATACCCAAAATATGTAAAAAAGATTTCAAACCCTTACCTGTATTGTAAAATGTATGTATTTTTATCTCGAAAACTATAAAAGATCAAGTACTTTAGTCCGTGTGTTTCGGAAAAAGAATCTGATGCAGAATATGATAGTATTTTTTGCATCACCTTTGATGATTTTGATTGGACCAAATTTCTGACTAATCACCGATGAAATTTTAAGCTTAGCGCCGCAAGCAATTTTGTTAAAAAGAAATTCATTCATAGTTTTAGATGTATATTTTAAGATAAAACAAGGTTTAGAATGGTACTGTTACTCAGTTACGAGAAATAAATACAAGAATTTGGCTTATTTTATCAGAGACAGATTTACATGTTAAATCCCATAAAAGTCTAACTTTGGTAAAATAAACCAATTTCTTTTATTTCTTTCTCGTTACTGATTTAAAGTATCATGCAAAATCTTGTTTTATCTTAAAATAACATTTAAAACTATCATAGAAATTTTTAAACCCATTTTCATATTCATCTCCGAATTCCTACCCTAGTATACTAATTAATCATTACAAACTTTTTCTCTCCGTGCAGTGTCCAAATTTTAGATCGTAAGATCAAGTCGCTCTTCTGATATCGTTGGTAAATACATTCATGCATACATACAAGAAACGAAAGTCAAGAAAAAAAATTTAATATTGGAGTAACGACGCGTGCACGAGCATAATAGGGGTATGATATTTATTTGAATACTAAGACTTGGAATAAAGTCTTGATTTATATGGTTGAAAACCTTACGTCACAAACATTTTTGACCCCCTACCCCTTCTGTGTCAGTTTATATAAGAAATACTTATACCCCCCCCCCCCCCACTGCTGCTTACGTAAGTAATGGACAGACGCATATAGAGAAGTGTTGTAATGAACTAATTTTGTTTCTAAAATTTAAAGAATAATTTCATGCAGGGTCACGCATGCCCCTATTCGTATTCTATCGTTAAAGAGCCCTGACGTTAGATTGACTAATTCAGACTTCTATTATTTCTTCTAAGTAACTGAAACGATCATATTGAGATATAAAATATGGTGATCAAATTCGGGTCAGTGCTGACATGTTATCAGAGATCATAGG
The DNA here is from genome assembly GCA_949152435.1 of Gastracanthus pulcherrimus. NCBI lineage: Eukaryota > Metazoa > Arthropoda > Insecta > Hymenoptera > Pteromalidae > Gastracanthus > Gastracanthus pulcherrimus. The sequence goes on along the minus strand of OX424576.1, from coordinate 118,045,324 downwards.
ACCAAAAATGATTTTTTTATCAAGGACCCTCAATGGTAACAGAAAAACTGGGACAATGGATTATCTATTAAAATAAGAATAATAAAAAGATTTTATAAAAAAGTTATAAACATTAATCATTTCTTCTGATCAGAAAAATAAAAATTATGTCTATTTTTTGAATTTTTGCATTATTACATCAAAATCGTATGAAAGTGCATGAAAAAGTAATATTTTTTAAATGACATATGAATAATAAAAGAATGATTTTTAAATGTCATTGGCTGACCTGGGGTTATTGATGAAGTTTAGATTGTTTTTTTTTTAAATTGATTCTCCTACAAGGGGCGGCTGCTGGCATAGTGTCCGTGTGCGTGTGTGCTTACATGCGTATATCTATGTGTCATGTATACATTATATCATTACGTTTATATGAAGCACACATTTTTTAAATTTTTAATTGTATACATAGCAGCTACTTTCTAGTACATTTTAGATGAAAGCGTGGTTTATATCATTCTTTTGTTTATCTTATTGATTTTCTTAACGATACTCTTATGATGATGCACATTAACACTTTTCAGGCAGTTCTTATTTCGACACAAAGATATCGGTACTTCAAAATCAGAAACTGCTGCAAAATTTATAAATGATCGCGTACCTGGCTGCAAAGTTATTTCACATTTTTGTAAAATTCAAGATAAATCTGAAGATTTTTACAAGCAGTTTCATTTAATCCTTTGTGGCTTGGATTCGATAGTAGCAAGAAGATGGATCAATGGAATGCTTACATCTTTATTAATATATGAAGATGGTATTTTAGATCAATTTAGTATAATACCTTTTGTTGATGGAGGCACTGAAGGATTTAAGGGAAATATACGAGTTATTATACCAGGATTAACAGCTTGCATAGAATGTACTCTAGATTTATATCCCCCGCAGGTAATACATTTTTAAGTCATAAAATATATTGTATTAAAAGTGCACATGCACAATTTTCGATTTCCGTATGCGAAACCTATTAGAAAGCTGCCAAATTACGAAAAAATGAGAATCCTGTTTGGATTTCGCTTCAGGTCAATAGTAAGAGGTCGCTGAAGCCAATTTACTTCAAACTAGAAACTATTTTTTAATTTTTGACTTCTTTTCGATTTTGATGACTGAAATAAAATATAATTAATATATAAACAATTCTGCATATTTCTAAGTATACTATATACTTGAAAATATATGCTCAATGCATTTAGAAAAGATACAAAAAATTTCCTACTTAATCATTGATTTTTTACGCTTTTTTTCTATTTTCTAGTCTATTTTCAAATAATTCTAGAAACTTTAATTGAAGGTAGCACTTTCGGTACTGAACTAGTCAAAATGTGTATTATTTTTTACATTCAATTTCGTATTTATTAATGGGGTAAACTTTGTTTAAATTATCGCATAAATAAACTAACACCAAATTACGACCATACATTGAAATTAAACAAATGTATTTATCCTATTTATTTGAAAAAAATTATACATATGCTGATTTGACACTATTTTTGTGGTTAAATGCACCTCTTTTGTGTTGAATTAATTTATTTTTAAACTTATAGGTACTTAATCATAGTTTTTTGAAATTGATAAATGTCCGTCGAACATTTATCTCTTACTACAAAAAATTTTCACTATCGAATGGTCACTACTAATATATGTGAACTTTTGTTATTTCCCATAAGACTCCGAGTTAAACGCGTGATGATGAAAATGCTAATAACTTTTCTAAAATGTACCAGTATGTTGAATTTTCTCAAAATCTGAACGATAATTCTATAACCGAGAGTACTACCTAAAAGTTTATCGTACTCCGTGGCGTAAATTTTTTTGTATTTGACAGTAGTATTCGAAAAAATATCAAGAAATCATAATTCTTTTATCCGCGAAATGACAGTGCGCGAATAGACGCGTTAAAAATACTTTAAAATCTTCTATTTTTTTATCTTACCCGCGAGTTGACTGCTCAATAATTACCATATTTTGAAGAGCAAATATAACCTAATTTTATCCTCATGCAGAACGTACCTTGTGACAAAATAACGTTAATTTCTATTTCTATTAACTTATCATTAATTTTACACCTGAAGGAAATTAAGAATATCAATGAAATATTTCGATTGCATGCAATCTTATCTATCTGTAATTCATCTATCTCCGATTTAACAACCTAAATTGTCGATTTCTTAGACTTCGGCATTATTTATGATAATCTTTTTTATATGTATATATATTTAAGTGACATTTAATGTCGAAAGTTTATTGTCTCATCTACCCAAGACCGCCATTAAGCCCTGTTTTGTGCTGACTCTATTCAAGACATGTCATCTCACCCAATTTCTTTAAGATCTGACTTGACTGTCTTCCCACTGACGTCTAGGTCTGCCAGGGTTTATTTTCTATTAGGTATTGCTTTTAAAATTCGCGGAGGAGTTCAGTGGTCGCTCATCCTAGCCGCATAGGACATATCCTGCCCATATTAATCTTTGAGTTTTCATTATTCTATTGATGTTTGGTGATGCATATAAGCTAGGTACATTATCATTGTGTTGTTTTCTCCACTCATCGACAGTTTCGTATTCTTTTACCCCGTATATTTTACGAAGATTATTTTCGAATACTCTAAAATGTATAATCAAAAGAACTATAAAAGTATAAATATCTACCTCTTCTAAGAAAACTTGCTTCAGACATTGATTCAAATTTGATTTAAATATTTAAATCGGTACTGTGATTAAAAATGTAATTAATATTACATGCAAGTTTCGAGACTAATAAATTGAGAATATATATTTAAAGACACTAAGATTCGTATAAGCTACTCTTTTCAAGCCAAAGTATACATTCAAAGTAGGAAACATTACTTACAAGGGAAATTCAAATATGTTGTAGAAAATTTCAATCAAAAAGCTACTATTAACTTGCAGACGTGAATTACCCGATTATTTTCAACAGTATATAAACAATTACGTATTTTGGGATTTCATCTGGTAAAGACGATTGAACACAGCTTTATCGATAACTCAGTCCCCTATCTCAGATTCTGTACATAGCGAATTCACTTGCCTTACATGTCGATAAAGCAGTTATTATAAAGGCAAGAGCTTGTTTTCGCCACTCGAGCACAATCGGAAATCGCGGGCAAAACTGTTTGTAAAGTACAGCCGCGAGAGACGATGTGGCCACTTTGACCTGCGTAGTATCAATGAACATCAATCTCGATCGTTGCCACATGGTGGGGCTTCCATTTTTTCATGACCGTTATTCTGTCAATAATCGTATAAATGTGAGAAACAGCTACTTATGTTGTACTTATTACCCACAATATAAATTAAAAGATATATGTTATTACTAAAATAAGTCGTTCAATTATGAATTTCATGAATAAGATAGAATTAAAATAGTAAAATAAAACTGATATTCTATTTAAAAAACATTACAGTTTAAAATATTTCTATTTTTTTTTACTAATTTTGGTAATCTCAAATTAATGCTAAAGAAATTAATGAAATCGATTAATATATTGTCAAGTATTGTATTTTTATTTGTAAATCAATTTCCTTATTTTATTAATTAGTATGAAGTAGACAAATAAATAATACCCTTCAAATTTAATATTGTCAGACATTAAATATAACATAAAATAATGTTGATAAGAAATAGATCATACAGTCGAACCTCGATAGAACACTGCTCTATAATAGTCTCACTACATTACACTCGAGTTACGTGCAGTGCACATATGGTAATTCATTTCTCTTGTAGGTAAGCTAACTGATATTTTTTGCTATCAAGTCGATATAATATTCGGGACACACAGTTTATACCTTATTTGCGGCTCTGACTTGCTGCCGCCGTTAGCTGCTACGAAGCTTAGGTGACTCGAACAGTGTTGGAGGTTATTTTTTCCGAGTTCGAGCAGTGTTCGAGGATTAACTGTAGATCAATATAAAATATAGAGCATTAACGGTCTTTTTAATCAACATATAACTATGAACATACCTGATGGACCCGTCGTCTCGAAGTTTAGAGTGTTTATAGATTAGAATGTAATATTTCTAAGTAAATCAAGTCAGCATAATCATAGATGATGGAAGCATATACGTACAAAATTTTTGCATGCAATATGGTATATGTTATGTATTTAATGAATAAGGCAATATTAATAATGATGAGGAACCCATGCAGATAGTATTAAGATAAAAGATAAAACAAAGTATTATATGCAACAAATAGTAAGTTGTTTATTATGTCACAAAACACAAACAGTGCTGTAATTTTTTAGATTATTTTTTTTAATGGATACAAAAATATGTAATGTTTTATTATAAAAAAATAAAATAAATGGAATATAAAAATACTGAGCCATACGCGTTAGATGTTTATGTGCGTATGTGTGTGGGTGTGTGTGTGTGTGTGTGTGTGTGTGTGTGTGTGTGTGTGTGTGTGCCCGTGCGTGCGTGCGTGCGTGCTTGCGTGTGTGTGTGTCTGTGGACGGATGTGTATGAAAATTACTCTGAACATTCACGGTGAAAATTAATGTTTCAGGGTTCAATGATTTTATTTTTGTTTAAAGGAAGGGGGTTGTAAAAAAATTGTATTATTTTTTTTATGTTTTTTTGTCTTTTTAGCAGTTATTCAATTTTTGAGTTTTATTATTTTGGGTTTTTTGGTATGTTTGAAATGATATCATCAATTAATTTTTATTGCATTTGAAAGAGCATAAAATTACTTATCCATACACGAAAACATCGTGTTTTATTTAGAAGGTGATATTTGGGATATATAATATGGAAAATTTTTTAAATAATTTAAGGTGATTAGGAATATGGATAAAAATATTTTAGAAAATTTGCAAGCCTTTATACTTTTCTTCTTTCGAGAAAAAAATCATTTTGTAGAAAAAAATCGTTATTTTTTACGAACGATAACGTAAGTAAAACGTCATTATTCCTTCTGAAAATCTCCAGAAAAGTAGCTTTTTACTGTCTCTTGAGACTGTTAGAAGCCCAGATTATAATGACCTTTACATTCCAAGTTATTGAAGGTTATGTTTATTTTCAAATTTTTTTATTTTTTATGACTTGAGAACGACGCGGCCATTTTTCGCAATCCAGGGCTCATTTTCTTCGTTCTTTAATGAAGATTCTCAATTAAAAAGCAATTTTTAGATTTATCGATCCGTTTTTGTTTTACAATGATTTCTTTATTTTACGATATTTTGCGATATTCTGAAATCGATAATGTAAATTATTTTTGTATTTTAGAAATAATATGTTTGTTTAACTCTTACTTTCTTTGTATATAATGGTCATGTGCCCTCTCTTTTTTGGGACTGCGATATGTCACAATGCATGTGATCTTGTATTTTACATTTGTATTTTATATACTTGTTTGTCGTGTTGTGCGATTCGGTAGAGCGAAACCCATCAACTGCTTACTAGCGTCTCAGATACTTTTGATGAGGCTATATAACCGCATACGCCTTGCTACAAAGCATAATGCGTAGTTAAAGATCTTTTCCAGACGAAAATCTCGAAAAAAAAATTCTCGAGAATTTTCACCGGGAATCGAACCCTTGACAGCTTGAGCGTTTTGTATCGGTAAGCAAGCGTCTTACCAACTGAGCCAAATAGGGCTCTATGTTTGCTTCATTCTGCATTTGGAACAGTACAAAATTACTTATAAACGGTGATATTTCTTTTTTTTTATAACTTTTCCATTGATATTTTGAAATATTGATTGAAAAGGCATTTGAAGATTACTGATATAATGCTCTCTAAATCTGGAAGAGTAATTGTTTCACTCTTTTAAAGAGTTCGTCTGACTTTTCTGTATACTTCACTCGAAAGGAATGATACTTTTCACTCGAACAAAATGAATGGTGCTAATCACTCGTTTATCTCGAGTGCTCCAATTGCTGCTACTGAAATCACTCTTTAAAGAGTGAAAGTTGTTGTGGGAGGTTTTGAGGTTAGGAATGTGTATCCCGTTAATTAATTCATTTGCTTTTTTTCAAGTATTATAAAGTTAATAAACTATATTAATTCACTCAGTGTAAAGTAATATCCTTAATTGTCTCAAATTATTTAGAAAACTTTGTTTTTATACGACAAGGTCTGATGGTTTAGTAGATTAAGAGCGGGTATAGTAGACTGAGGAATCTAGATTAATTCCCACCATAGCTAAATTATTCTTTTTTTTTTTTTCATTTTTCTTTCATTTTTATTAAACTTATTTAACGATTTTAAAGTGTTTAGAAAGTGATATCACACTTAGCGAAGAGTGAAAATATCACTTTTTTGAATACTGGTGAATCACTCGTGACTCGAAGCCGACTGGTTCACTTATGACTTTGCCAAAGAGTGAAAAATCACTCGCTTCGAGTGAAAAATCACTCTTTCAGTTTTAGAGAGTGTATATCAGTATTTTTATGTTTTATTTTTTATAAATCTGAATAAAATTTATATGTATGAACGATTTAATTATGTGATTTTAATGTTATCAAATTCAAATTCAAGGTGAAATTTATAAAATTACAATTATTAATTAAAAAAAAAAACGGGGCCTGCGGCGGCTCAGTCGGTAGTGTCGGATTCCCGCGCCGGTGACCCGGGTTCGAATCCTAGTCTCTGCCGATTGATACAAGCACCTCTGTAAAAATTACATGTGCTTTGTTTACAAACACACCGCAGACCCCCGTCGTTGATTAGCACCACATGGGAGCACAAACATGGCGACGTTAATTAAAAAAAAAAAAAAAATTAAAAAAACAATGGTACCGAAAACTGCTTAAAACAGATTTAATTTATATATAGATGTAAATTAAAAATATAAATCGATAACAAAAATAAGATTATGGCTATAGCTAGTTGAATTTACTGCTGTGAATTAAACCATCAATGATAAATCAGCACACATGTTTTGGGCTCCTAATTAAAAAGAGATATAGCAATTTAAAATTAATTTATTAGAACAAAAAATTTTATATTAGAACGATTAATTTATGTTGAGGAAGCTGAGGGCCAATGAATTTGCAGCGGTGTGCTGAATACGAACATTTTTAGAGTTTATTAATTATTAGCTTTCATTTAGTACAGCATTATGCCATAACTACCAGAAACTGACTGTACTCTGTAAAGAACGTGGAATATAATTAGCATATAGAGGTCGTGATTCAAAGCTTGATTTGAGATTAGAAAAATCAATAATGCCCTAATTACTAACTTTTTTGGAATGTATCAGCTTACACTCATTCCAGCATCATATCACACCGATCAAAAAAATTGACTGTGTTCTGTGATAAAAGTGAAAATTGCTTAATATACAGCGGACGTGATTTGAAACTTGCTTTAAGGTTAGAAAAATGGATAATTTTCTGATTACGGGATTTATAGGAATGTATCGGCTTTCACTCATTTCACATACCGACCAAAAAACTTGCCTGTAGTCTGTGATAAACGTGAAACGTGCTTAACATATATTGGACGTATTTCGAAGCTTGCTCTGACGTTGGAATAAATAATTGTTCTAATTTCCGGATTATTTAGAAGTGTATTGACTTTTACTCAATCCAGTATCGTGCCATACCGACCAGACAAATTAAGTGTACCCTATAACGAACGTGGAATGTGCTTTGCACATAGCAGACGTGATTTGAAACTTTGTTTGAGGTTAGGAAAATCGATAATGTTCTGATTATGGAATTTAAAGGAGTGTTTCGGCTTTCACTCATTTCAACATCGTACCATATTGACTAGAAAATAGACTGTAATCTATATACGTGGATTGTGCTTAGCGTAGAGTGGACGTGATTTAAAGCTTGCTTTGAGGTTAGTAAAAAAAGAAGATCCTCATTACGGACTTTTTAGGAGTGTAAAATATTTTTTATCTTTTCGTTTCATAGCAAACTGATAAAGCTGGCAGTCTTATGAGAAATATGCCTTGCAACTGATTCAACCTTGCTTTAATAACATCTATCGTTATCTATTTTGCACCTACCTTTTCAAAATAAGTCAGAGTTCTGAAAATAGAATTCGCAGAAACCACTCAAGCAGCGACAAACGGATTTCAGATCCCTTCAAATATGTAAGCGATTTTAGCAAAATAATAAGCTACATCTTCAATAAAGCAAAGCGTGATTGCAAGCCTAAAATAAGTGAATTTTGATTGATTCTCTCCCTCATCATTTTCCATTCTCTCTCCCTCTCTCTTATCATCTTCCTCATCATCTTCCTCTCACTATCCCCCATTCTCTCCCACTCCCTCTTCCCTTCCCTTATCTTCTCCCTCTTTCCAATCCTCAACTATTCCTTTTCTTCCGTCCTCTTCCACTTCCTTTTTTTCTTCCTTACTTTCTCTACCTCTCCCCCATTCTCTTTCTCTTTCTCTCTCTCATTCTCTTTCTCTTCCTCATCTTCTATCTGTTCCTCTCCTTTATCCTCATGCTCTTCCTCTTTCTCTTTATTCATCCTATCCCGCTCCCTCTCATAGAGAGTGAGACCGAGAAAGTAAGAACGAGAAAGAGGAAGAGTATGAGTATGAGGGAGAGGACGAGAGAGAGGGAGTGGTTCAGGATGAGTGAGAGGGAGAGGGAGAAGATGAGGGAAAGGATGAGAGAGAGAGAGAGGAAGAGGGAGAAGATGAGGGAGAGGACGAGAGAGAGGAAGTGGTTGAAGATGGAAAAGAGGGAGAGGATGAAGGACGGGAAGAGGAAGTGGGAGAGGATGTGGGAGGTGGAGAGGGAGAATATGAGAAAGATGATAAGAGTGAGGGGACAGAAGGGGAGAGGATAAGGGAGAGGGAACGGAAAAGATTAGAGGGAGGGAGAGTATGACGTAGCAAAAGAGAAATTGGTAGAGGGAAGGGGATCGGAACAGGATAAGGGAGAGGGAGTCGGAGTGGATGAGGGAGAGGGAGGGGATGAGGGCGAGGAAGAGGAAGAGAGAGTGGTAGAGGATGTGGAAGAGAGAGATAGAGGGAGAGCGATCGGGCGAGGATGAAAGAGAGGATGTGGGAGAGGGAGCGGGATAGGATGAAAAAAGAGGAAGAGGAAGAGCACGAGGGTAAAGGAGAGGAACAGATAGAAGATGAGGAAGAGAAAGAGAAAGAGAATGAGGGAGAGAAAGAGGAAGAAAATGAGGGAGAGGTAGAGAATGAGGGAGAGAAAGAGGAAGAGAATAAGAGACAGATTGAGAGCGAGAAAGTAAGGGAAAGAAAAGGAAGTAGGAGAGGACGGAAGAAAAGGAGTAGTTGAGAATAGGAAAGAGGGGGAAGATAAGGGAAGGGGGAGTGGGAGAGGAGGAAGGAGAGGGAGGAGATGAGAGAGAAGAACAGGAAGAGGTAGTGGTAGAGGATGTGGAAGAGAGCGATAGAGGGAGAGGGATCGGGTGAAGATGAAGGCGAGGATGAGGAAGATGGAGAGGGAGTGGTACAGGATGTGGAATTCAGAGATAGAAGTAGAGAGATCGGGTGAGGATAAAGAAAATGTTGAGGGAGATGAAGAGGGATAAGATGATAAAAAGAAAGAGGGAGAGAATGAGGGAGAGGAAAATGATGAGGGAGAGAGGGAGTGAGAGTTCAGTGTAAAAGATGACTAGGGTCTTTGTCTGAATTGCCAAATCCATGCAAGAATTACCTCGCCAACGATAAGTTGTGAGTGCGTATGTAAACTTGTGTCGAATCATCGAAATCATATTATAGCCAATTCAAGCAGGGTTTTGCCTTTAATATATTGTACAATTTCATACTATAAAATAAAAATAATAATAATAAAATAATATTTTATAATTTTTTATTATAAATTTTTAACTTTAACTATCGTAACGCGTTCGGGCCCTGCTCATAATTATACTATATCATGCTAATTGCGATGTGTGTGCTTGACCATGCTGCCCTTTCAAAGCATGTGTTTCAACGAACTAGTCAAGTAGTAAATTAGTTTCCATACGTCGCCTTTTGAGATCTGATGCTGCAGCTGCGCATAAAGATGTTGCTGTTGCATCTCAATACTGTTCTTAGACGTTTTGGAGCTAACCCTTACACCAGCGAGGACGGACGATCATCTCAATAAGAATCAATCAAAAGTCACTTATTTGAGGCTTGCAATCACGCTTTGCTTTATTGAAGATGTAGCTTATTATTTTGCTAAAATTGCTTACATATTTGAAGGGATCTGAAATCCGTTTGTCGCTGCTTGAGTGGTTTCTGCGAATTCTATTTTCAGAACTCTGACTTATTTTGAAAAGGTAGGTGCAAAATAGATAACGATAGATCTTACTAAAGCAAGGTTGAATAAGTTGCAAAGCATATTTCTCATAAGACTGCCAGATTTATCAGTTTGCTATGAAACGAAAAGATAAAAAATATTTTACACTCCTAAAAAGTCCGTAATGAGGATCTTCTATTTTACTAACCTCAAAGCAAGCTTTAAATCACGTTCACTCTACGCTAAGCACATTCCACGTATATAGATTACAGTCTATTTTCTAGTCAATATGGTACGAGTACGATGCTGAAATGAGTGAAAGTCGAAACACTCCTTTAAATTCCATAATCAGAACATTATCGGTTTTCCTAACCTCAAACAAAGTTTCAAATCACGTCCGCTATGTGCAACGCACATTCCACGTTCGTTATAGGGTACACTGATTTTTCTGGTCGGTATGACACGATGCTGGATTGAGTAAAAGTCAATACACTCTTAAATAATTCGGAAATTAGAACAATTATTTATTCCAACGTCAGAGCAAGCTTCGAAATACGTCCAATATATGTTAAGCACATTGAAATGTTTATCAAAGACTACAGGCAAGTTTTTTGGTCGGTATGTGAAATGAGTGAAAGCCGTTACATTCCTACAAAGCCCGTAATCAGATGATTATCCATTTTTCTAGCCTGAAAGCAAGTTTCATATCACGTCCGCTGTATATTAAGCAAATTTCACTTTTATTACAGACCACGGTCAATTTTTTTGATCGGTGTGATATGATGCTGGAATGAGTGTAAGCTGATACATTCCAAAAAAGTTAGTAATTAGGGCATTATCGATTTATCTAATCTTAAATCAAGCTTTGAATCACGACCTCTATATGCTAATTATATTCCACGTTCTTTACAGAGTACAGTCAGTTGCTGGTAGTTATGGCATAATGCTGTATTAAATGAAAGCTAATAATTAATAAACTCAAAAAAGTTCGTATTCAGGACACTTTTGATTTTTCTAACCTCAAAACATGCCAGATATAGTCACTATGCAATAAGGACAATTCTTTGTCATTGCAGAGTATGTTTCAATATAGTACTCCTTGCAGGATGCTGGGTTAACAGGCAACAATCTCTGCCCGCCCGCTTTCGGTGGATAATAAACATAATCGATTTCGTCAGCTCGGTGCAAACGTGAAACATTCTTCAATCTTAATAAAATTTTAGGGTTTTCATATTGACATCTCTTACTAACCTTCTGGAGGGGTTATATATATACATATATATATATATATATATATATATATATATATATATATATATATACTATTCTCATTAACTGTCAAAATCAGACTGCTGTTTGTCGGGGTTACGAGTCGTTGTCAAGCGCAGCGATTCATGTTGTTCGAATCGCAACAATATATATATTGTTGCGATCGAGCCAAGCATGCTTCACAACGACTCGTAACCCCGACAAACAGCAGTCTGATTTTGACAGTTAATGAGAATAGTATATATATATAACCCCTCCAAAAGGTTAGTAAGAGATGTCAATATGAAAACCCTAAAATTTTATTAAGATTGAAGAATGTGTCACGTTTGCACCGAGCCGACGAAATCGATTATGTTTATTATCCACCGAAAGCGGGCGGGCAGAGATTGTTGCCTGTTAACCCGAACAACATGAATCGCTGCGCTTGACAACGACTCGTAACCCCGAAAAACAGCAGTCTGATTTTGACAGTTAATGAGAATAGTCTTCTTTATACTTTTATTTGGTTATACGAATTAAGTCTGAGTTTTGCGTTCCTTTTTATAAATAGTGAGTTTTTATTTAACTACTCCGAACTCGGTCGTAATATTTTGAGGGCTCGTCCGAGATTTGTGTGAGTGAAAATTAATGAATCTACGATCCGAAATGATCACACAATCTTCAATAAAGTGGCCTACGTTAGATACACACGACAACAAGATCAACAAGAACCTGAACAACAACTACAAAAAGTTCAATAGGAACAACAATAGCTACAGCAAGATTGTTCGGAACAAGAACAACAACATCAACGAGAACCGAATCAGTCGCTAACTATAACAATATAATAAATAAATAAACTTAAAGAACAGCATAAGATTCTAAGCACAATATTACAAGACGCGAAAGAAAATTTATCCCAAGAACGACGACGACTCGAGTAGGCTGAAACTGTTGTGGCTTCTCTTCGAGCTTACGTAAAGGATTTGGACTCAGAAACACAACTTGTTAAATTTGTGTTAAACTTGTTAAAAAGGTTTTTATTAATTATTATAGGAGAAAAGTGCATTAAAAATATACAAGGTATAGTTATATATTATTATATTTTTTAATTTATTTTTCTCAAACAGCTAACTATAAAATTGCATAAAAACTTAAAGAAAATTTAATTTTTCAATTACTTCAAAATTTTCCAAGAAACGAAAACTATACATTTAATTGGACGCCAGTTACCGACAGGAGAATCCTACTGTCTCACGCATATATTTATCTATTTATTTATTTATTTATTTATTTATTTATTTATTTATTTATTTATTTATTTATTTATTTATTTATTTATTTATTTATTTATTTATTTATTTATTTATTTATTTATTTATTTATTTATTTATTTATTTATTTATTTATTTATTTATTTATTTATTTATTTATTTATTTATTTATTTATTTATTTATTTATTTATTTATTTATTTATTTATTTATTTATTTATTTATTATTTTTTTTTTATTTTTTTTTTTATTTAATTAAATAATAATGATTTTATTAACACAAAACTAAACATTTTCCTTTGCGATTAAGAACAATAAAAATTAATAAACTTTGTAAGTCCCAAAAAAGTACTTATCGTTTTTTTTTAAGGAAATGCAAAAACAATTATTGAATTTAGAATATAGATATCTTTCGGTGAAATATTTCTTATTCCGAATGTCGAAAACTTGCTTAATAAAGGACATCAATAATCGACGGTCACTTAATAATTTTAATTGAACACAGTATAAATGTTTAGGTATTTAAAAACCTTACACGTATGAATGATTTATTTATAGTTGAATAATATATAACGAGATGTAATATATCCACGAGATACTTACCTTTCTGGTTCCCACATAGTATGAAAGATTCCCAGCGAAAGATTCAAGAAAGATTCCAGTAAAAGCTTCCCTTAAGATTTACGTAACTAATATAAAAGTTTCAGTAATTTTACATAAAAATATTCCATGAAAGCTTCCTGTAATATTTACGTAAGTTAGCGGCCAATATACCAATTAACGATTGTGAAATATTACGTGTAATCTTCCAAAAAGCTTCCCGTATCCTTCCAATAATAATTCCCTTTAAACCTTACTAGAATTTTTTATGAAAGATTTAGGTAAGGTATAATGAAAGGATCCAGAAATCTAACATGAATTTCTCCCGGAAGCTTAATGAAAAGATTACGGTAAGCTTTATTGCGATAATAAAAAGTTATATTTTTTACAATCTTACAAAAAGCTTCCCGCATCCTTCCAATAAATATTCCCTTTAAACCTTATTATAATCTTTCATGAAATACTTAGGTCAGGTATCATGAAGCGATTCCGAACATTAACATGAATTTCTCCTGGAAGCTTAATGGAAAGATTAAGGTAAGCTTTCTTGAATTATTAAAAAGTTATATTTTTTACAATCTTCCAAAAAGCTTCCAAAAAATATTTCTTTTAAACCATTTCTGTGAGGTATAATGAAACGATTCCGAGGTCTAACATGAATTTCTCCTGCAAGCTTAATGGAAAGATTGCGACGCGTTTAATAATTCCATTTAAACCTTACTAGAAACTTTTATGAAAGATTTAAGTAAGATATAATGAAGCGCTTCCGAAATCTAACACGAATTTCTCCTGGAAGCTTAATGGAAAGATTACGGTAAGCTTTATTGAGATAATAAAATGTTATATTTTTTACAATCTTCCAAAAAGCTTCCAATATCCTTCCAATAAATATTTATTTTAAACCTTTCTAGAATCTTTCATGAAATACTTAGGTAATGCATAATGAAACGATTCCGAAGTCCAACATAAATATCTCCTGGATGCTTAATGGAAAGATTACGGTAAGCTTTCTTGAGACATTAGAATTTTATATTTTTGACAATCTTCCAAAAAGCTTCCCGTATCCTTCCAATAAATATTCCTTTTTAACTTTACTAGAATCTTTTAAGAAAGATTTAGGTGAGGTATAATGAAACGATTTCGAAGTCGAACATGAATTTCTCCTGGATGCTTAATAAATAAATTACGCTAATCTTTCTTGAGATATTAGAAATTTATATTTTTGACAATCTTCCAAAAAGCTTCGCGTATCCTTCCAATAAATATTCTCTTTAAATTTTACTATAATCTTTTATGAAAGATTTAGGTAAGATATAATGAAAGGATTCCGAATTCTAACGTGAATTTCTCCTGCAAGCTTAATGGAAAGATTACGGTAAGCTTTCTTGAGATATTAGAAATTTATATTTTTGACAATCTTCCAAAAAGCTTCCCGCATCCTTCCAATAATAATTCCATTTAAACCTTACTAGAATCTTTCATGAAATACTTAGGTAATGTATAATGAAACGATTTCGAAGTCGAACATGAATTTCTCCTGGAAGCTTAATAAATAGATTACGCTAAGCTTTCTTGAGATATCAGAAATTTATATTCATGACAATCTTCCAAAAAGCTTCCCGTACCCTTCCAATAAACATTCCCTTTAAACCTTACTAGAATCTTTCATGAAATACTTATGTAACGTATAATGAAACAATTCTGAAGTCTAACATGAATTTCTCCTGGAAGCTTAATGGAAAGATTACAGTAAACTTTCTTGAGTTATTAGAAATTTATATTTTTGACAATCTTCCAAAAAGCTTCCCGTATCCTTCGAATAAATATTCCCTTTAAACCTTAGTAGAATCTTTTATGAACGATTTAGGTGAGGTATAAAGAAACGATTTCGAATTCGAACATGAATTTCTCCTGGAAGCTTAATAAATAGATTACGGTAAGCTTTCTTGAGATATTAGAAATTTTATATTTTTGACAATTTTCCAAAATGATTCCCGTATCATTCCAATAATAATTCCATTTAAACCTTACTAGAAACTTTTATGAAAGATTTAAGTAAGATATAATGAAGCGCTTCCGAAATCTAACACGAATTTCTCCTGGAAGCTTAATGGAAAGATTACGGTAAGCTTTATTGAGATAATAAAATGTTATATTTTTTACAATCTTCCAAAATGCTTCCAATATCCTTCCAATAAATATTTATTTTAAACCTTACTAGAATCTCTCATGAAATACTTAGGTAAGATATAATGAAACGATTCCGAAGTCCAACATGAATTTCTCCTGGATGCTTAATGGAAAGATTACGGTAAGCTTTCTTGAGATATTAGAATTTTATATTTTTGACAATCTTCCAAAAAGCTTCCCGTATCTTTCCAATAAATATTCCCTTTAAACCTTATTAGAATCTTTTAAGAAAGATTTAGGTGAGGTGTAATGTAACGTTTTCGAAGTCGAACATGAATTTCTCCTGGAAGCTTATTAACTAGATTACGCTAAGCTTTCTTGAGATATTAGACATGGCATCCTTCAAAGTAGTCCCCATTTGATTGAATAAGACGCTCATATCGATGTTTCCACTTATTAAAGCACTCTTGAAAGTCAGACTTCGGAATCGCCTTTAGTGCATTCGTCGCATTAGTTTCAACAAGTCTGTTTATTGTCTAAGGCGTTTCATCGGTATCTCAGACTACTGACGAGAAGGTTAGGAGTTGCTGGTGACGTTCGTATCCTCCAGAGGTCGCCTGAGTCTCTCCGCGCGAAGATATGAACGTAGATCGGATACTTTTGGGACAGACCTCGTATAATGAAAGGATTCCGAAATCTAACGTGAATTTCTCCTGCAAGCTTAATGGAAAGATTACGACAAGTTTTCTTGAGATATTAATAAGGTATATTTTTAAAATCTGCCAAAAAGCTTCGTGTATCCTTCCAAAAAATATTCCTTCAAAACTTACTAGAATCTTTCATGGAAGATTATAGTAAAGTATAATGGAAGGATTCTGAAATCTAACATGGATTTCTCCTGGAAAGTTGACGGAAAGATTACAGCGAGCTTTCTTAACAAATTGAAAATTTTATGTTTCCCAGCTTTATTGGCACGAAATATTGTATTAAGGTCACTAGGCAATGGTTAATGCCGAAATCCGCGCTCTCGTTTGTCTTTAGTTTAACATAGAAAGGAATCAGATACACATGTATAATTGTAACCAATGTCTCTGGTGACTTGGAAAAAATGGAAGATATTGAAACTCGTGTGAAATAATCCATAAAAATAATAAAATTCCTGAAAAAAATTAAATAGTTACTATTATATTCTAGTTAAAAAAACGCTTTTTCATCGGAAAAATCGCCTTTTTTTGTCTACGAGTTCAATAATTCCGTTTCAATCGTTCTGATTTTAGATTCAGCCTTAAACTACGGATCTTACAAAAAAAAATAATACCTACGGAGTCAAAAAAAAATTTTTAAGAACGATATTATGGAAAAATGAAAAATGAACACCATAATACGCCGCAGCTGATTCGACTGTGCCTCCATTTTGTAAGCTTCTATGAATTCCATAGGACCACTTTTTATCATTTATATATCAATTGGTTAACATTGGTGAAAATTATACATGTGTCCCTGATGGAAATAATTTATGTTGATAAATGTGCGAAAACGTGACAAAATATGTACAAATGTGAGAAAATATGAGGAATTATGAGAAAATGTGAGGAAATATGAGAAAATGTACATAAGTATGTGATTTCGAACAGTAGTGGCACGTTTTGTCACATTTTTGCACGTTTATGTACATTTTTTCATGTTTTGGCATATCTTTTCACATTTTATCACGTTTTCTCATAGAGATAGAAAAAGAAATTGTACATAATAGGTTCAGTGTGTATATTTATTCACGCTTTCTTACATTTATCCACATATTCTCATATTTATTCACATTTACTCACATTTTCTTACATTTATTTAAATTTTTCTCACATTCTTTCACATTTATTCACATTTTCTAAAATGTATTCACATTTATTCACCTTTTTTCACATTTATTCATATTTTTGCACAAAATCTATTTGTGTGAAGGGTATATTTTCATATATTTTCTCCTTTAAATATGTAAAAACGTAAGAAAATGTGCATAAATGTGTAAAAATATATACAAATTTGCCAAAATGTGCCACTACGGTCCGAAATCAGCCGCTGAAGCACATTTTCTCTCATTTTGCACATTATCTTACACTTTACACATTTGTCCAAATAAATTATTTCCACCAGATGTATCTGCTTCCTTTCTATGTTAAAATTAAGAAAAACGGGTCCGCCTATTCCGGCAATAACCATCATTGTCTATAGTGCCTTTAAATCTTACCAGAACCTTTTGTGAAAAATTGCGCTAAGCAATATTAGAGGGTTTGTAAAATATGACATTAATTATTTCTAAAGGTTGGAAAGATTACGGTGAGCATTATTAACAAATTAACAAAAATTATTCCCTACTCAACCACCACTTTATTGACCTTAAAAGCGGGACAAAAGTAGCGCGCATGTGATTCTCACAAATTTACTTTTTCCTGCAAATTTTTTTTTTGCAAATGCATTTTTTGAATTATTTTTCTCTATATTAATATATTTTGAATGAATTGTAGTTCTTACCAGAAGTGCCTCTTTTTACAGTAAGGTTACAGTGATTTTGAAATTTTCCACAATTTTTAAGCTATCAACCCCAAATTTCTTTTTTACAATATTGTAACATTATAGTAAAGATTTTTACCAAATTTCAGATCATTATATTCATTATTATTTAATTTATGACAATAATTGCATTAATTATCGGCGAAAATAGGTACTTTACCAAAACGTTCCTGCATCAATGGTCTCAGTGAATCAGTTTCAAAAAATTTGTGAGCACTTTGCAAGCCAAATACAAAAAAATTAGCTTTAGTTTTTATCTAAACATAACTTATTTCATTAAAAAAAATATTTAAAATGTATTAAAAAATCGGTTAAATTATCTATTTTTTTAGTAAACAAATATGATAAATCATATTTTATGAATGAATTTTACAATTATCTAATCTAAATTTCATCCAAATACCTCTAAGAATGTCTCCTGCAAGTTTCATCCGGATCCATAAAAAACATCGTCGCAAAGACACTTTTAAAAAAAAAATACGCTTTTTGAAAAAAACATTTTTTTGTCAGAATAACATTGGATAACGACGACTGAGCGAAGGAACCGATCAACTCGGCGCGCAATTAAAGAAGAGATTAACTCGGAGCGCGCCCCAAGAGTAGATCAATTCAGATATCGCGTGAAGGGCGGCTACTTTAGCTAATTATTCCTCGCTTTACGTTATGTTTTGACAACTCTAAAAAAATATAAAAACGAACATGACCGCAAAAAAAATCAATTTGTTATTTTAATAAAAAAAAATTTTTTTTCAAAATCAATATTTTTGTTATTTATGTTTTAAACGTGTTATAAAAAAAAAATTTTTACAATTTTTTATCAAAACGCTCTGTAACCTTACCTAAAGTCAATAAAGTTGACCACAGTTAAGTCGGGAGTAAAGTTCTATATGCAACACGAGAATAAAGTCGAGTATTCCCTGAAGTGATTACTGCCCTCGCTTTGCTCGGGCAGTAAACTCAGCCTCGATACTAATTTTCGACTTTATTCCCGTGTTTCATAATGTACTATTTTCTACAAGTATAAAAAAATGACATTTTCTATGCTTGCAAAGTGAATGGAAAATTGGGCATTCCGAAAAAGGCATGCATGAAAAAGGCCATATGGACACACTGTATTAAAAAGATACGATGTGTAACACGGATAGAAATGTTTTTTTCAGACTCGGAAGTTGATTTAAGTACTGGTGCTCGTCTCGGGCGCCTTCGGCGCCCTCGACTTTCGTTGGCCGGACCCATTTTTCATTCTCGCCTAGAAAAAAACAATTCCCCCCCCCCCCCCCGAATTGCACAATGTACTATTATATTTTAACAGCTTAACTGGAATTTTCCAAAAAACTTTCCGTCTCCTTCCAATAAATATTCCAATAAATCTTACTAGAACCTTTCATGAAAGAATGCACTAAGCACTATTGGGGAGTTTCCGAAATTTACCATGGACGTTTCCTGGAAGGTTACTGGAAAGATTACGCTGAGCATTCTTGACAAATTGATAAATTTTATATTTTACAAGTCTGCCCGAAATTTTTCAAAAGCTTCCCCTACTCTTCCAAGAAATATTCCATTATAAATCTTACCAGATTCTTTCGTGAAATATTGGGGTAAGCAAAACCGGAGGGTTTCCAAAATATGATGAGGATCACTTTTGGAAGGTTACCAGTACGATTACGGTGATCTCTTACAAACCCTCTTGTATCTTTCTATGAAATATTCCATTAAAAACTTATCATAATCTTTTATGAAAGATTTTGGGAAGCTTTGAGTTAATGTTTTTGATGTAAAACATGGATTCTTGTATTTTATATTTTATCAGTTTTTTTTTAATCTTAATTACGAAAAAGTGTGACAAAAATGTATGAAAGTGTGATAAAAGTGTCACAAAGTGTTATAAATCATGTTCCAACTACAACAGAAACTCACGATTTTATCACACTTTTATCATACTTGCAGCACACTTTATCACGGATTCATCACATTTCCCATTTCCAATAGGGTTGTAGTGGAAACGGCTACTAGGATAATCAGACTATATATAAACTATTATAAAAATTGAAAAATTTGGTCTACAATATCTGAAAATTAAGCTTGTTTGTGATGTAAAAATTACGGGAAACTTGTTAAGTTTTTCTATATAAGTAATAAGGGTACTCGTTAGCTAGACAGAGGGGGAGGGGGGGGGGGCTGGCGCCAGTGTCAGCGAGTGTCGACGGGGTCCAGCGCTAAGAGGGTAGGGGAGGGGGGAGCGTGCAGGTGTTCTGGTGTGAGGTCAGGAAGGTGTAGGTGTGAGCGGGAAAAGTGTGCGTGCGGCTTTCTTTGATTGCGCGTGCAAGAAAGCCTTGTGGCTGTGTATATTGTATAGGTAGCAGAGAATTAGTATGATGGATACTCGTATTATGCATCCGTGGACGATGATCTGCGCCGGTCCTACATCGGGGAGAAAGAGTTATTTTGTGAAAAGATTTTTAAAGCATATAGAAGTGTTGGTTAGTGTCAAATTTGAAAGGATATTATTTTATATGCGGAATGGCAGGAGGGTTACAGGATTGAGAATATGGAGATTGAATTTCGCAAAGATTTACCCCGAGCAGAGGACTATTCAAGTGACCCCGACGTGCGTAAATTAATAATTATTGATGATTTGATGCGCGAGGCTTCGAATAATACTACTGTAGATTTATTTACTAAGGGAGTCATCATAAAAATATAAGTGTAATATTTATAACACAAAATATTTTTCATAAGGGTCAGCGTGATATATCATTGAATGCAAATTACATGGCTTTGTTTAAGAATCCTCGAGATCGAGAGCAAATTCAGCACTTGGCGCGTCAGGTGTACCCGGAGGATCCTAAGTTTTTACAGGAGGCTTATTATGATACTACTATAAGCCTTTTTCTTACTTGCTTATTGATCTTAAACAAAGTACGCCGAAAGAATTACGTTTTAGAACTAGTATATTTCCAGACGATAAATATCAATATGTACTCGTATATATACCTAAATATTCTGAGAGTCATTATACAAAATTATTTTGAATATGAAATGTGGGTACATTTGAAATTTTTGTTAGTTATACTACGACAATGGCAGGGCGTGTATCGCGAGACCGTCACGGTCGAAGCCGCCGTCGTAATAAGACATATCCATTTGAGGACAAGTACTTGGCGCTTTTGCAGGCACTGCGGCATTTTAATACAGAGCAGCGTCGCGCTCTCTTACGTGATGCAGACCAAAAACTTGTAAAGTATATTTTCGAGTGTGCATTGAATGTACTGAGTGATGTAGTGTCTTTAAAAAGTTGCGAAAAAAGTAAATTGAAGAAATGTAAATCTACTTTACGAAATTTAATTGTCATTTCGGGTCGTAAAAGTGATTGGAAAAATAGTACATTATGTAACAAGGGGCAAAAGTGGAAGATTTTTCCCGCGGGTGAGTTTACTGCCCGAACGAGAATATTTGTCCAGAGGGTGCATTTCCTGCCCTAGCAAAGCGAGGGCAGTAAGCACCCGAGGGGAAAATATTCTCGTAAGGGCAGTACAATCACCCAAGGGAAAAATCTACTTTTGCCTCGTGTTGCATATAGTATTTTATTTCACTCTCCACTAAAAAGCCACTTTTTGGTCTTAAAATTTTAAATTTTTTGAAAATTTTACAAAATTGTTTAAAAATTTTGAAATTTTGGAAAATTTTGGGAATTTTGGAAAATTTCGGAAATTTTGGGATATTTTGTAAATTTTCGGAAATTTTCGGAAATTTTGGAAAATTTTGGGAAAAAATTTACTTTTGCCACGCTAATTTTACTTTCGCCCCGCTAATTTTACTTTTGCCCCGCTAATTTTACTTTTGCCCCGCTAATTTTACTTTTGCCCCGCTAATTTTACTTTTCTCCCCGCTAATTTTACTTTTGCCCCGCTAATTTTACTTTTGTCCCGCTAATTTTACTTTCGCCCCGCTTATCAGGGGCAAAATGTGGGCTTTCTAGTGGGGTGTGGAATAAAAAACGAATCATTGTTTAGAAAGGAGGAAACTTTTTGGCATACTTGTTGCCACCTGTATTGGATCTGTTTGTAAGTGCTTTTACACGTCGTTAACAAGAAAATAAAATAGATAAATAAATGAATAAATAAAATGCAGAGAGCAAAAAAGATGGTTTTGATTCCTTAAGAGAGTTTACAAAAAATGCAAGCAGGTGTCAAATCAATCAGTGACAATACGAAAACTGTTGAAAATAAAGATCTACCATCAAGCAAATCTTTGAAAACTGTACAAACAGAGGGAACTAATCTTTTTTTTACGTGTCGATAGTGAGGTGAGAAAAATTTTAGATTCAGAAAAATATACTACTAAGAACGAGAAATACAAAGACTTTTTACAAGTTTTACAAAGATATTTATGTTTTACTGAAGAAAAGCGCAAACCTGTAGAGTCTTCTTCACTAAATAGCCTTGATAGTACGAGTAGTATAAGTGGCGAATATATAATTTCGAGTTTACCAAAATTAAGCAAAAGAAAGCAAAACTTTTACTGGATCATTTAAAAACTATTAAGAATCGTATAAGCTGGAACGAGAATAGTACTGTAAATAAAGATGGTGAAAAAATAAAAGACTCGAATATAATAGACTTAATAAACGATGCAGCAAGAGTAAGAAAAAGTGTGAAAGCCGAAGAAAGAAAACAGTTTGTTAGTGTGCTTCGATCGACAGCAACGCCAAAAGAGTTTATTGGTAATGTGGAGTTATGGAAACTTGGTGATTCGTTGTCAAAGTCACGTTTGCGTTTTGGAAAGAGTATCAGTAGTAGTAGTAGGGAAGACGAACAAGAAGATAGTACAACTTTAATGGGTAATCTGTTTTCTAATACTACAATTAATAATTTTTAGTCCAAATAAGAGTAGCTAGCTTAGTAAACGTCGGAGGACAAGAACGTCTACACCGAAGTCCAAAGAAAAAACGTGGTTACAATTTACTAACTGAACGTGATGGATAATATTGAGAAACAGTATTTCGATCCAGAGAATGAAGCTGGATTTTCTGGTGCAAGAAATTTAATCAAATTGAACAAACGAGTAGCACCGTCTCGTATTAAGGATTGGTTGACGAGGCATGACGTTTATACTTTACATAAACCTATTAGAAAAAAATTTTCACGATTATATTATAATGTTTCTGGGATGAATCAAGTTTGGGAGGCAGATCTTATTGTTTTGACTTCTTTAAAAAGTTATAACGATAATTATTCGTACTTATCAGTTGTGATTGACGTACTCAGCAAGTTTTCGTGGGTACAAGTTTTACGTGATAAAACTGTTCTCGAGGTAACTAAAAGGTTTAAAAAAATTCTTGATAGTAGTAAAAACCGTTTACCGTGTATGTTACAAACAGATAGCAAAAAAGAATTTGTTGGCAGCATTTTTCAAAAATTTTTGAAAGAAAAAGACATCAAATTCCGAGTTGCACGTAACCCTGACGTTAAGGCTGCTGTTGTAGAAAGATTTAATAGAACATTGAAAGAGAGAATGTTTCGTTATTTCACTTATAAAAATACGAAACGTTATATAGATGTTTTACCAATGTTAGTAAAGGCGTATAATAACAGTACACATTCGAGTATTAAAATGGAACCTGCCTCAGTGACATTGTACAATGTCGAGAAAGCGAGAAAAAATATGTTGAAACGTTCTTTGAAAAATCAGATAAATTGAAAAAAGTCTAAATATAAAGTCGGTCAGTATGTGCGTATCAGTCAAGAAAGACATGTGTTCGAAAAAGGTTATGAAAAAGGTTGAAGTGAAGAGATTTTTAAAATTATGAAAGTGAAAAAAGACAAAAGTTATTTATTTACGAATTGTACGATCTAGGAGATGAAATTATTGAAGGATGTTTTTATCCTGAAGAATTGAGTCTCGTGCACAGTGATCGTGTATTACAACAAGAGTACGAAATTGATAAAATTATAAAAAGTAAAGGTAAAGGATCTAGAAAACAGTGTTTTGTTAGCTAGGTAGGATACTCTGATAAATTTAATTCTTGGGTTTCCGCAAAAGATCTAAAGAACTTATAAAAATGTATCAAAACGACTTTTCTATCACTCTTCCGACCAACAGTTCTATGCACTTTTACCCTAGTTATTCAACAATCAGTTTTTCGACAAGATTGCCACGAGAAATAGAGTTACACGAAAAGTGACAAGTAGGACTTTCAGAAATTCACATACCTTGTATTACGCTGCTTTTACGATTCGCGGATACAAAAATATCACCCGACGGTGTAAAAGAAGCATTTTACTTTCAACATGGAATATATGACTCTATACACAACTTAGTACAAGCTGTAAATGAGGCTTTGTTTTAATATCACGGAAATCAAGTAAATGAGAAATTATTTTACGATGAAAAAGGAGGTTATGTGTCTATAAGGGAGTACACACAGGATAAAAAGACGACTGCACTTACGATAGCTGTAAAACGAAATCTTGGTTTTCAGAACGGAGGTGTATATTCATCCACCCCCGGGGAGAAAAATATAGTTGGAGAAAATATAATGTTGATCGCTAAACAGCCTGCTAGATGTCTCTCGCATGCTATTCCCGACCAACTCTTTGTTTACTCTAACATATGTGAACCATGTATTGTAGGAGATGCGCATGCTCCCTTACTGCGTATCGTCAATCTAGAAGCAAACCAATACAAATATGGCAGTACAATTATTAAACGATATGCCCCGGTAAGTTTTATACCTCTTCTTAATAACCGATTTGAAAATATCGATATCGATATAAGAGATCAGTTCGGAAAGCCTATAGCATTCGAGTTTGGAACGTTGACCGATACACTTCATTTTAAGAGAGAATTTTGAAAATTAGTTACTACGACGCTTATTACAGTGGGCAAGTAGGCGCTGCAGGCCGCGGTGTGGCCAATGTGTATGTAAGATCGCGAGGACAGCAAGGACATGGTGTGAGGTCGTTCCTGGCTGGATTATTTAGACGAGCTTTGCCATTTATCACTCGAGGAGCACGAGCTGTTGGACGAGAAGCTCTTAAGGCTGGTATGAATGTACTTAACGATGTAACTGAGAGTAATATGTCGTTTAAGGATTCTTTAAACAGTCGTTTAACCGAGTCGGGTAGGAACAAGAAGCGTTCAAAGAAAGGTAAAAAAAAAGCAGTTAAAAGATTGGTTAAGAGAAAAAAAAAACAAGAAAAAAAAAGAAAACAGTGAAAAAATCAGTGAGAAGAAGACGTGGAAAATCTAGTAATCGAGAAATTCAAGATATTTTTGACTAAAAACTAATAATAAAAATGTCTTTCTTACATCAATCAAACTGTGAGTGTCTGAAATCGGAGCTTGATTTATTCACATTGCCTATGGCACAAACTACTATTGAATCGTCATCATATGTGGAATACAAGCCTGTTTCTTCTCTTTCCGATCAAGCATCACTCGAATTTTTAATCGCCGGAGCAGGTGAAGAGTATATAGATCTGGCGCATACGATGATCAGAATCAACGTTCAGCTAACGCCATACCACAAGGATAATGATCCGCTTGTAGCACCTGTAAACAACTTTCTACACTCCATGTTTAGTCAAGTGGACGTCTTTTTCAATCAAAAACTAGTGACTCTGGCTAATACAAACTATCCATACCGAGCATATATTGAAACTTTATTAAATTACGGACCTGACGCAAAAGCATCACATCTTTCGACAGTATTATGGTCAACAGACACTGCTGAAAAAATTGATGTTATGCCTGGAGAAGCCAATGATAATAACGGTCTTTTGCAAAGACAGTCGTTTATAAGCAAGGGAAAAACTATAGATTTACTGGGAAGACTCCACGCGGATATCTTTTCGCAAGATAGATTTCTTTTAAATGCAATCGACATAAGAGTTCGCTTAATACGTTCAAAGGATGAATTTTGATTAGAGGATGTATCAGACAATAATTACAGTGTTCATACATCAGAAGCAAGTTTAATTGTGCGACGCGCTAAAATAAATCCAGGCGTTTTAGTAGCCCATGCTAAAACATTAGCCACAACAACCGCGAAATACCTACTGACACGCGTAGAAGTGAAGTCTTTTACTATGCACAGTGGTATACTTGGTAATTGTTTAGACAATGTTATTATCGGACAGCTGCCAAAGAGACTAATCATAGGGTTCGTGAATAATAAGGCTTTTAATGGTGATAAAAAACTGAATCCTTTTAACTTTCAAAAGTATGGCATAAACTATTTGCCACACTACGTTGATGGCACTCAGATACCAAGTAAACCATTACAGCCGAAATTTAACACAGCGTCACCACTATATGTTGATTCTTACCACCCACTATATTCAGGTACCGGAATACACTTTTTAAATGAAAGCTTTTTACGTGAATTCAAAATTCATATAAAACGTGTTCAATTTTTCACAAAAGATCTACGAAGACATGTTTTTATGTACATTGGATGTGTCTATTTTAAAGACCATCAATAGTCTGATCTGTTCACATACCACACACCTCTATGTCTTTTGTCAGTTCTTCAAGTCGTATTGAAATCTCTCGCTCTGCTCCTAACTCAGATTTTCAGAGAATTAATGTGTGAATGAATGAAATAAATCTTTAAACTCATTAAAAATCCCATCTTTCTCTGTTAATTCACAAATTTTTTAATTAATTTCTTTGCAACAAATCTAAGCTGCTCTCTTATTGTCAGTCTCATTTCAAATTCAGCATTATTAGTTCCCTGATTTGAGAACCACCAAAAACACCTTCATTGATTTTTGCTTTAAAAATATTGCAAAATTTGTCGAATATATACATAAAAACATCACTCTCCAATACCCTCATTGTTTGAAAAGCTATTTAAATAAGTCGAGTTTGATATGTAAAGGTGAAACGATTACATAATAACTAAAAATGATAGCCTCTTTAACAATATTCATAGATCCTAGAGTTAAATCTTGCCTGAGTTGCCAAACTTTTTTTACCCAATGTTGATCTTTTGCATGACTAGTACACTTAAAAAAAACTAAATACTTTGTTCCACTTTGTTGACCTAATAAAATACTGGTTATTTTCAAATCTCAATTAAATTGCCACTTTTAAATATATATCGTATTTTAATTTTTCAAACTGAAAATAGAAACTATTGTATTTCTTTTTAAAGAATACTCATTGGTCAATCGGTAGAGGATACACGTGTACATTCTGAAGCAAGACAGCTTTAAAAGTCCTTTCCGATGAATCAATAAATAGTCGCCAGTCACTAGCTATTTCATTCAATACATCCATATTCATTTATGAGTCCTGCAACAGAATTGCAAGGAACCAAACCCTTTGTTTTTGAGAAAAATTTTCGAAATGGACGATCTCGATCACAATAAAAACTGACTTTAGTACCTGGAACTAAACAATTCTTTTCTTCTAATCTTGAAGCTAAGAGTTCGGAAATCTCTTTCGAAAGATCTGCGTGCCGAACCAAGTCCCTTAGCTCATCTTGTTTAAAACGGTGGGCATTCTCCCGTTGACCACCTTCATATTCTTGCGATTCATTCAATTCGACGCATTGCTGATCTTTAAATTCTTGAAATGACATTCTTATCTATGTGATGAGTTTCCATTTTAGAACCTTCGTCAATAGACATCTGATGTTTCCTTTCATCCTATCCAGTAATGACTAAAACAATTTTAGTTACAGATTGAACAGATGCATAGGATATTGCAGAATCATTCTTTTTATTGTACCAAAATATATTAGTCAAGCAGAAACAGCAATCCGTGATTTAATCTGTTGACTCTTACCAGATCATAGGCAAAGAAAATGTTTATTTCTTCTTACATGTGATTCGCAAAAAGCAAGAAATGCATAATATTTTCGAGATTCAAGAATTGTTCATTTCACTATCATCTATATTAAAACAGACCTATTTCTTCCCTTAATATGAGTCTAAGTTCGAAAAAAGGATTTGACCTCCAAATGCCCTTCAAATGACCTCTAAGGATCACTTTGACGAAAAGGTCGAAGCGTATCTGGACGTAAAATTTTCCGTTCTTTCAGAAATCGGGGTCGAAAAAATCATATCGATCGATTTAAGGGGTTTGACCTTCATTTGACCTTGAACCAGTCGTGCTGGGGTCATATGGACACCGGCATCGTGATCAGCAACCCCAAAAACATAAAGATCAATTGAGATCAGAAATGCTCCGCCCGGATTTCATATTGCGGTCCTGTGTAATTAATAAGCTAACCAACCATTCTAGCTAACTTTCTACCAGAGTAAACATTAGTAAAAAATTGAGCAGTATGGTGGCAATGTTGCTCCAATATTGCACGTATATCATATTTGCAAACAAACCAACAAATTAATAATACAGGGTAAATTATATTTAGCATATACCGAATATTGTACTAAAATTTCACAGAATAAAAGAATATTGTAACTGCAAACAGCGATGTTAAGATAATATTATCTGCTTATATATTCTATTGTTTTCTAATTCAAAAATAGTTTTATTTACAAATTCCAAATATTGTACACGGGTTTCAAAATATTAAGAAATATTGCTGTAGGTTATATAGAATTAAATTATTTGAAAAATCTATGAAGAATTATATATATATATATATATATATATATATATATATATATGTGAGAATGTTCACTTAAAATTTTATAATATTGTTGCAATATTGCCACATTGTTTATCTGGAGATTTATATAACAATTTAATATACATTTTTTCTGAAAAAGAAAAAAATTAAATTAATAATATTTACTAAACATTAATCAACGATTGAGCAGTCTGGCGGCAACGTTGCTCCAATATTGCACGTACTTCATACGGAAAATATACTCTGATAAATAATGCAAAAACGGACATAAGGGTTCATGACAATATTGCCTGAAAATTACAATTATAACAAGGTTATATTCCTTATACACAATATTAACAAACCTGGCGTATCCTAAAAAACAATATTGGGGCAATATTGCCAAAAGATTGGGTGCTATATGGACTATGTCAGTGGTGGACAAGAAAAATTATTTCGTAAACAACTTTTATTTAATTATTACTACTATTTAACTTTAAAGTCATTTTTATCAACTCTTTATTTTCATAACTTCCAGTTGCGTTTTGCAGCACTAGATTATATTTTTTGTTCAAAATGTATTGTAATCTACTTTTTAAATATATGTTTTATAAATGTATTGCAATGTCCCAATATCATATAACATGATATTATATTGGAAGTATAAATTAAATCCTTTTTATATCAAATTCGTCCATAACTGGCTTGCAGATTCTCTGAGGTCCGTACAAAGCGGAGACACCGAAAATAAGATTGTGTTTCAATATCGGTGTCCAATATAAGATGTAAGTATTAGTGAGTAGGTAGCTCGGAGTAAGGAGCGAGGATATGCTCCACTTATGATTAGATACTCGGTGACTCGGCTGCAGCCCTTTTGGGTTGACCACCTCATCGTGTAGGATACTATAGAATGTAATCCTTGGGTCTATTCAATAATAATTATTTAACAATAATGAATTTATTACTTAAACAAATAAGAATCTTTTCACTAAATGAGACCTATTGATTAAAGTTTTTTAGTATAAATAAAATATTAAAAACTTAATTTAGCTATAGAATTTTTTTAATAGCAAGTTTTACTTAATAGAATACATAAATCCAAGCTGATCAAACCTCACCGATGGCTATTACGCAAAATGATCAAAATCGTGTCCTTTTTTGAAAGACTGCACTGATATATTAAGGGTGGTTTAGGGGACTTTAACTAGTTGAAATAATTTATTTTTATATATTATTATGCACAAAAACCGCTGCTAACTGCTTTAGCAGAATACTTTCTCAAAGAGAGGTCCTGAAAAATTGAGTCAGAGAGGCTTATAACAGAAATTCGAACTGAATAAAATATTGCTATAATAAATTCACTAAGTTCAAGCGTTCAAGTATTGTCAGTCTGAAAAAATCTTTAAACTCGAATTATATTTTTTATGTCTGGACGCAAGAAATACATAATTATTGTTAAACAAAAAGTTTTTGAGTCCTTCAAAAGATATAGTTAATTCAAGAATATGTACTTTTTGCTTTTAGGTATGTGATATTTTTATAAATTTCAATATTCTCGAGGATGCTGAATCAGAGCAAATAGTTTTTCTAAACCTGTCTGTATGAGTGTTTACATATTTTTTTTAAATTTTGTAATATCTATCCAACGAAAACTCTTATTAAGGGGGAATATACGTATAAATTATGAAAAACTCGAATTTTTCTATAATTTAATTTTGATTTACAATCTATAAATAACTTAAAAATAAAGTTTTAGTTATGCATAAAGACATAAAAGAAATTTTACAGGCTTTAAGTCATTATTTTTAAATTACTATCTCTTTCAAAATTCGCGCATTTTTTGGTAGTTGCTCTGATCGTAGCGCCGTACTACGTTGAAAGGCTCAACCTAATCTTATATTCTTGTGTGTTTACTTGCAAAGCTATTAAGAAGTATAAGTATTTACAAGATCATAAAAAATATTAAAAATGGATTACTGTGATACATTTATTCAATCCGATAAGTCATCTTATTTTATCAGTAGCTAATGTAATTTTTGAATGTACTACTTTGTGATATTTTTTTTCAATAAATCAGCATACCGTACCAAGGAAAAGGAAAGATCTCAGTCAACTGCTCATGAGAAAAAAATAAGTTTGAGTCAAAGGGATGACATCTAGAAAGATATTCAAATCTATTACTGGTATGTAAACTACTTTTACTTTTAAGCGTATGATTTTTCTATTTGATACTAAAGTAACATTAATTTCTTTCAGGATACAATTGGCACGAACTGTATGATTGAGATGATGAAATCATGTTTTGTATTTGAGAACAGCTGCTGAAGTGGATCAGTATGTTATAATATGATCTGAGATGTAATGTTTGAAGATATTGTAACATTAGTGAAGTGTAACTTTAAATGCAATTTTCTCATAACTATATTTTCAGAGCTTGCGCGTAACCTTCAGACTGAGCTGCTGCATGGATTTTGATAATTCAGGTCTTAAAATGTTCCTTTTGAATATTATTTTGGACTGAAGCTATTTAGAAACCTCTAAGAATTGATTATCATGTGAGTATTCTAGTCTAAGTGTGAAAAAATGACAATTTTAATAATAATGATAATTATTCTGGCTTTCAGGTCGTCAAAAAATTTAAATAAATTAAAGTCAATTTTTCTAACTAGCTTCAGTCCAAAACGACATACAAGCGGAGCAATTTAAGACCAGCATGACCAAAATAAATGCATCGCTTGAGTCTGGAGGGTACGTGCAAGCAAAAAAATGTTCATAGACTCATATCTCCCCCTGTAAGAGGGGGAACGGTCTCGTCAGGGATGATTTTTATAAGAAATTTATTTAACTTTAAGAATCTACTCGCACATATATTTTAATTATTTTCCTTTTATTTTTACAGATGGAAATCTTCAAAAAATGCTATAGGTATTTTACCCCCGTAATTAATATGATATCAATGCCAAGTGAATAACGCAAAGTACATTATTAATAAAAATTTCGAATTTTGCAAAATTGAACAAAAGGTTCAAAATCATAGTATTTCGCAAAAATAGTTTCAAATTGTAAAATATATTAATTGACTTAAAATCATGTATATTTTAAAATTATAAACAAAATTTTTGAACATATATAGTTAAGATTCAAAAATTATTTCTGTATTGGCTAAAATTACCGATTTTCAAAAAATACGTATTCAAAATTCAATCGCATTTCTTCCACTAAAATATCATTACGGTAATTTCTATATATAAATTGGAATAAATTTACGCCCATATCAAGAAACCGTTCATCTTTTCAATATGTTTGACGTATAGAGAAAAACAAATTTTTTTGCTTAATTTTTACAAATTATAAAAATTATTTGATCGTGATCTTTTACGAACCAAAAACTTAAAAATTATTGCTAGAAATATCAATCGAAAGAAAATTATGTGTAAATTATAAAAACATTTATTTTTTCAACATAATTAACATATAAAATAAAAGAATATTTCCATTTTTGAAATATTTTTTAAGTACTGTTTTTTTAAAAACTAACGCTTTATTATCCATTAAGCTCCTAAATCTAATCAGTTCTAAGTTGAACAATACCTCATATGTGTGCAAACTTTCAGGTCGTAACATGCTTTCTTGAAAGAGCTATCGCAGAACAATTTTATGTCACATACACACATACATATATACATACATACATACAGACAGACCTTTTTAAAAACCTATTTTTGCTGAATAGATCTCGTTTTTTTCTTTAACTTCTTGCCTTAATATGCAGAATGGCGGGAGGGATACAGAATGGAGAATATGGAGATAGAATTTCGCTTGTTCGTCAAAACCGACGATTTATGAGTGTACATTGAATGTGCTAAGTGTGGTAATGTCTTTGTTTATGAGGACTTTTAAACGAAAGGACGTTTGACCGAATCGGACATTTGACCAAATGGGGCATTTGACCGAATAGGACATTTGATTGAATAGGACATTTAATCGAATAGGGCATTTGACCAAATAGGG
The DNA here is from genome assembly GCA_949152435.1 of Gastracanthus pulcherrimus. NCBI lineage: Eukaryota > Metazoa > Arthropoda > Insecta > Hymenoptera > Pteromalidae > Gastracanthus > Gastracanthus pulcherrimus. Next base: position 118,012,687 of record OX424576.1, on the reverse strand, counting down.
CATTTGACCGAATAGGCAATTTGATTCAATAGAAGATTAATTAAAAGTCAATTTATCAAACTCAGACAAAAGAGTCTAATATCAGGCCCGTGCTCTATAAACCCAACTTCGTTACTTCTATATATCTTTGTTTGGATCGCTTGCACTTTCAGCGGCCATTCTCTCTCTCTCTCTCTCTCTCTCTCTCTCTCTCTATCTCTCTCTTTCTCTCTCTCTCTCTCTCTCTCCTCTCTCGTCGTCGTGCGTCTGCTAGGTACACCTGCTCGTGTTTTGGCTCCTGCATTTACGCCCCACTCTGCCGCCTCCTGTATCTGTGAGCCGGTCTGTTGTAGTGCCTGCATAGTGGAGCATATAAACTATCGTTTGATAATAAATCACAGCTTCCACTGGTCAATCGACACGGCTTTCAACATCCAAGAAGCAACAACACCCGGCCAGCTTTTTTGAAGTTAAGTGAGGTGAAAATGGCAGAGTGGCGGGAGCCAAGCACGAAACATAATTAACTCAGCGGTGCCACAACCATCTGGACACACTGCATGCAGCACCTATACTACCAAGGCGCCTCCTGCCGACTCGAACTGCAACAACGCGACTACTGAGGCGACACCTGCTGCATCTTAGACACAACACCATTACCTTCCACGACTCATCTTTGTCGCCACCAACATCATGGTCGACAGCTGCGCCATCTGCGGGGAGGTCCCTAGGAGCAGCAACTCGCTACGTAAGTGCTGCATATGTAATATAACCTGTCATCCGGCGTGCAAGCCTCTTGCAGTAATTACCCTCGTGCAACGAAGTGCTCTACAGCTTCAAACCAAAGCTGTAGCGTGCCAGGCATGCATCGACTCGAAGAGGTCGATGTTCGAGTAGGCAGTCACGCGCGCGACGAACGCTAACAACATGAGTGGGAAAGAGAAAGAACTAGCCGCGTTCACTCCGACCAATAAAAAGCCTGCAATAGCTGCGCGTGCCAATCAGACGAGCAAGGCCGCGCCCACCAACTCCTCACTCTCTCCGTTGCAGGGGCTACGCCCCGCCCCCCACCAGCAGCCTACTCCGGTTGGCCGCGCAGTCTCCTGTGACGACACTAGGCCCGCCCACTTCCAGCATGGGAGTTGAGCACATCGGGAAATCCTCAAGTGACGTCATGGCCAAGAGTACAGATTCAAACCGTGCATATGATACATCGCAGTCTTTCACTTCTAAGAACAACAGCAGCGTTAATGACGTGAATGCGTCCGTCATTCGAAAGTTAGACAGCACTGCTTTAAAAAAGGGAACGACGGTCTCCTGCCTGGTGGAGTACGCGAATTCAACTTCAAATAACATTGACAATGCACTTGCTAGACATTGCACCTCTATTGAAGGTAGATTGGAAGAAATTGTTAATAGGCTAAATACGTTACCAGCAGTACATACTTTAGCTCTTTCAATTGAATCAAAGCTGCAAAAAATTGAGGAAAAATTGTCGAAACAACACTCCCAGCTGGAGGAGATGAAAAAAGAAAAGCAAGTTCTTTGCCAAGAAATAGACAATTTAAAAATCAATAATAAAATATTACATGACAGTAACGTCGACACAAACAATTTGTTGAACAAAATTGAGCTAAATTACAATACGGTATTACAAAAAATAGATAATTTAAAGCAGACTAACTTTGAGTCACAAACTAAAATTGATAATTTTATAATAAATACTTTTGAAACTGATTTCCAAAACTTAACCAATAAAATTAATAGAGTTAAAAGTGACAACAAAGATATAATAAAGAATATAGGAAAAATAATAACAAAAGAAAACTTTATCTCTACATATACAACTACTATTAATAAAATTGAGAGTAACGTAGAAAATATCCAAAAAAATAACCAACTTATACTAAACAAAATTGAAAACCAACAAATGGCAGTGCTCCTCAGTACACAAAACAATACCGTTTCTCAGACTAGTACACACAAATGTAAAAATAATAATGCGTTTATTACAAATAGTAATTTACTCGACAACTATAGCAATATAAACGATACAAATGACAATTGTAATAACAATAATGACGGCTTCAACAAAGTTGTAAATAACAAAAAAAAATTATCTAGTCGAATAAATAATAATAATATTGATAATGATGGTGCTGCAGCATCACCTGCACGAAGTACGCGGGTGAAAATGGTTGATGGAGAGACAATGCACAGTAAAAACAGTAAAAACGGTAACACGCATCTAATAATTTCCAACATATTTGACGGTGATGTCTCCAAGCGTGTAGACGTTGCACACTCAATACTGTGCCGTGTCCTACCTTCAACACATAAATCAGAAATAATAAGCACACGCCTGCTTCGGTCAGAGGAACCGACAGCTGCGGCATCAGCAGATGTAAATAGCGAACGCAGACGGTCACCATGGGTTGTTACCCTGTCCAGCAGCGCGTAAGGCGAGAAAATTATGCGAGCCAAAAAACAAATCACTGGCTTTCATGCTAAAGACGTCGACACTGCAGCTCTTGACCAGGACACAAGGAATGGGATTATTAATGGGAAAATTTTTATAAATGAATTATTAACAAAGGACTGTTTTATTAAATATAGAAGTCTCAAGGCTCTTGCGATGAGACTTAATTTTAAATATGTTTGGCATAGAGGGGGCCGTTTCCTGGTGAAGAGCCGTGATGGCGATGTCTCTCATGAATTTTCGTCTGCGGCAGATCTACAAACAATAGTGGCATCATATGCCACTGATCAACCATCACCAACCGTAGATAAGACAACAAAAAATGTTGTAAAAGAAAGCGCAATTGACAAGACTGTTATTCCGTCAATAGGTCAAAAAGAAACTGTCGCAAAAAATTGACTATCTGCAGACACTGCTGGGGGGGTTCGCTGTAGGGGACTGAGAGCAGGTTTTGTCAATGTTACCTCTCTATGGGGCACATTGACATGATTAAACAACACCTTTCAGCTAGTCCTGCCTACCATCTCTTTGGAGTTGCTGAGTCGCACCTTGACCCTGTTGTTGGGAGTGATCGCATTCAGATTGACGACTATTCACTAATTAAACTTGATCGCAACAAACTAGGGGGCGGCTGGTCATGTACATTCATAACTCTTTCAAGGCCAATTTAATATGCAGCTCTCCAACCACACGGGAGGGCAGGCCATTTATACCTGAATACTTAATGTGCAGTGTTCAGCAGGGCAGCCTTCCCCCCGTCTTTGTTGCTTTGGTATACAGACCACCACACGTACCGTTTTTACAGGGCTATGACTTAACAGACAAACTAACAACACATACGCAAGACTTTAGCCATAAAATTATTATGGGAGATCTGAATGCGAATCTATTCGGAACGTCAGCCGATGCAAGATTTGTTAGGCGGTTGGCTGATAATCTCAACCTTCAAATAGTTGATCATGGTGCGACTCATCATCTCACAGATTCTCACACATGGATTGATGTGATCTTGACAGATAATAATGACGTTGTACTGAGCAGCGACAATCGGCCAGCGCCTTGTCCCCGTTATCATAACATCATAGAGGTCGAGATTGGGGTCGAAACTTCTGCATCCCCTGGAAAAAATAGTACACGACCAAATAACTGACTTTTTACGAGAAAACAATACTTTGGACCCGATGCAGACTGGTTTTCGACAGCATCACAGTACACAGACAGCACTACTAAAACTGACGGAAGACATACGATCAGGCATTAACAACAACAAAAATCGATTGACTATTTTGTTGATGTTTGATTTTAGCAAAGCATTCGACACCATCTCACACACTAAACTGCTGCGTAAGCTGATGCGCATGGGATTCTCCAGGAGTGTTCTCCTGTGGCTTAAGTCATATATAATGGGGAGACGACAGAAAGTCGTCACAAATACAAAAGGGGATTCAAGTTGGCTAACCACCAATCTTGGCGTTCCACAGGGCTCAGTCCTGGGACCCTTGCTTTTCAGCCTTTACATAAACGACTTACAAGACGCACTAGACTTTGATGGTGTAGAACACATACCATACGCTGACGACCTGCAAACCTACACTCAAGTGACCCTGACAGGGCTTTGTGATGATATCGGTCGCATGTCGGCTGTAGCACGAGCAGTGCCGAATTGGGCATCGTCAGCTGGCTTGCGCCTCAATGTCGGCAAGACAAAGGCGATTATCTTTGGATCTGATCACAACATCAAACAGGTTCAGAACCTTGACTTGCAAGGCATTGAATAGTTTAAAATTATTCCGTTCTTGCACCACAGAGATACTGCGGAAGCAGCTGGCATGTGCACTGGTACTACTTCACTTAAACTATTGCTCAGTGGTTCTTCTTGACGTGTCAGTGGAGCTTCAGACACGTGTACAACATTTACAGAATTCATGTGCGAGATACATATGTGGTGTTAGGCGTGATGAGCATATCACCTCCTGCAGGGAAAAACTGGACTGGTTGGATCTGAAGGTGAGGAGGGAATATTTTATGGGGCTGTTGCTTTACAAAGCGGTTGTCATGCGGCAACCACCATATCTTACTGCCCTCTTTGAAAAAAACCAGGCCAGGACTTCAAGTAGGGGTGGTACGAAGGAGCTCTCGATTCCGGGATCACGCACCGATAAGGGCCTATTCTCGTTTAGAGTGCAAGGTACGCACCTCTGGAATTCGCTCCCAAGCAGTGTGAGGTGCCTGCCATCTTTTTGTAAATTTAAAACGGCGTTAGGCAGGCACCTTAAACAATTACATTGTGACGGGAATACACAGAAGTGAACTTTTCAAAAATCGGCTAATACATTATTTTGTTCATTTCTGTGTAGTCCTAATCTAACTCAGACATTTATTTAGGTTATTTATTTATTTAAATTATTTATTTATTTAATTTATTTATTTATTTAAATTTATTTATTTATTTAAATTTATTTAATTAATTAATTTATTTATTTATTTATTTATTTATTTATTTTATTTATTTATCTAACTTATTTATTTATTTGATTTAGTTATTTATTAATTTATTTATTTTATATGTTAAGTGTTAAATATGAATGTATTTATTAGCGTAAATTGTAAGAGTGTCATATGAATGAGTGTGATTTTATTTTTTCGACGTGATAGTTATACGTACAAAATTTCGTAAAGTGTGTGTATGTATTCCTTTTATTTTTATCGTATTATGTTATCTTTATTTTATTTATTTTATTTTATGTATTTGACGAAGCGTGTTCTGTGATGTGCCATTTGACTATGACTAGTTCATTATATGTAGATTTTATGTATTAGATGAAGCGTGTTCTGTGATGTGCCATTTGACTATGACTAGTTCATTATATTTAGATTTTATAAACTGACGAACTGTTACAGTGAATAATGTTATTTTTTATATAAGAAACGCAATAATTGAATGTTAAATGTAAGATAAAAAATCTATAATACTGACTGATATTTTAATTATTATAACTATACATGTGCATGCAATTGTAAGAATTTTCGTCTTTGTTGAATAAACAGTATATCTATCTATCTATCTATCTATCTATCTCTCGCTCTCTCTCTCTCTCTCTCTCTCGCTCTCTCTCTCGCTCTCTCTCTCGCTCTCTCTCTCTCTCGCTTTCTCTCTCTCTCTCGCTCTCTCTCTCTCTCGTTCTCTCGTAAGATCTTAAGCGTTCGATCGCATGATTTCTTGCAAGAAAGAACATGTGCGAGCTTTCTCCCATTTTCTTTCTTTCCGATTTCGGCGAAGCCAGAACAAAACTAATTGTTCTCGTTGAGCTCGCTCTCTTCCAGTTTGACCGCAGCTATGGCAATTTCGGTGCGCGTCTCGCGACGCCTGCATTCGTGATCGCGTGTTAAAGTTATTTTCTTTATTTAAACTTTACACCAAACACGGACATGTAAATAGTTATTTTTAAGAGTAATTAAAGGTCAATTTTACTAAGTAATTTTTAGGCACTCGCCCTATCCTCATACAGAGGCTCTATAGGAAGTATAGAATGCCATGTACTCTATGATATACAGAATAATAGCTACAATGGTCGAATACCTTATGGATTTGACCAAAAATTCATTCTCCGTATAATTCGGTACATTATTCCATGTAACTCAAAACAGTTTTCTACACCGGTTAGACACTCTTAGAAGCTTCCCTTCAAAAGTCCGTCCGTGCACGGCAGCTAATTTCAATGAAAAGCCCAAAAAATACTGCTCTTTCTGGCATAACCCATGGTAAGATGGGTCAAAATATGATAAAAAAATTCACAAGTACTTATTATACATTCTCCCGACCTTTCTTCGAGTTTTTGTCAAATCAACTTAATTAGCGTAAGTACAAATAGGCCATCAGAATTATATTTGGTCGCACTCAACAGTCCCATAATCTAAATTTGAAGTTTCTGACGTTGCCAAATTCTTTATAAAGAACTATAATACTGCGTTACACTACACGCAAATTGTGTCGCGTCCGAAACCTCCCTTGCCATAAGAAAGTTTGAAAGGCCTAGTTTAATTGCTTTTCAAGAAATCCGGATGGTCTCGCTTGTAAATACTAGGCGCGTCGTAGCACCGCACACTTGACACCCGATACGCGGCTGTACCGACTTCAAGTTCAGACGTGCAGCTGATCACCATCGCGATGCATTTCTTTCATATGGTAATACAGTACACTATTATGACGTCGCACGAATCTCCCTAAGTTACTCTTATTTTAAATGTTAATCTATTTAAAAAAGGAAGATACGACACAACTTTCCTATCGTCAAATAATAAATACAATCAAATCTTGCAGACTATAATTGAATCGTATATTTTTAAAATAATTTAAGTACAAAATCATAAATATTGAGGAAAACAATAAAACTGTCTATTACTACAGGAATCCGATAAATAAAATTAATTATAATTATATATTAATATAATCAATATGGTTTTCCAATAACATATATTATTTTTCATCTCATACACATTCATAGTAATATAAAATGTTTGTGTTAATTTACTATTACAAGTAATACTGATAAACAATTTGTTATTTTGAAAATGCTATAATTCTAGACAGATAAATCGTTTGGAAGAAGAGATGATTGATATCGAAAATGATACACATAAAACTGCAAAACAATCCAATAAATATCAAGGAAGATAGTCAATTAACAAATTTAAGTTAACATTATGCAAATCTTATAAACAAACTTAAGTAGAACAATATTAAATAATTATCTTTCGTTTTAGTTTGTTAATCATATGCCAAAGCCGCAATATACGGGAGCACGTGCGCGCTCGATAGATATTTGGGTAGGGTTCGGTTGTGTTGGGTAATTTGCGCTGCTGTCGGTTCCTACCTCTACTTGAGTGGGAATTGAGAAACAAACAGTGACCTTATATATACCTAGTCTTAATTGTAGACCTGGAACTGTCACGTGACTGCCTAACATGATTGATAATATATACCGTCAAATATGTTACATATTATTTATCTTCATTCGTAGCAAGAGTATTTGACTTACATTTTACTATTTATTTATTTAAACAATAATAATTACTTTACAAAAAGTTTTCACACTTCACATTCGTAACATAGCATTTAGTTATGTATATTTTTTATAGTTAATGATTACTACTCCGCTTCGGTGATTCCTCATTTACCTTGAACGGCTAGCTTCGCATGAGTTCTCTCCGACGAGGTTCTGTTAGGTATAGGAAATCAGGATGAATACTTGTTATAAATAATGACACTCTAAGTTATAACATTTAAGTACCTAGGCTTTATTTCTTAATCTCGACGGTCGCTATATATATGCACAATTATCTTAACTTCTATGGTCGCACGTCGCTTCGAATGACCGAACCACCACGCGTTCCCGAGACGATTCTTTACTAAATTACCGATACGCATACCCCTCTAAATCGCCCACTTTTTACCGGTTTGTTTGCCTGAGTTATAAGCTACTATGTTCCCCACTAACACGTCCCGATGTAATATCCGAATTATAAAAAATCGCCGCGCACTGAATGTTCATTAGGTGTCACACCACCAACTCACGATTTACATCCGTATAATATAATTATAAATAAAAATGCTTTGTTACCACCCTGTTGAGATGCTGAAAGTTCGTTCGACAGTTCAACAGTCGACTCACCGCAGTTTCCCAAAATGTCTACGTTTCATGTGTTGAGTTGCTCGTTCCTTGCACTGTCCCCCGCGTTATACCCGATCGCAAATCTTTAATAATTACTCTAAACAACCTCTAACTACAACTAATACTCTCTCACTTAACAAATGTAACAAATCTAACAAACAACAATAACTTTAAATATACTCCTATTCAAATCTCAATTCTAAGTCTCGTATACGTGTTCTCCGATAGACGCGTGGGCAGTCAGTCGAACTTTTGGGAGGCCGGAAATCTTCTGCAAATTCGGCTTTTCCCCGCCTATGTTCAGCCCGCACACACTTCTTCCTCCTCTTCATAACTCCCTTTTGATTGGCCTTGATTTCCTTTAAATTAGGAAATCAAGGCTAGGTGTACTACGTGATGAGTCGCTATGTTTAATGGATTCGCATGCCCTGCGGGCAGCGCGCGCGAAATGTGAATTTGTATAGCCCGCCGCGTATACCTATAGCGGCTGCTTGGCTTTTGTCGCCGCCGAGCCATTACAGTTGGCAGCGGCGACATGCGCGCGCCGCCTGTCTCTTGTAGATAGGCAACTTCAGTGCAAATGCTCTCCATATTCGCACTGCGGAGCGAATATGGAGAGAATGAGAGAGAGAGAAGGAGAGCGCGGCAGCTAGGTCCGTGCTGTGCACATGCAAGCGCCTCTTGTTGTGGCTAAGCGTACAGCGCGCGGTGGGGGGGGGGGGGGGGCAAGAGAGAGTAGGAGTCCGCGGCGCGCGGCACAGGTCAGCGCTGACTAGCAGCTCTCGCAGCGCCGAGAGCGCAGCGCGCGGTGTGGAGAGAGCGAAAATCGTGTGGCCTCATCGCACTTGCTTGGAGACTTCAGTCTGATCGCTCCCTCGTATAGATTGAGTCTGCGGCTGCTCTCGCTACTCAGGCCGCTTCCCAGTCTTCTGACTCGAGGCGCTCCTCGGCCGATAACTCAGATACCTGCAGCGCAAAGACACAGTTAGCCAGGCGTACCCGGGTTACTTTCGACGTATAGGTTCGGCCGCAAGACGAGGCAGTCCTCGATGCCACGTAAGTCAAACGGCAAGTTTGTCGAGCACATCGGAATTGCGTCGCGTAGAATCACACCGTAGTCATGCCACTGTCCGTCAGAGGATGTTTCAATAGCGTTTGAGGCGTGCGCGCATCATGGAACTGCGTCGGAACCGTGGAGCACCCAGTCAGAAAAATGTCGAATAATTGATTGTATAACCCTTAGAATTAAAGATATTAAGTTGCACAATCCAAAGATACCACTTTTATAATTTGCACACCTTTGTTTTTTTTTTTTATAAATAAACAATGAAGTTTACAATATCACATATGCGGTTATTGGCTCTAAACGGCCGATTTTCGAGATTCTATCGATCTTAAACAATTGCACACCCTTGGTTTGAATTTGCACAACCCTTAAAATTCAATTATTTTATGCAATTGTCGAGAAATAAATCAAAAACTAATTTGCGTATTAATTTATGGGTTTACAGTTGTGCACGTGCGCAGAACACAGCAGCTCATGCGTGCACGGCGCGGATACTCGGTGGGTGAATTCGAAAGTACAAATACAGAAAATAATTGTCAATTGTATGCAAAGTGCACACTATCTATGTTAAAATAATGTAATTAATGTCAACGTTAAATTTTGTTTTATTTCGCGAATTATAAATTATTTTTATTATTGGTAATTTTAAAGAAAAATATTTACAATTTATTACAATTGTATCAACACTGCATTATCAATGGTATTTTCAGGTTATATTATGTTCTAACGAAATCTATTTCTATAATAGTCTAATATTTATATAATACTTTACAAAATGTTTATATGCACAAATTTTTGATTCGAATAATGCTTAATATAAGGGAAATCATTACAACAATGTTTCATAATAATATATATTTCATAATAATAATATACATACAGAATAATATTTAATATTTATTAATGTTTAAATACAAAATCTGAAAAAAATATCTTATAGTTACACAAATTTCTCACGCATTATGAAAAACCATAAATCATGTAATTATCATTTTTAAAATGATTTGTAGGAACGATTAAATTTTGAATAAATATTTATTCGGCAATCTAACCTTATATGTGATTTTCTTGCTACTTGTTATACATTCATTTTTCCTTCAACTCATTTATTTGAGACATGCCTATTAGAATTTAATATCGAGCTGGTTTTACAATTTAATTTTATTTTATTAATCTTCAAGAACATCATGTGGTAGACAACATAAGACAACTGATGACCGTACGGCATACATCAGTGGCTAATTCGGCTAATTGTAAAAGTTGTTTTTTTTTTTATAACAAGCATATATTTAAACTATAATTTAATGTCTATAAGTACCTACTTAACTCATCTTGAAATTTGATAATCTGTAACATGGCGTTTAGCTGACGAGAGTAGTTATTAAATTATTTCATTAATCGACGAACCAAATTTATTTATAAATCAGAACTATTCACTTATTTACCCGAGTGAAACCCCTTCCCTCAGCAAAACCTCATATCACAAAATACAAGATGCGGGAGCGCCTCGCTTTAGTTGTGATACGGAGTATTACAAAATTGCAGATGTTTTTCTGTTTTATGCAGCCGACTAACTGCAGTGACTCCGATGCGCACTCATCGGACTGCAGGAGTGGTCGTGGGCTAATATTTTGTACTTATTTTCTCGGGTAACGTCTGCATCGTACCGTAACTGGCTAGAAATATAATGTTAAGCAAGCATGCAGGCACTAGGTATTCTCTAACTTTAACACGAACCTCTGGACGTTGCATGTCCGTCACGCGATTAAAAAATGACTCTGTACCAAACTATGTACCTGTCAATGGAGGAAGCGGTTTTAGCTACAACGAGAGAGAGAGAGGGCGGTTGTGATGACGAGAGCACAGAGTTGATTGTCACGGGCAATGTCGACTGCTCTCGAGCTGAGATTGACCCCGTTGAGGTCGCTCATGTGATTCTTAGCACTGCCCTGCCCTCTCTTAATAAGAATGATATAATTAGTGCACGGCAATCTGCTGACCCCACGATGAGGAGTAGGTCCTCTAGGGCAGGTGCAGAGGTCAGTCAAACAGACAGACCGCCGCCTTTAATTGTCCGTCTCGTTAGTGCAAGTAAACTGAATGAAATAATATGAGCTAAAACACGACTTACGGGTTTCAACACCAGCGACATAGACCCTTCTCGGTTAGGCGAGAAACTTACCAAAAATCTGTGTCACACGGACATTTTTATTAATGAGGCTTTGAATCCTAGCATATATTCAGAATTTAAGAGTTTAAAGATTGTTACTAAAAGTCTAGGTTATAAATTCGTGTGACAGAGACGCGGCAAGTTCTTCGCCCGGCTCGAGGAGGGTATGCAAGCGCATATGTTCGAATCTATTACTGACCTTAGAACCATTGTAAACTCATACAAAAATAATGTAATCAACACCAATAATAAGAATAACAATAACCGCAATAATAATAGAAACAACACCACAGAAACAAGAAACATATATTACATACCAATAACAGAGATAACAATAAAAGCAAAAACCATGATAATGAGTCTACTAACACAGCACCATCTTAGTAACTAGCTGTAGAAAAAACTGACGAGACGGACAAAGGAGCGAATACGAGAGCCGGTTTTTTCAATGCAAATTCCATCAGGCTTTGAATTCAACAAATCCGTTACTTCGTAGCGAAAAATCCTACCATCTATTCGGTGTGGCCGAAACGTGGCTGGACGATAAGAAAATAGACAATGATCCCATTCATATCGAAGGATACTCACTTGTGCGGCAGGATAGAAATGTAAATGGAGGGCGAGTACACTGTAGCACTGTACATTTGCGATGAATACAGGGTCAAAGTACTAGCTAGATCAAACACAAATGGACCGGGCAAACCTAAAAGACTTGAATACATTATGTGTGAGATACAGCTTAGACAACAGGAGCCTATATTTGTCGCGGTTATTTATAGACGTCCCACACATTGCCTTTCATAAATATTCGGATCTCGTTGACAAGTTGATGGAATATTGTGACTTATATAGTCATAAAATTATAATGGGAGATTTGAATGCAGATTTATTGACAGACAGTGATGATGTGAAGTTTGTTCGTAAACTTGCAGCTGAACTGACATTTCAGATTGTTCAGCACGGAGCGACCCATCACAACGACACGTCGCACACATGGATTGACACTATACTGATAGACAGTAACGACAGCGTAACAGATCACGACAACTACGAACCGTCCTGGTCCAGCAAACACAATATCCTTGATGTGGCCATAAAAGTGCGGGCACCCATCCGACTTGCTGATCCATTCACGTATAGAGATTACAAGAACATCGGTTCAGATGAACTGCAAATCCTTTTGTTGGAATACAATTGGTCTGCCCTAGAGGAATGTCACGTCAACCTTGATACAGCGTTGGGCTGCCTTAACTCTAACTTACTGGATGCAATCAACACTTTGGCACCATTAAAGCGAGTTAAGCCTCGCAAAGGCAGTCCACCCTGGATCGATGTTGAAATCGAACAGCTAAACAAAAAACGTGACGCAACTTACAGACGGTACAAAAGGACTGGTGATGCACGGTTTCGCAACGAGTTTCTAGTGTTGCGTAGTGAATCCTTAACCAAAACAGAACAAGCTCGCATCGCTTATTATCAAGTTAGACTGCTGGGTAAGCAGCAGAGCGATGTTTAGAAGGAATTGCCCAACCAAGGACTCCTTCCCAAAGCTAGAGGAGGGTTGCATGGATTCACGATGGAGGAACTCAATACTCACTTTGCAGGAGTATCAATTTCAAACGATGGTCGCGCACTTTTCTTCTCAAACGAGATGTGAGGACGATGTCCCGTAAAGTGTAGTTGCGAAAGTACTGCCAGTCATTGGGAAGCACGTTGTGAATCTATTCAACTCTTCTCTGGATAAGGGCGTATTCCCGGACCTCGGGAAGAAACTACAAGTAGTGCCGCTGAACAAGTGTACTACACCATTGTCAGCGTCGGACTTTCGTCCGATAGTACTGCTGTGATTTCTTTCAAAGATTTTCAAAAAATTGTGCATGACCAGATAATGGCGTACTTGACCACACAAAAGAGCTCGACCCCATGCAGTTCGGCTACAAGCAAAATAACACGACTCAAACTACTCTACTCAGACTGACAGAAGACGTAAGGACAGGAATAAACAACAAATTACTAACACTACTTTTACTGTTCGACTACAGCAAGGCTTTCGACACTATCTCGCTAGCCAAGCTTTTAGCAGAGCTGCGAGCTCTGGGGTTCTCCAGGCATACTTTATTTTGGATAAAATCATATATATTAGGTAGGAAACAAGCCGTTGTAACGCGCTGGGACACCAAGTCATCTTGGTTGTCAACTAACCTTGGAGTGCCCCAAGGGTCCGTGTTGGGACCCTTGCTGATCTGTCTTTACATAAACGACGTCAAAGATCTTTTCGTCGACCTGAATAAAGACCTAGACAAAGAAGACCCAAGACGCATTAAACATCTACTATACGCAGACGACCTACAGATTTATATTCAGATAGAACCAGAAAACTTCGCGGATGGTGTGGAGATTTTATCCCATGCTGCGCGAGCAATTGCTAATTCGGCCGAGGACGTCGCCCTCAGACTGAATAAGACCAAGACTAAAGCTATTGCTCTCGGTTCATGTACATACATTAATGTTCTTGAGTCACATGGTATGCCGGAAATTAGTCTGGGAGATGGCGTCTTCGTCCCCTTTTCGCAAACCGTTACAAACCTGGGTGATATTCTTGATTCTAAGCTCACGTGGAAGACACACGTGGACATGGTCGCAAAAAAGGTTAATAGAGTATTGTACAACTTGAGGTTTTTTAGAAAGTATACTACCCACGATCTCCGCAAGCACCTAGCAATGGCTCTTCTCTTTCCACACCTGGACTATTATTTTGTAGGCTATCTTGACGCGTCACTAGAATTACGTAGCCGACTGCAAAGACTGCAAAATTCATGTGTACGATTCGTCCTAGGTGCTAGGAAGGATGAGCACAGGGAGAAATTAGGATGGACACAGATAGACACTAGAAATGCTGTTTTCATGGCAATTACTGCCTATAAAATAATTAACATTAAGACTGAGACACGACGAAGATCTTTCCAAGTACAAGGGGCGCATTTGTGGAACTCGCTGCCTTTTGCCATTCGTACTTTACCATCGTTAATGGCCTTTAAGGTGGCGGTCCAAAAATACTTTGCTAACTTAGATTAAATGTTTTTGTCAGTCTTATTTATTTAATTTATTATTTATTCTAACTAATTTATTTATTTATTTTTATTTCTTTTTTTTTTTTATTTTTATTTAATTTATTTATTTATTTTTATTTTATTTTTTTTTAATTAATTTTTTTTAATTTAATTTATTTCTTTTTTTTTATTTAATTTATTTCTTTTTTTTATTTAAATTGTTTATTTATTTTTATTTAATTTATTTATTTATATAATATAAATTTATTGACTGAGAGGAATTGTTTTTATAAGTATACGAGTATTCATTAGTATGAATGGAAGTGAGTATTGTTTAAATGTGTGTAATATTAATTGTATGACTGATAGATGTAATGACAAGCTTGAGAATTATGTTTACATTTATGACAACAAAGTGCAATACTTTATGTATACCTGACTTCGCATACGTGCAATCATATTCTGTGTGTATTAACGATGTGATACATATGTAATTTTAACGATGTGATATTATCATGTAAATTAACGTTGTGATATTATATTTTTTTATCTTAAGAATTTAATGTAAACCATATTTTGGAATATTTACAGACAAACATTCTATATAATGGGACGTTTCACGTCAAATCGATCAAGGCTCTTGCCAAAATTTGGGGACACTTACAAAACTGATTTTTAGCTGAAAAATCTGTCTTTCCAAGTACTTTAAGATGCTATGTGGCAGAATTCGAAAATCCAATATGGCGGCCCAATATGGCGCTTGGAAGTATACAAAAAATCAAGATCCATCCAATTAACTACCTCTAGTGAACATATTATTGATGAATCCGCCTCCAAATGACTTTAATGGAGCTTTCAAAATCGCTGTTCATAAATCTTGTTATTTTCAGATGATTCAAGATGGCCGTCTCTATATAACTGCTTAGTAAACCATAAATTACACAATTTTTATGCAAACAAAGATCAATGGTCGATTTCACAGACAAAACAAGTTAGGGTAGTCATTTCGTATGTTTTTAAAGTCAATGGATCATAAATTTAAGTTAGTTCTATAGTATCGTATCACTTTGTGATCCTAACCTCAAAAGATATTGAGAAATCAGGACTTTATATTCATATCACAAATTAAATCATTAGAGACTACTTATTACTCATGTTTTTGGGATCGCTAACTCGTAATTTAAAGTCGGTTTAATAGTAACATGCCACGTTCTGATACTGACCTCAAAAAGATTTTTTAAACCTCGTAATGCTTCACATTCTTAACCTAAACTCCAAAAAGACTTGACCTACTAAATCATGTGAAAATTAAACAACTTGATTGATCAATATTCCCTGTTTAAAGTATCAATTTAATTAAACACTAACTGAAAACAAAGAGCTATTTCGACGAAAAAACAGCAAGGATAGGAAATTTAATAAAATCGAGAGGAAAATAATACCCAGGATTGAAAAGGGGCACTTGCTGGATCGTGAGGCTGCAGGTGGGTAAATCCAAATAAATAATAATAATATTAATAGTAATAATAATGTTTTCGTAGTCGCTGAATCGTAAATTGAAGTTTGTTTATTAGAGTCATATCATGTTCCGTATTTAGCTTGAGGAAACAAAATAGAAGATTGACATTCTTTATTCACATCACAGTATGGATTCTAAGATAGTAGTTAATACTTCTATTGTCGATCTCGCTGAATTCTAATTCGCAGTCGGATCGGTAGTATGATGTCGGATTTTTCGTCCAAACCGCAGATACTTTGAGCACTTAAGATTCAATTATAAATATACGTCACTATCCATCACCAAGACTGGAGATTTATTGAACCCCTAGATCTTAAATACAAAACCCATTTTACTTAGCCTCACATGATTTTTTTTTTTTTTTTTGTAAGAAGAAAGTAAGTAGGTTTTATTGAGAAGTAAAGTATGGCATTAGTATTGTAATTCTTCTGAATTTTCTGCATTAGAATATCTCTTTATCTGTAACTTATTAGCAGAAATAGGAATAAATGCATTATCATTTTGTATACCGGGCACAGCTGGCACTTTTGTATATTTCCGATTGAGGAGCTTCTGAGTCCTGTCGTGATCTCCTTTGCTATAATGAAATATTTACATATTACTAAACTTGGTTCTAGCCCAATTAAAAAGAGATGTTGAATTCAGAATTGCTTTGTTTGGATCAGCTTGAAGACTATAACGAACCGCTTCCCTCTTCAGAATCGCACCTAGACCATCGCATGGGCCTTTCCCATGAGCAGTTGCATGGAAATACCACTCAGCTTTTATGTTAAAATCAGTCTCATGGTTCATTAAATTACACATATTAAATCTATTTTTGAAGTGTTGCTTGGAACCATCAGTTACATAAATAATTTTCTTGACTTTGGGGCAGACTTTTATTATTTCTGGTATCACAATCTGCTGCATCAAAGATACAGATGCTGTATCAAGAGCTGTGCAATCTGATAGCAGAATGATGCTGCAATGATTCGTTTTTACACCACAAAGATAATAAAATACAATCGTGAATACTGTGCACTGATCATTGTTGTAATGGAATTCCTGTGCGGCGTTTTGTGCAACGTAAGCATAATTTTCGGCAAAATCACCTTGAAGTAGCACCTCATCTTCTTTTAAAGTTTCTTTTTTTTTACTTACAAAAGTTGACTGAGCCTTTGCGATAAAATCATGAGGGATAAATTCTTCTAGGCATTGACTTAATTTATCAGCAAAGTCTTCCGAATTAAGACATTCTTGCTTCAATGTACATCGATCAGTAGCTATCCATGTACTAAAAATGACTTGCTGAATATTAGATTTTCTCAGTAATCGTACTACCAGATCAGAAAACTTTTCTATGTCGGGACATTTTCCGCACTCGAGTAATTGGCAAGCAACTGTTTTATTCTTACATAGAACATAATCTATGCAGTCTTTGTAGTCATTTAATATTACTTCTGAGATTTCGCTTAATGTATTTAGCTTAGCTGAATCAAACATCGTTTTAAAATTTCCATGTTTTACACAAACACAGACACTGTGAGTCCCAGCTTTACCAGCAGTGACGCACCACTTTGGCCGAAGTTCAGCAAACTTAGTTAGTCCAATTGGATGTTCTTTGAATTCTTCTTGGAATTGTGCATGAAGATCTTTAATATTACACAGTAACAAACGCTTTTGCATTCTTTTTTTAACATCATCATCATACACTACAACTGTTTCTTTTTTATGTGGCATCACTCTACTATTCATGTCACTCTCATAAAAACCATATACTTTAGAAATTGTCTCATCAGGTAATTTCTTCCCTTGTTTGACTGGTGGAGATGCTAACACACCATCAGACTTTCTCAGATCTTTTGCTTTTTTTGCCATATGATAATAAGCACCAAACTCTTCGGCAGTTTTACGAATACTCCAACAGTCAGGAGCTATTGTGAGTATTGATACTCTTAGCGGATCATTATCCGGTAAGCTTCGAAATTTTTGCTTTACGCCTTCCAGGAGTTCTTCTAATTCTTCTTCCCGTGACAAACATTGTTCCTTAGAAGGCGAAACATCGACATCTTCGGTCGAGTCTTCGGTAGACTCATTCAAATCTTGACTGATATCATTGCCAGAAGTATCTTGAGATCTAATTTTACTGTGGCATAAATTCCTGCATTAAGCGCAAATTTTAGAATTTACAGAAACATGTGAGAACATTTTAAGAAGATTTTTTGAGACTTTTCTTAACCCTTTGCCAACGTGGCCTTCGCCACCGAATGGATTGACACATCTATCAGCATGCACCTCCATCTGCTTGCCACTGCTCTGCTTTAAATTAGCTATGATTCTGACGAATACAGTTATAAAAGAGTTTCCCCAATGTGTCTCAAAATCAAGAAGAATACCCACCTGACCCCAGAAAAAACAAACACTGAGAATTTCAACCAACTATCCTGAAAAGGACTGTTGGGAAAATCACAGCGCAAAACCGTCAAAAAACACTGAGAATTTCAACCAACTATCCTGAAAAGGACTGTTGGGAAAATCACAGCGCAACACCGCCAACCAACACTGAGAATTTCAACCCACTATCCTGAAAAGGACTGTTGGGAAAATCACAGCGCAACACCGCCAAGAAACACTGAGAATTTCAATCAACTATCCTGAAAAGGACTGTTGGGAAAATCACAGCGCAATACCGCCAACCAACACTGAGAATTTCAACCAACTATCCTGTAAAGGACTGTTGGGAAAATCACAGCACAACACTGCCAAGAAACACTGAGAATTTCAACCAACTATCCTGAAAAGGACTGTTGGGAAAATCACAGCGCAAAACCGCCAAAAAACACTGAGAATTTCAACCAACTATCCTGAAAAGGACTGTTGGGAAAATCACAGCGCGAAACCGCCAACGAACACAGAGAATTTCAACCAAGTATCCTATAAAAAGGACTGTCGAGAAATTAACAGTGCAACACCGCCAACGAACACCGAGAATTTCAACCAACTTTCATGAAAAGGTCTGTCGGAAAATTCACAACGCAGCATGAACGACAAAAATCGAGAAATCCAGAAAACTATCGTGCCAAGGGCTGTCGGATAAGTTGAAAACGTCACGATACCGCTGTGCAAAAGGGAGCACGCTATTACAATCAATACCGGGAACTAAATGTCTTGAAGTGTCTAACATAGATGTCTTGAAGTGAACCCTTAAGTACAAGGTGCAATATTACTCTACAGTACCTCAAGCGACAACATTACATTTGAGTGGTTCAAACTTAAATTGTTGTTTAAAACACATCTAGTTATAAGCTAGCTAAATAAAGTAGATATAGAGCAATACTTGCTTGTGGTCAAAATAGCTCTATGTTTTTAAGTTAGTTTTCAATTAAATTGATACCTTAAACAGGGAAAATTGATTTTGATTGGGACTTTAAGATTATTGTTCGGACGGTGCACTGATTGAATCAAGTTGCTTAATTTTCACATGATTTAGTAGGTCAAGTCTTTTTGGAGTTTAGGTTAAGAATGTGAAGCATTACGAGGTTTAAACAATCTTTTTGAGGTCAGTATCAGAACGTGGCATGTTACTATTAAACCGACTTTAAATTACGAGTTAGCGATCCCAAAAACATGAGTAATAAGTAGTCTCTAATGATTTAATTCGCGATATGAATATAAAGTCCTGATTTCTCAATATCTTTTGAGGTTAGGATCACAAAGTGATACGATACTATAGAACTAACTTAAATTTATGATCCATTGACTTTAAAAACATACGAAATGACTACCCTAACTTGTTTTGTCTGTGAAATCGACCATTGATCTTTGTTTGCATAAAAATTTTGTAATTTATGGTTTACTAAGCAGTTATATAGAGACGGCCATCTTGAATCATCTGAAAATAACAAGATTTATGAACAGCGATCTCGAAAGCTCCATTAAAGTCATTTGGAGGCGGATTCATCAATAATATGTTCACTAGAGGTAGTTAATTGGATGGATCTTGATTTTTTGTACACTTCCAGGCGCCATATTGGGCCGCCATATTGGATTTTCGAATTCTGCCACATAGCATCTTAAAGTACTTGGAAAGACAGATTTTTCAGCCAAAAATCAGTTTTGTAAGTGTCCCCAAATTTTGGCAAGAGCCTTGATCGATTTAACGTGAAACGTCTCATATATATATATATATATATCTATCTATTTTTCTCTTTTTATCGCGTGATTGTTGTATTCTGGCTCCCGCCAGCTCGCTATACGTTTAGGTTTACATTTGTGTTTCACACATACTTACACTCCGTGCGCGTTGTACTTTTGTGCAGAGTAATTTCTCTGCCTCTGATCATTAGATAATAAATATAACTTACAGTGTATAAAATTATATACATATGTATAGGTAGTACAAAATAAATATTCATAAGTTGAAAAAATTATTGTGCTTCATAAATGGAAAAAAAATCTATGATAATAATATGTTGAAATAAAGTATGTTAAAATAAAAATGAGTAGTGTATTATATTATATACCTAAAAAACAGTTATGAAAACAAAAATGATACATAGATATATAAAAAGTATCGAAGCATACAACTTCAGATTGTATTATTTCCTTACAATTGTTAAGTACTTAGGTCTGCTAAACATAGAATTAATATATCAGATCTTTTACATAAAACATTCGATTGACCGTGTCCTGTAGTGGTGAAAATATTAATAATTGATGTATGAAACTGACAAGAAAATCATTTGCAAACAATGTCTTAGCATTCTAAAGCTTTTTTATTGTTAAACATATGAGGCGTTAAATTCCAAAACCTACCAAGTCCAAAAAACTAGAAAATTGTGTTAGCACGGTAAATATACTTAATGTGACATCCTCTATCTATTTAAAAAGTTGTTATACGAAAAGAAAATTTTTTTCTCCATTAAATTATAGAACTGAATTTATATTACAAATAAAATTTTGGCCAAGTCCAAAAACGTTGTATTTCAAAACCTGCCAAGTCCTATCTTATTAAAAGCTGGTAAACATATTAAATTTTTCATGTCAAAAATATTGCGAAATTCAAAAATTTTTCAATTATCCAACGTATTATATAATATGTAATATATCCTGTACTATATTAACATAATTTAACATTATATATTTTATATTTAGAAAAAAATCTGAAAACTTTTATAACTGAAAAAAAAACAAATTTTTTAATTAGAGTGTTCATTTGGTTAGTTTTTAAGACGAGTATGAATAAATGAACTATATAGAATCGTAGTGTAACAAGGTTATAATGATTTTAACGTTCAAATCGGTGTGTTACGTATCCACAATACTGTTCTGGCCGACCCAGATATAAACAATAACAAGGGCCCGGTGATCGCTTGACACGATACAGTCGCCATACGCTAACAATTAAGACATTATTAGTCAGTCACTTCGGTTGTTTGCAATAAGTTATTGCGTAAAGATGGGTGACATAGCAGTGAAAGAAGTGCTTCCCGGAAACGGAAAAAAGCGAATCACACTTTTTTTGTATATCAATTTTTCTTATAGGAATTTAACATGGGAATTACAGACTGAAAACGGTTATCATTGATATAACAATCACTTGACTTCTAAGAGAGCAATATATTTTTTATACATAATGAATGTAAAGTAGAGAAAAATAGCTTCAATTTGAGATGTACCGCGTTAAAAAAGTTTAATAATATCGAAAGTTTTGAACGATCAAAGATAGTGAATAAATACGAAAAAATAGTAAAACATGAGAAATCATGAAATTTAGTGTTTTTTTGTGTGTTCACTATCTTTGATGGCTCATAACTTTTGATATTGTTAATCTTTTTTAACGCGGTACGTCTCAAATTAAATCTTTTTGCTCTACTTTGCATTCTATTACGTGAAAAATGTTATTGCACCATTAAAAGTCCACTGATTGTTATATCACTGATGACTGTTTTTATAGATGAGAAATTTATATACCAAAGAAAGTGTGTTGCAAGGTATTTTCGCTTGTTGGAAATTTGTCTTGTACAGACCTACACAAAACGTAAACTCGACTTGCAGAGGCGTTACTCAACATTTATTTTTCATCAATTTTCGAACCACTTATCAGCCGATTTTTTGTAGAATTCCTATATGTATATTGTGTATACATTATTATACTTTTATAGTAATTCAATGTATGCTATTGTGATCCCTTTGCCCCTCTAACTATAGCTGCAATGAGTTTTTTGCATTTTTCTCAAAAGTACATATAAAGGACTTGGCAGGTTTTGGAATCCAATGCCTCATATATATATATATATATATATATATATATATATATATATATATATATATATATATATATATATATATATATATATATATATATATATATATATATATATATATATATATATATATGAGGCGTTGGATTCCAAAACCTGCCAAGTGAAGAGTTGAGCAGTGACGATCTTCTTACACGTTGCCTTCGCGATTCATTGAAAATACGAATGAAAGCTTTAACGCAACTGTGTGGTCTATGGCACCTAAATCTTCCTCCAGTGGCAAACATGTACCTGATAAAGCATACAGTATACATTGCTATAGGTATCTACAATGATGGTCTGTCAAGTATCATGCGTCTGATGCAAAATTTGGGGATGAAAATAGGGCCATACTGTTACAATTTCTGCGTGGAAACTGATGAGCGTTGCATCAAATTTTCCGAGCGATCGATCACCGATGCTGCAAAAAAAGCTCGGTTGGACTTAAAATCAGTCGGGAAGGAGAAAGAAGAAGATATCAATAGCATATCAATTTAGACGGCCAAATGTACGGTGCATGCATCGTAGATTAAAGGTAAAACGAAATTTTTAAGAGTTAAGTACTTGTAAAACTTTAAACGCGTTTTTCTCAAAACTGCTTTTTTCAAACTGGGCGGAATCGCTGCTCGAAAACCGCTCGATGAATCGCTTTCAAATTTTTACTGCAGCTTGACAATCGCATTATCTAAAGAAGTACATAGCCGTTTTATGATTAAACTAAAATTTTAATGAATTATTTTTTTTCGAATTCTGTTTTTATTAGCGCGGTATACACATCTCCATTTTAGTATTTACGCACATTTTTATGTTTATTTTCACAAACGCTTTTGATTTAGATGTAACTGTTTTAGGAACAGCCCTAACTCCTTATTAGCAGATGGCCAAATTAAGTTATGATACATAGATTATTTTTTTATCTATGTAGGTAAAAACTCTTATATCTGTTGCAGTGAGTAATTTTGCTTTTTTCTCAATACTTATTTTTAAATATTAAAGAAAAACTTGACGTAAAGATTCACAATGGATCAGGCTGAACATTTTATAGGATATTCAATGTACTGTAAAGTACTCTTTATTTGAAAATTAATATGCGAAATAGTTACAAAAAATTGAATTATTTGAATAAATATGCTAATTTTAGTTTTTATTATTTTGAAAACTCTTATATTTATTGTAGTGAGTGATATGAGCTACCTAAAAAAAGAAAATGTTTCGTATGCAATTGAAATTTTTATCAAGAAGTATATTACAAAAGCAAAAATAAATTGTTTAAGATTCTTCCTTAAAATCAAGGTTATGTATACCTAACAAAGTAAGAATTTATTGAGGGGTCCTTCAGTGTTTTTTCAATTCTTATGCAGATTTGGATTACTTGTGAGATATAGGGAAGACTAGGGTATAACGTGCCGCGGGGTATACCGGGTCACTAGCCATATTTACTGTAGAAGACGGATGACATTTTTTGTTCCGCATCTTAATCTACTTTTGGTCATAGTATGAGTTAATTTTTTTTGTATGGATACAATTCTCCAAGGAAATAACTTTTTACAGCTTAGTAAAATTTTAAATTGAAAAATCAGACAATGCTCCTTTTTTAGGATATGTTTCAAGCTCCATTTCGCTTTATATAACTTTTTATTTCATTAAGTTTACAAAAAGTTATGATACGATACGTTAATTGTTGCAAATGGGGCATAACATGTCGTCTTTGTTGGGCTATCATGGGCTACCATTTTTAGTACATAAAAATCGTTTTATTTGATATTAGTAGAGTATACATATCGTTGAGAGTTCCAAAAGAAAGAGTCTCACATGTACATTTACAAAGAAAATACGTAATTTAAAGAATTAAAATAGTAGCAGATATAAAACAGGAATTCTAAATCGTTTTAGAGCCGCAAAACGACAAAAATTTTCATGCATATCGGATGTAAAGTTTCTTTTTATTTACGAGTTGTTGTAACGTATCTCGATCTAATATCGCGATTGATTAAGTATAAGCGAACATTGTACTTCCATCTTACGGTAGTTTGGTACCCATAATTTAACTTCCTTAAATCGTTATTTTCTATGTAATTTATAAGTGCATTTTACTATTGGAAAGAAACATTAAACACTGATCTCAATATAAGATAATATTCTTCAATTGGATTGTAACTAAATCCTAATTTAGTTTATTTTTTAATTATGTTTTTTATAATTTCTATGGGTCATAGCATTTTAGTGTCCCGTTATACCCCAGTGTCCCCTATACAGTATTATAAATTCTTTGAAAATCTTATTGTTTCTAAAAATGAGGTATATGGATAGCACAATTATCAACCTTGTTGAAACTGGGCTTAAGGGGACGCCGGATATCTCTGTCCTTGTCTAATTGAGTTTTCATTCATAATTTTAAGAGAAATCATTTTGTTGAAAAAATAATAATTGTCCCCACTTCGTTTTATAGTAATTTAAATATATGTCCAAGCTGGATTCATGTGATTGTTTTGTTTTCAAGAATACTTTGAACACTACGAGGGCCAACTACGTGAAGTTGGCCCTCATAATTAACCTTTACATACTAAGTTGGTCATATATTTAGATTACTATAAAAAGAAGCGGGGACAACTATTACTTTTTCAGAAAAATTATTTCTCTTAAAATTATGAATGAAAACTCAATTAGATAAGGACAGAGATATCCGGCGTCCCCTTAAAGGACTTTATTAACATAAAAGAAATGGGTCGAATTTTATTTAAAAGATTTTTTTTTTACTAGACGAAAAAATGAGCCTTGTTTGGTCAAAAATGACCGTGCCATTCTCACGATATAAGTGATCAAAAAGAAATTTAAAAAATTACATAACCACAAATGTCTTGAAATATAAAGGTTATTGTGACCTGGGCAAATAGCTTTGCATACTAAGTTTGTAGTACTTTACAAGTCTGTACCGATTTTTGTTCGAAAAGCAATAAAAATAATATGTATATGTAATATACATAATATACAATAATATATTACATATATAATATATAATAATATATAGTATGTAATAAAATAGCCGTAGAATAAACTGTAATCGTGCGCCGTAGCAACTGAAGCTGTACTGCGTGCAATAGACAAGGCCGCCCGTCCCAGATCCCAAACGAAAGTCATCCCTTCACGAATGATGCGAGCTCGCCTCGTATGCCTCGATGCTCGCCTCGTCTGCCTCGATGCGCGCCGCGTCAGATCCCAAATAGACGGAGCGTCAGAGCAATCGTAGGGTCACTCCAACTTACATGGGTCACCGAGGAGTCGAATGATAGCTTTTCACGTATAGAATACGCCCCAAAAGCCATTAAATTGGGTTTGGTACGCAAGTCGTTTTTTTACGCAAAAAGTGACCCAATTACCGATCTTTTTTTACGCTACTTAACATAACTCGCTAAATATGGATTTTATCGAAGAAAATAACTGTAATAAATATGCTTAAAAGTAAATTTTGCATAGGACTGGTAGGTTTCGAAAGTCAAAAAAACCGTTTTTTTTATTCAAAATGGACGTTTAGGATAAAAAACTCAAAATAGTTTGCGTATTAAAAAAATCATTAAGAAGTGTCCAATTTTGTCAATAATGCAAGTTAAGATGCTTCTATGGATACTTAAAAAGATGAGCCGGGTCCAATTTCCAAATTTCAAAATGGCGGCCTATTGCAACGTTTTTTATGCAACATTCTGAATTCGCTGTCACGTATATCCCTCTTGGAATTTTTTAATGTAACTGGTGGCAAATTAAAGGTATTAACGTGTCTTTTATGCATGCAAAAGTAAAAAAATTTAGTTTTAATATTACCCCTTTTTTAACGAAAACGCGCAAATAGCTGATGCTAAAGCGCGTTGTCTTCGAATATTGCAATATCTAATTATTGCAACTAAGTGCATTGAAATATGGTTAAAAAAATATTAATTTAAAAAAGTTAAGATTCGACCAATAGGAGCCGAGATAATTTTTTTCGCCTGATTGTCGATTGCAAACGGTCTAATGAATATTTTTACTTGAAACTTGGCGTGGTAGTACAAGTGTGTGGTACTGTAAAAGGTGAATTATTTTGCGATCATTTTGGCCAACAAGTACGATAGAAATCTTCGTCAAACAGAGAGATGTTGCGCAAAGCAGGCAAAAGAGCAGGCAGTGGAGCACGCGGCGCACGGTCTCTCTCTTCCCCTCATGCGGCGGCGTGGCGCGGCGGCAGTGGTGGGAGGATACTTTTCGAATAAATTTCAGTTTATTAATAATTAAATCATTTTTTATAATAGTGGTACGTATAACAATACATTAATTTTCTTTTAATTTTTTATTTATTTTCGTATTTAAAATTAATTGAACATAAAGTTTTAAATAAAAGTTGAAACATTTATTGAAGTTCTTATAAAATTGTAATTCTAAGAGTTACAATTAAGCTGTAAAGTAATACATCAATAATAATTAAGTTTTCTGAATCGTACATTATAAGAGTTTAAATTTTAGTATTAGGGTGGATGTCCCGACTACTGACATCCCCAAGGATCGATTGTTGCATTATTGCATATTTTTCTATTTATTTATCATTATATATTACATGTAGATAATAAAAACGAGGTTGCAATTTCAATAAAGATTATTTTTAATTATAAACTCATGAAATTAATAATAATATTCTCATGAGCTATTACTGACACCCTCAAAATATGCCGGAACCAACTACTGACACCCCGACTATTGACACCAATTTACTTTCATACCCAAACAATAAAATTTAATTTTATATCTATTAATTGAATAACATTCTTAAAGTATTCTTTGGACTTAAGCATTTACGTATAGGTATCTAAATGATTAGTTTAAATGTATTATCACAAATATTTTAAATCTTTCCCCTGGAAGCGTTAAAGATCATGCAAAATAAACGTCACCGTTGAAGCCAAGGAGGCTAGATTGTACTTACTAACTCGCGCGGCAGTGTCAGTAGTTGGGCAAATGCACCCTTTTCTTGCCGAACTACTGACATGTCAGTAATACGACAATGTATAAAACGCTTGTACCTAACGCTGCCATCCAATAATTAAATAAAATGCCTCTGATAAGACTCCTTTTTTATCTAGTAGATATATTTGGTATATAAATATTACCTATTAAACTATTTTTTATTGCATATATCGCTCTAATATATAAATCATAGTCTTCTCTATTTCGCAATATTTTCATATTCACTCTGAAGACAGACATAATTTTAAACGTTTTCGTAGCCTGGAAATTTATTATTATTTTTTTTAAGTTTCTGAAATCAAAAGATGTCACGTTTGTTTATTCATTATACTAATAACAGTTACGGATTGCTTATATATATTTTTCAGATATTGTTTGATAGAGTTTATATTTTATTTATAATGAAATAGATTTGGGTGTCAGTAGTTGGGTGGGGTGTCAGTAGTATGGACATCCACCCTATAAGGTTTCGCTTGTATTTATGTATCCTTTACAAATTTTATCAGAATTATGGGCATATAATTATTTCTACTCTACTTACTAAATATGGGCCCACTGTCAGCGAAAAAATTAAAAATATGTGAATGAATTTGTAATTAAATTGTCATTAAATTGTGAAAATTAATGAAATAATAAAAGATATATAATATAAAAAATGTGTAGCTTCTTATTATCCACAAATATACACAAATATTTTCCAAAATCTACATTATTAAATAAAATAGTCATTCCACAAATACATTTGAATTAATACGTAAAACAATTCATTTTTTCATAAATAATAATTTTGATTTCGCTGCACCGTTCTCATTCACCAAAACTTTTTTCAGTGTTGGGGCTATTATTAGATGTCTCAATTCTTTGGGCATTGTTTCTTTCCTCCATATGGTACAAATAAAATTATGAATTATTTGTTAAGTGCCCCCCCCTCCCCCGTTTATCTAGATCAGCTCGTAAATTATCTATTTCTGGGGCTCTATTATTTCTTAACTTATTGATTGCCTTGCAGATCTCATGTAGGCTAGGCTGCTCGATTTGAGGTTTAGCAGTGTGAATTTCGTTATAGTCTAAAGCGGTTTGTTGTTCGTGTACGTTTAGGCGCTCGTCAAAATAATTTTTCCACCTATTTAGTAGTCCATCTGTGTCCGTTATGAGGTTCCCATGTTCGTCCCTTAGGAAGTTAATTTTACTTTGGGATTCTTCCCTTATTAAGTTTATACCTATATACATTTTCCGAATATTATTCCGATTACTGTTTTCTTGTATTGCTGATATATTATTATTTTCCCACTTTCGTTTTTTATTCCGAAAAATGCATTTCGGTTGTTCCCTTATATTACGGTAATGCGCGGAGCTGATCTCATTCGCGTTGTTAAGGCTAAGCATTCTTGCTTTTTGCCTTTTTTTATTCCACTCCTCGCATTCCTCGTCAAACCACGATTTTTGCTAGTTCTTTTTCCGCTGGCCTAACACCGTCATAGCAGCTTGTCTTATAGAACTTCTGATATTTTCCCTACATCTAGTTTTGATTAGTAGGTCATTTAACTTTTCGAGATTAAATTCCTCTGTTTAGCATGTTTTATTCTTTTTTTTGTTTACTAGTAAGCGAACCCAAATCCTGACTATAACAAGAAAATAATCTGAATCGCAATTGGCTCCACGGTAAGTTCGAACGTCAAGAATATCAACGTGTCGTCTTTGGTCAATTAAAACGTGGTCGATTTGGTTAAGTATGTGTCTATTGGGACTTCTTCAGGTTACTTTGTGCCTGTATAAGCGAATGAAACATG
Organism: Gastracanthus pulcherrimus; assembly: GCA_949152435.1. NCBI lineage: Eukaryota > Metazoa > Arthropoda > Insecta > Hymenoptera > Pteromalidae > Gastracanthus > Gastracanthus pulcherrimus. The sequence continues at coordinate 117,983,695 of OX424576.1, read as the reverse complement.
TGCTTTTGACTATAAGATACTTAGATGTGGCAAAATTAATTGATCTCACTCCATTATCGTTATTCACGCCATGTAAACTTTATTTTCCTATGGTGGGCTTGAAATTTTCCTCCTTTCCAATTTTCACGTTAAATTCCCCTAGCAATATTTTTGCGTCATGGGTTGAAAATCTATCAATCACCTACTTTAGTTTTGTGTAAAGTGAGTCTTTGATTGTAATCTTAACATGCATGCACTGGCAATATTGTGGAATGATCGTCTCTTTTACTAATGGTCAATCGACCAAGAAAATGACGGTCAATTGACTGTTGATGACCATACATTTTTTCTTTAATTCTTATGTAAAACATTAATATTTATTATGTATAATAAAATTTTATTTTATTTAAAAACGTTTTTATTAAAGAAAAACATCTTACTTGTAACAAACGTTTCTACAAAGAGTATCGAAACATATTTTAATTAAATACTAAATAATAATATTTTAAGTCAACTAGTCTCACTATGTCTTAGTCTTTGTATAAATTTATTTTCTCAAAAGTCTTTGCTTTTTTTAGAACGTTCTTACCAAATCGTTATGAAATCATAACATTGTTTTATATTTAATCCGTTGACTGCATTAACGCTATGTATTTCCCAACCTATTCTTCAAGAAATATACAATAACTTTTTTATTATAAAAGGAAAATTTTTGAAAAAGTTACGTACCATTTCATAAATATAAGAAACATATTTCCACCAGAAATAACATGACAACCGATTTCTTGTGGCTGAGAAAAAGGAAAATATGCAAAATTTGTGCAACAATGAAATTTGCGTGTTTTACCAATTTTTTTTACATAAAAAAGACATTTACACAACAAAAAATAATGTTCTTTGACTGAAAAAAATTTGACAATCAACAGGTTAAAATAATACTTTATAATGTTATCACATACTTATTATATCACACAACAATAAATAAAGGCTATAGCCGATAAACAATGTTTTTTTTTTTTTTATTATTACGCCTTTCAAGACTCAATATGAGTCTTATTTCGGCAAAGTTTATTAATCATAAAAGTAAAATTACAATATTATACAAAGTTATACATTTTTTTTACAAAGTTCTAGATACTGCACAATATGAGAACAAATTTGTGTTTTTGGATTACATAATAAATTGTCAACATTTACAGGCAGAGTAGTTTTTAATTTTTTTATCTTATTCAACAATATAAGCCTCTCTGTATCATAAAGTGAACATTGCCATAGAACATGATTAAGATCTTCGTAAACAATGTTAAATTTGCCTTCAAGATATCGGAATGTTCGAATATGTTTTCCCGAATTGTATTACAAAAGTATAATTTATAAAAAATTTTGTCCTCCCCCCCTCCCCTTATGAGCTAGTCTTAAAAATGTGTTTTTTACTCTTTTATTTCTTTCTGCGACTGTTCGCGGTCGTTTGGGCTGAAACTTCCAGGGTAGCTTCACTTCTTATCACAATATTTGAAGAAGTAAATATTTTCATTTGTTTTGAATATTGTCGATGTCTCAGTACGTTTCCATTGTCATGTAATTAATTATAATGAAAAAATTAATATAAACATACGATTATTTATTATATAAAAATGTTTTTACTTGTATATATATATATATATATACTAGTGGAGCTGCGCCTCCTGCTCGCCCCGGTCACCAACCCCCACATTTTACAACAATAGTTAAAATTATTTGTTTTCTTGACATTATTAATTCTTATAATCGGGCGCAAGATGGCGTCGGGAGTAGATATATCCCTCGATAAGCCGTTAGAAAAATTCTATAAATGCCATCCGAAACAGCAAGCTAAGACAGTGATATGTATTATATGTGAAAACTGTTATCATAAAAGTGATTTTGATAAATTAGCAAACACAGCATACGTAGGAGAATTACTGGCAATCTGTCCGGAACATTGTCAGCAAGACCTAACCTTCAAATACAGAGAAGAAGATCTATGTGATTCAGCAAGATTCCTCATTTCCCAGATTAAACTAAAACAATCAGAAGAAATAAGAAAAGAACTATTGACTGAACTAGCTGATAAAACTCAAGACCTTCATAATTCAATAAATTTTGATTCTGAAGCTGAACATGAAATAATAAGAACTGAAAATGCACTATTGAAAACTTTGAATAAAGAATTGACTGACAAAAACTTTTTATTAAAGGAATTGTTGGAAAAAGAAAAAGAAAGAGATAAAGAAAGAGTAATAAACAAACTGTCTTTTGCTGAAATCACACAAAATGTCAAACAAAATTACAATCAACAAGTTAAGAGGATCCCTAAAATAATTGTTACACCAAACACCACTAATGATGGCAGTGAACAAATAGATATTAAAGAAAGCGTCACCAAACTACTAATAAATAGGAAAAGCATTCAAACCAAAAATGTGTATGTTAAAAATAATGAAGTAATTATAAACTGCATGAATAGTGATAGTGTAGTTGAAACTGAAAACTATTTGAAACATAACCTAAAAACTGTTTGTGAAGTCAAAACCGAACAACTAAATAATCCTAAGATTAAAATTGTTGGTATAGATAACACTTTTAATATGGACAGTGATACCATTCAAGAAGATGTAAATTCTAGAAATTTAAAAAATTTTGATACCAAAGGCACAGCACTTCATATGTAAATAAATGAAAAAAAAAGTACAAGTGTTATAATGGAAGTCACATCTGATTTGTACAAGCATATAAGAGAAAATAAAAATCAAATTCTTGTAGGTTACCAGAGTTGTAAAGTTTATGACCTAATAAACATTAAACCTTGTTATAAATGTGGAGGCCTGGGTCATAATAGTATTAAATGCAGAAATGAAAAGAATTGTCTACAATGTTCAGGGAATCATGAAACAAAAGAATGCAATAACAGTATTTTTAAATGTCCTAACTGTTCTTATAGCAATAAAAAATAAACAAACTATAACATAAATCATTCGGTAGCAGACAATACATTATGTTCAATATTAAATAACAAGATTAAAAGATATATCATATCAACGGACTACCCTATTAAACCAGATTTATCAACATTTAACATAAACAACAGTCGAAAATCAACTCAGACGAATACAATATCAACGGCACAAAAGACAGTACACCAACAAGGCAAGAAACTAAACATAGTTAACAACAATGAATAACAAAACGAACATGTACAACAACAACAACAGAGGAAAATCGACTCAGCTCCCTGCAATACCAATAGCGCAAAAGGCAGTATAAAAGCAAGGCAAGAGAGTAACCTGCAACAAGCAACAAGCAACAAGCAACACAATGACACAAAATCTCGACCTTATTGAAGAAATGCAGAATCAAGTAATACAGCAGGAAGTCTCATATCCTGACCTTGAAACTCTTAATATTGATAGAAATAAAAAAGAAAATCTTATCTTATATTGTAATATTAGAAGTTTAAGTGCTAATTTTAATTTATATTTTTATTTAATATTTTAAGTTATATGGATATAAAATTTACTATAACAATAGTAAAATAAATAAAGCAGATGGTGTAGTTGTTTATATAAAAAATGAGGTGAATGAAATTACTGAAATATTGGAATTTAATAGACTAAAAATATTAATTGCTAACATTAAATTAAATAATAATTGTTCACTTACAATATCTGCACTCTACAGATCCCATGATCTACCTAGTCTAGAATTCATTTCAAACCTTAATTCTTTTCTTAATAAAACTAAACAATATAAAAATCACCTACTAGTAGGTGATTTTAATATAGATATCGCTCAGCAAAATAAAATTAGTGAACATTTTTTAAACAGTTACTTGAAAAAGGCTTTTATCCTGGTTTTATTAATACAACCAGACCACCTGATGATAGTGGTAATGGTTCATGTCTTGATAACATTTTTATTAAAGCTAAAACAATACAAACTAAAACTTTTAAATTAATGATTCCGTCACCAGATTATTATCCTCTATTTATAAATATAAATAAGCCACTAAAAACTGAAAAACATGAATCTAAATTTATATATGATTACAAAAAATTACAATATATAGCAAGTACAATAAACTGGAACAAATACAAAACAATACATGATCCAAATGAAGCTATCAATTCTGTTATAAAAGAAATTCAATTTTGTATAGAAAAAATAAGAACTAAAAGTAAAACTCATGATAATGCACCTAGAAAAGATTGGATTACAGAGGCTATAATTAAATCTTGCAAAAGGAAGGAAATGTTATATAATAAACTAAAGAAAAATCCAAATAATGAGCAAACAAAGACTGATTACAAGAATTATGTCAAAATATTAGATAAGGTTATTAGATATTTTATTTTAGCATCTTTATGCTAAAATAAAATACGACAAAAAACTAGTCGAAAAAAATTGTAATAATGCTAGGCAGCTATGGAAAAGTATTAACTCAAAACTAGGTAAAAAAGAAAAAAATGCTAAAACATTAATTACATCTATGACAATAATAAAAAGAAAATCGAAGATCCTACAGAAATAGCTAAATATATAAACACTTATTATTGTAAAGTTGGGGATAATTTAAGTAAAAAAATTAAGGTGCCATTAAACAAAAATTTAAAACTACCACCTATGAATGTAAAAACTATCTTTTTAAAACCTTCGAACAAATTTGAAATCCAAAAAATCGTAGATGTAATGAAACTCAAAAATGGTGGAACTGATAAAATTAATACAAAAACTATAAAAATGATGGCTACATATATTATAGATATTTTGGCACATATTTTTAATCTATGTATTGTAAAATCGTTATGGCCTGACTCTCTAAAAGTTGCTGAAATCGTTCCTATATATAAATCTGGTCATAAGTACGAAGTCGTAAATTATAGACCGATATCGTTGATATCAAACATTGTAAAAATTTTTGAGAAACTAATATATAATAGAATATTCAATTTTATTTCGGAAAGTAACATTTTAGCTTCTAAACAATTTGGTTTCATGAAAGAAAAATGCACTAAAGATGCAATAAATTTTATTACTAACAAATTGTATGATAATCTAGATAAGAGTAACCCTATAGCAATTACCTTTTTAGATCTTGCCAAAGCTTTTGACTGTGTAAATCACAGAATCTTATTAGATAAGCTATATAGTTATGGAATTAGAGGAAGTGCACATGATCTCATTAAAAGCTATCTAGTGAAAAGATTACAAAAAGTTAGAATAGATGAATTTTAAAGTGACTATGCACTAATTAGTACAGGAGTTCCTCAAGGGACAATCCTTGGCCCACTATTGTTTATACTATATGTAAATGATCTTCTAGCTATAATGCCAGAAAACTCTATATTATCGTATGCTGATGATACTGCGATTATATCAACTGGTAAAACTTGGAAAGATGTAGAAATTACAATGAATAGGTATTTAAAGGAGGTAGCTGAGTGGTTAACACTTAATAAGCTATCTTTAAATATAGAGAAAACTGTATATATTACTTTTGGTAACTACTGTGATAGCGTTCCCAAAAATTCAGATATATTGATAGATAATAAGAAATTACAGAAAGTCGACATCTGTAAATATTTAGGTTTAATATTCGACTATAATCTAAAATGGGACAAACACATACAATATATTATTAAGAAGACTAAATACCTGATCTACATTTTCTAAAAAATTTCCAAATTTATGTCAACTGAAACACTAAGAATGATATACTATGCTTTGTTCCACAGTGTCATCAGTTACGGTATAATAGCGTGGGGAGGAGCATATAAAAACAATGTTGATCTATTATTAAGAGTACAAAATAGACTAATTAAAATAATAAATAAAAATAAATTCATTAAAGAAAATCCTATGAATTTACCTCAATTTTTTGCCTACGATCACTGTGTTATAATTATAACTCCCTTAAGGAGATCTACATCGAATCCAACAGTATAACAAGAAAGAAAAGTATACAGATTCCTAAAATGTCCAAAGCCATTAGTAACAAAAACAGCTACATAGTTTCCATTAAATTGTACAATAATCTACCGAATGATCTAAAAACTTTCAATATCCAACAAAAATCTGCTAAATGTAAACTAAAGCAATGGATCAGAACGAACATACTAATGTTATAAGCAAGTGGACAATAATATGTCCTCGCATTAAATATCTCCAAAATGTGATATTAATATAAGTAAATATTTCTTATACGTGCAGATTACTGTCTTTGATATAGTATAAAGGCAGTACTATTAGATTTTTAAGCTTAGTATGTAAGCTTTAGTAATTAAGTTCTATTAGTAATTAAGTTTCTATTATGTACCAGACCTGCGAACAGTTAATTATATTTAACTCTGCAGGATTACAATGTATAATTTATATATATGTAATAATTGTCTGGTTAAGAAGAATAAAGAATAAGGAAATAATATAATTATTTTTTATATTTTTTCTACACCACCTATGAAGTAAATGGAAAGGTGCGTTGACTTTTTTTTTGTTTAATTTGCTAATAATCATATTTAATAATGTACTGATAAATAAATGTGACTTATTGACATGATAAACTCACATATATTTTTCATGATTATCATTTAATTATCAGAATCCCTTTCCCAACTCTATTGAAAAAGATTAACTTAAAAATCATTACGATAACCTGTATAATAATTAACGTAGATAATTCGATATTATATTTATCATTCAAGTATTTGTTATAATATTTAATTTATTCATTTGCAATAGAGATTACCCATCTGTCTTCTTTCTATCTCCGGTGTGTATACCCAATAAAATAAAATTTTATAGAACACTATTTAACTTGTAAAATACATCTATATATACCACTTGTGTATATTTAGATCTATTTATCAATTTAAAATTAATATGTTCTACTTAATTTTTTTCTAATGGGTATAAAAAAAGTAATCATATAAATATACTCTTAAAAGGAAAAAAACTTGTTGAATTGAAAAATATTACAATTACAAAAACATATAATAAAAATTTTTAATAAAATAAAATGAAATGCTTTCTTACCAATAAGGTTGTGCTTATAAAATATTACTACACCATGTCTTGAAATAATATTAAGTAATCACGTTATTAATTATATGATAACTTTTATGATTGGCTTATGTGCTTTGAATATTTTATTAATTTTTCTTTATTTTAATAATTAGTTATAATATGTGAATATATGAAACATTAAAAATTTGAAGTAGAAATATGGCGTATTCGAAATAAATAAATGATTAACCAAATTTTATATCCCATACAATACACGCAATATTTGTAACGTATTTATAATACTTTTCCAAACTTTCTGAAAGATAATAATTTAAAATTGGATCATTGTTTTCTACCTTTAACATTAAAATTTCAGAGACCTGCAACCGTATATAACATGGTACGTTTTCCCAATTTTTGAAAATTTCTAAATCAACATCTTTCCCAACAAAATTGTCTATTTCATTATTTAATTTAGTTTAATATAAATTTTTATCTACAGAATGTAAATAATTTTCATATTCTTCTTCCTGTTCTAAATAGTCATCAATTTGTTCGTTTAAATCTTGTAAATTTTGCAAATCTTCGGCATTTTGTAAATCCTCTAACTTAACGTAACAATTTTGAATTGGATCCCACTCCATACTATCGTCAATTTGTTCATCTAAAGCCTCTAAAGATTCTAAGTTTAGTAAATTTTCCATTCCTTCGTTATGATCTTGATTTAATTTCCGTTCCATGTTATCCATCTTTATAATTTTCGAATATATATTAAAAATGTAATGAGAACTGTTTTTCCAATAGTTTATTTTATTTCTATTTATTTATAGATATGTTTTAATTATATTTTAAAATATGATGTTAATTTTCAAAAATTTCATGCCATACTACATTAGCAATTTCTGTTAAATTTTCAGACTCATTTTGAATACATACTTTTTCTGGGTCTTTACATCTAGATAAAAGAACATATATTTGGCCATGAGAAAACAAAGGCCTTTTTATAAATATTCCTATCTCATCAAAACTTTGACCTTGGGATTTATTTATAGTCATTGCGAATGCTAATACAATAGGAAATTGTTTTCTCTAAAGAATAAACGGTAATGATGATGATTCTCCAGTATTTAAGGTTATTCGTGGAATGAATACCCTATCTCCAATTTATTCTCCTGTTATTATTTCTGCTTCAATATTATATTTAAATAATTTTATTATTTTTAATCTTGTACCGTTACATAAACCATCAGTAATACTTAAATTTCTAATCAACATATTCAATTAAACAAAACAAAAAAATCGACGCACACATCTATTTACCTCCTGGGTTGTGTGGAAAAAATAGAAGAAACTTTTATTTAAATGTTATTTTACAACAAAATTGGATTGATAATTGAAAACTTTATCAATAAAAAATTGTCTTGAAATCCTAAAACAATTTAACTGAATTTAATATAAGTTTTTAAATGTTTTTCAAATAATGTAACCATTCCATATAACACAAAAAAAACGCAGCTATCTATTCATCAATTTCTCTATTTACCTGAAAGATCGTTTCTATCTATTTATAAGTCTGGATATTTTCCTTTTAATCATTATGAGAGATTTTTTAAAAACATTATATAAAACTAAATACAATGAGGGGGGCGGAGGGGGGCATGAGGAGGGGAAAAGAGGGGGAGGAGGAGGGGGAGGAGGAGGGGTGAGGGGGTCAAATGAGGGGGTGAGGGGGGTCCATGTGGAAGTCTACAAAAGTGGAAAATAACGTAAAAAAAGTAAAATTTAACTCTATTTTGAGGAAATATCGTAAGAGGAGGGGGCTGCGGGGGGTCGAAGGGGGGGTGAGGGGGGCCAGGGGCGATGAGGGGGGCTGGGTGGTAGAGTTAACGAATTAACTATATATAGGTAGATATATATATATATATATATAAATAAATAAACTTATAAATATAATTAATTATAATTGTAAACTATGATTTATTATATTGTTTTATTTTTTAATTTCTTTAAATCTACAACACACATCGTATTAAGGGGTCACATATACGATACACCTTAAATCCAAAATAATTATTGGTTGTTTTAGAGTTGGATCCAAACACTTTTTATAATAATTTATACTCATTTAAAACAATATACCCTTTTCTTACGCATATACGTAAGGTATCATTTCACCAGAGAAAACGACCCGCAAATTCGTTACAGGCACAGAAGTCACGCGTTTAACTTTTTATAATAAATTCACTGATATAGTCCAGTTGTCGTAAAGTAGCATCTATCTGTAAGTGGATGTCAATTTTTCAAGTTTTTTTCACTTTGTTTTGACACTGGCTATCGTCATTACCACAATCTTGAAGATCGAAAACGTACAACTAGTATAATCATAAACTCATTTAAACACAGAGCACCATTAAATTTGTATTGTTAATACATTAAAATTATATATAGCACTATAAAAGTGTCTTAGAATCTGAATTTCTTTAAGATTTTGGTAGTGACTATTGCCAGTGTTAAAAGAAAGTGAAAAAAAATGAAATATGACATCCGCTCTTAGAAAGATGCTATAGTTTACGACAACTGGATTATATCAGTGAATTTTTTATAAAAAGTTACGCACTTGACTGTTGCGCCTGTTATAAATTTTTGAGCTGTTTTCTCCTGTAAAATGCTTAGCAAAAGGATACATTTTTTACATGAGTCTTTAAAAATTGAACTTTTGATGAAAAATATATTATGTAAGATTAGTGAGTACAGTGGAGGGGGGGGGGGGTTACAGAAATCTTTCCATTTCTTACATTGGGTGAGGAAGGGGTCGAAAATCTGGAACACAGCCTTACATAATTTATGGATGGCCCCTATACGATAAAAACTTATCCTTTCTTCATATGCAGTTAAAAACTGAATGATATGAACAATAATAGCTATAACTTTCATTACTTTTTTGGAGTTTGTAACGTGGCAAGTTACAACGGCTTATTATTTAGACTTCTCTCGACACTTTACCAAATTTTCTATGTTAATGGGCGCCAGGTAAAGCGCGGCTAACTCTGCACGAGCCCTTTCCCAGAGGAAGTTCCGTGAATTGGAAAATCAGGAATTAATAATTATATAACAAACACACACAAATTTTCTCTTTAAGTATACCTAAGCTTTATTACATTTATATACGCACGGTCGCTACATTTACAATCTTCGCGCAATGTCTATCGGTCGCTATACAATATGGCTACGTTAGCCCTCGCACGCGTCTCTCGCGACGACCAAATCACCACGTTTTCCCGAGTTTTCCGAGTCGCACAAATTTTCTCCAATAATGCCTGACGGACGGGCAGGCAATATATGCGTCTATATTTGCTGACGGACGGGCAGGCAATGCCCAAAATCGGAGAGGGCGGAAATCTCTTCCAAAATTTTCGCTCTTCTTCTCGAACAACTTCAGCCCACACACCTGTTGCTTCCGACCCTTTCTTCATGGTGATTGGCCTTGATTTTCCCTAGATGCGAAAATCAAGGCCAAGTCTGCGGCGATTTGAGTCGCTAATTACCATTGGCCCGCTCCGCGAATACCGCCCTGTCCACGCAGCGCGGGCAATATGAATTGCTAGATATACACGCGCGGGCAACCCGGCGTGTATATCTATATCGGGCGATTTCAGCAGCGTAAATGATGTTAATGCGTCGGTAATACGTATGTTAGACTCTACTACCTTTAAAAAAGGCACGACAGTCTCCTGCTTGGTAGAGTACGCCAATTCGACATCTAGAAACATAGACAATGCACTTACTAGACATTCGTCCTCTCGTGAAAACAGATTGGATGCAATTGTTAAAAGGCTAGACTCGTTACCAGCAATACATACTCTAGCACTGACAATTGGGTCCAAAATGCAGAAAATAGAGGATAAAATGTTAAAACAACACTCCCAGCTGGAGGAGATGTTAAATGAAAAGCAAGTGCTTTGTCATGAAATTAATGATTTAAAAATTCAAAACAAACAGCTACACGAAACATGTCAAAATATAACAAATAATATGTTGAATAAGATCGAAGTTAATTACAATGCAATTATAGAAAGAGTCAATAACATTGAGCAGTCTAATTTTGAAGTGAAAAATCTAGTCAAAAATAATAGTGAGACAAAGAAATATGATAATGACCTTAAAATAATAATTGATAAAGTTAATAAAATTGAAAGTGACAACTCCGACATATTAAAGGCCATAAGAAAAATTATTGCACACGAGACCACAAGCAATAACAATCATGAAACTGCAATAAATAATAATAATAATAATATAGAGAAAACTTTGAAAATTATTCAACATAAACAAGGATTTTTAAGTAAAATTGAAAATTACCAAATTGGCCTGCCTATCAGTAAGGCAAATACAACTTTTTCGCCGCACAGTATTAGAAATACAAATATTAATGATAAGATAAATAGTGTATTTAGTAATAATGTAAATAATAATAATATATATAACATTAATAATAATTTGAATAACGAAAGCAACGATACACTGCAAGATACGGCGTCGACGTCATCTGCACGAAGCACGCGGGTTAAAATGGTAGGTGGGAGGACAATAAAAAATAATAATAATACAATATGCAATAATGACTTAATAATTTCAAATATTTTTGACGGGTACAGCACTAAGCGTGTTGATGTAGTTCATGCTATACTGCGTCGTGTCCTCCCATCGATACAGAAAACGGATATAGTAAATACCCGCCTGCTACGGTCAGATGAGTCGCTTTCGGTGACATCAGCCGAGGTAACTAGCGAGCGCAGACGATCACCATGGGTTGTTACCCTCTCCAGCAGTGAATTAGGAGATAAAATCATGCGACAAAAAAAGTTTATAACAGGCTTTCACACTAAAGATGTCGACATCTCGGCACTTGACCAGGAGACTAGTGATGCAATATTCAATAGTAAAATTTTGATAAATGAACATCTACCAAGGGAAACATTTAATAATTTTAGAAGCCTTAAAGCCCTTGCGATGAGGCTCAAATTCAAATATATCTGGCATAGGGGGGGCCGTTTCCTGGTCAAGATGCGGGATGGCGATGTCTCCCACGAATTTTTAACAGCGGCAGACCTCCAAGTAATTTCAGCCTCGTATGAAACTCCACAAATTGCATTAGATTCACATAAAAAAACAGGAAAAGCAAATATAAATGAAATAGATAAGTTGGACATTCAAACAAATAATCAAACGGAGGCTGTCGCAAATGAATGACTATCGTCGGACACTGCTGGGGGGTGCAGTGTAGGGGACTGAGAGCAGGATTTATCAATGTGACCTCTCTAGATTGTCATATTGGTACACTCCGTCAACACCTTCTATCTGGTCCCTCCTACCACCTTTTTGGAATTGCTGAGACGCACCTTGCTCAAAACATTGACGACAATCGCATTCAGATCAAGGGCTATTCAATTTTAAGATTAGATAGGAATAAATTTGGGGGTGGGTTAGTCCTGTATGTACACAATAGTTTTAAGGCAACCATACTCGTTGCTCTAATTTATAGGCCACCGCATGTACCATTCCTGCAAAATTCAGACCTAATTGATAAGCTAGCTACATACACGCAGGACTATAGCCATAAAATCTTGATGGGTGATCTGAATGCAAACCTGTTGAAGACGTCGGCTGATGCAAGATTCGTTAGGCGATTAGCCAACGATTTAAATCTAAAAATAATAGAGCATGGTGCGACTCATCACCTCGAGGGGTCTCACACATGGATTGATGTCGTTATGACAGATGACAACGATGTGGTGCTGAATGCCAGCAATCAGGCGGCGCCCTTTGCCAGCAATCACACAATTATAGATGTTGAAATAGATTTTAAATTAAACAATAGCCCCATCACCGATACTTTTAGTTACAGAGATTTTAAAACAATAGAACAGGAAGATCTTCTATCTTACCTGAGTAAATGTGACTGGGCGGCGTTTGATTGCTTGGACAACAACGACATGGACGATTTATTGGGACAGCTCAGCGCCAATCTCATGGGGGCAATAGATGAACTCGCTCCACTGAAGCAATTTACACCAAAAAATAAAGCTAATCCTCCATGGATTGACGCAGATCTGGCTCACATAATAAAAAAACGTGACGCCGTACGCAGACGACTACAGCGCACAAAAAACGGTAATCTTTGGCAGGAGTACCGGTCTCTCGCGGTCGAAGCAGAACAACGCATGAAAATCGCACGGGAGACTTACATGCAGAATAAGATTTTTGAAGCCCTAGAAAATAAGAAGGATATTTGGAAAGAACTAAAGGGCTTCGGGCTCCTGCCAAGGGCACGGGGAGGGGGGTTGCATGGCTTCTCGCCGGGTGAGCTGAACTCGCACTTTGCGGGGGTATCGGTCTCCCAGAGTGAAGGTGACGTTGATTTGGGTAGCATCTTGGACTCGGCCAGTGACGAAGGCTTTGTTTTCAAAGACGTTACAGTGACGGACGTAGTCCTGGCTGTTGCTCATTTCTCGTCGCAGGCTAGGGGTGAGGACGGTATTCCCCAAAGCGTTGTAGCTAAGGCTCTCCCGTATATAAGTCATCATATAGCGAGGGTCTTCAACTCCTCTTTGTCTGGTGGTGTCTTCCCAGGGGCTTGGAGGGGGGCTCACTTGGTGCCTCTAAAAAAGGTTTCAGTGCCATCTACTTTATCAGATTTTCGCCCAAAAGCACTATTGAGCTTTCTCTCCAAGGTGCTGGAGAAGATAGTACACAACCAGATTACCGATTTCTTAAGATCCAAAAATATCTTGGATCCTCTGCAAACCGGTTTCAGACAGCATCACAGCACCCAGACAGCTCTACTAAAACTAACCGAGGACATACGAACTGGGATAAACGACAATAAGAAACTAATGACTATACTGCTACTGTTCGACTTTAGTAAGGCGTTTGACACTACATCACCATCTAAATTACTTCGTAAGCTGATACGCATGGGTTTTTCCAGGAGTGTTCTTCTGTGGATCAAATCATACATTTTTGGTCGCAGGCAAAAAGTCAAAACTGACAACAACGGGGAATCTGATTGGCTAACCACCAATCTAGGTGTGCGACAGGGTTCAGTCCTGGGGCCCTTGCTATTCAGTCTTTATATCAATGACTTACAAGACGTACTGACTGGTTGTGATGTTAAACACTTGCTATACGCGGACGACTTGCAAACTTACACTCAAGTGACATGGCGAGATCTTCATGTGAGTATCAGATGCATGTCGGCTGTTGCGCGGGCAGTGTCGGAGTGGGCCGAAGCATCCGGACTGCGACTCAATGTCGGCAAAACAAAAGCGATCATTTTCGGCTCCGAGCACAACATCAATCGGTTGCAGGATCTTGGTTTGCCCAGCATTGGGTTTCAGGAAGGTCTACATGTGCCTTTCTCTGACTCGGTCACAAACCTTGGTGTTGTCATGGACTCTAAACTCACATGGAAACTGCAGGTTGATGCAGTTGGAAAAAAGGTAAATCGTGCTCTTTACAGCCTACGATTTTTTAGTTCATGGCGTTGAGAAAGCAGCTTGCATGCGCGCTGGTAGTGCCACATTTAGATTATTGTTCCGTGGTTCACCTTGATGTGTCTGATGAGCTCGAGACGAAGTTGCAACGACTTCAAAATTCATGTGTGAGATACATATGTGGTGTTAGAAGGGATGAGCACATCACTCCTCACAGGAAATATCTTGGCTGGCTTACAGTAAAGGAAAGAAGAGCGTACTTTTCGGGGTTATTATTGTATAGGGCAATAAATATGGGACAACCTCCGTACCTTGCGGCTCTCTTTGGTAAAAACACAGCTAGGACTTCCAGTAGGAGCGGTGTGAAAGAGCTCTCGGTTCCGGGATCGCGGACTGATAAGGGTCTCTATTCGTTTAGAGCCCAAGGTTCGCAATTCTGGAACACCCTCCCCTGCAGTGTGAGGTATCTGCCGTCCATATGTAAATTTAAAACGGCGTTAGGCAGGCACCTCAGTCAACTGCACGGTGAGTAAGTTGACATTTTTTCATGATGACGGAGAATTCATATACATGGGTAGTTATTTATTTATTTATTGACTTATTTATTTGTTTATTTATTTATTTATTGACTTATTTATTTGTTTATTTATTTATTTATTTATTTAATTATTTATTTATTTATTTATTTATTTATCTATTTATTTATTTATTTATTTATTTATTTATTTATTTATTTATTTATTTATTTATTTATTTATTTATTTATTTATTTATTTATTTATTTATTTATTTATTTATTTATTTATTTATTTATTTATTTATTTATTTAATGATTTATTTATTTTTTATTTTAATTTATCCGTTCTCCCGTGTTCTGTATTCTTAGTCGTGAAAAATGTTGTAATGTACAAAATATAAAGAGTACATTTTAATAAAGAGTAAATATATCTGCGTGTGTGATGAGTGTATGTATCGGCTGAATTGTAATTGTTTTTAAATTGTGACGTGATGGATGTACGTGTATGCAAGAATGAGTAGACTTCAGAAATTGTTATGGAACTGTGATATAAACAAACTGTGATATTAGATAATGACAAATTTGTGCAACAATTTTTTATATTTATTCACTGACGAACTGTGATAGTGATCAAAGACTTAATGTAATGACAAAATAACAATTTTTATGTAATGTATTTTTGCCAAAATTGACAAATAAATCGTATATCTATCTCTCTCTCTCTCTCTCTCTCTCTCTCTCTCTCTCTCTCTCTCTCTCTCTCTCTCTCTCCCTCTCGCTCTCTCTCTCTCTTTCTCGTGGCTACAGCAGAGATGGTGTGCCTCGAGGAAGCCGCCGCTGCTGCTGTGAATCCTCTCTCCTCCCGCGTCTGCGTGCATCGGGAGAGAGGACAGTCGCGCGCGCGTGTGTGTGTGTGCGCGGGCAGCGGCTCATCATCCTCGAGAGGCGAGGAAGAAAGAGCAAGCGAGAGAGAGAGGGTCGCGCGTACAGTGTGCAGTGGTGTTTGTGCTGTGCATGGTTGTGTAGGTGTTCGTCGTCGTTGCTTGCTCCGAGCAATCGTCGCTGCGGCGATCATCTGGTGCGCCGGTATGGGTGTGTGCGTGTGTGTGCCGGTCTGCGGCTTTCCTCGGTCGCTACTCCTTATCCTCATTCCCTCAACAAATAATAACAAGTCCCCCCATTAATAACAATATTATTTAATGTAAAAATGCTCGGCTCTGGTGACGGGTGACTTAGTCGCGATTGACTGCCCGTGTTTTAATATCATTGGGACGTGAAATACACGTCACAAGTTTAACGAAATTCGAGGCAATTTCAACGATAAATGCTTTGGAGGTTATGAGCAAACACTTTAAAACATTTGGCAACACTGAGTAAAAGTCTGTTGCTACGCTCACGTATGCTCGAAAACATGAGTATTTTACGCAGACGGAACATGAAATACGGGCGGAATGAGGTTATAGACGTATCCTAATTACACAGCCCCACAAAAAAAAATTGTAAGTCCCAAAAACTTGACCACGGTACTTATATGTTTTTGGGATCGCTGAATCCGAATCCAGGGTTAGTTTAACCCCATCAGATCTTTCTCAAGGTCAGTTGAAGGTCAAATTATCGAAATACATGAAAAATACACTAAAACCATGGTATCTTGGGGTTTTTGGGGTCGCTGAATCCGAATCCGGGGTCAGATTAAACAATCAGAACTTTCTCAAGGTCAGTTGAAGGTCAAATTATCGAAATACATGAAAAATACACTAAAACCATGGTATCTTGGGGTTTTTGGGGTCGCTGAATCCGAATCCGGGGTCAGATTAAACAATCAGATCTTTCTCAAGGTCAGTTGAAGGTCAAATTATCGAAATACATGAAAAATACACTAAAACCATGGTATCTTGGGTTTTTGTGGGGCGCTGTATCTGAATCCGGGCTTATTACAACCCTATCAGGTCATAGTCAAGGTCAGTTGAAGGTCAAATCATAAAGATTCATAAAAAGTAGAGTCAAACCATGACATTTAGGGGTTTTTGGGGTCGCTGAATCCGAATCCAGAGTCAGTATAGTCCCATAAGGTTATATTTATGGTCAGTTCAAGGTTAGTTCAAGGTCATGGACGTAAAGAGAGTGAAAAAATTAGTTATAAACTGAAACAATGCAAAAGGTAATGTAAACCATAAAACAAAGAACAATGTATATGCAAGTACAATCGTATCCTTATCTCTTTTTAACGACCAACAGTAATCTGCTAACATATTTACGTCCCATCTTCCTTGGTACCTGCGCTCCATTTCCTTGATATCTTGGTGAAATCTCTCTCCCTGCCCTTCGCTGTAATCACCCAGGTTTTCTGGAAATTCATCAACATGCGAATATAAAAAGTGTAATTTTAGATTCATTAAGCAGCCTTGATTTTTGTAACTATTTACTAAATTTAAAACTATTTGTTGGTAATTTGGGCTCTTATGATTTCCAAGAAAGTTTTTAATTACGTCCTTGAAACATAACCATGCTTCTCTCTCTGTATGATTCATTTTCGTAACAAAAATTTCATCATTTATCATCTTACGAATCTGAGGGCCATCGAAAATTCCTTCATTTACTTTAGCATCACTTAATTTGGGAAACTGATTTCGCAGATACTTAAAGCAGCTACCATCTTTGTCTAAAGATTTTACCCATTGTTTCATAAGTCCCAATTTAATGTGCAGAGGTGGTATAAGAATTTTTGATGGATCAACAAGTGGCTTATCTTTTATATTCTTAGAACCCGGTTCGAACTTTTGTCTAAGGGGCCAGACACTCTTTATGTAATGATTCTTTCTATCCCTACTATCCCATTCACATAAATAGCAAGGATATTTTGTGAATCCCGATTGTTGCCCCAGAAGTATTGTTATGATTTTAAGATCCCCACATATTTGCCATTTATGATCATTGTATTTTATTCGGTCTAATATTACTTTCATGTTACAGTACTCTTCATTCAGTATTACCGAATATCCTATGGGAATGGCTGCATAAACATTTGTATTGTGTAACAGAACGACTTTTAAACTTCTCGTTGACGAATCGATGAACAATCTCCACTCGTTAGGGTTGTAACATCCATGTTTAAAGCAATTCATCAACCCAACTATATCTTTGCAGTAAACTAAGGAAAATTCTTCATCTTTAGCGAAATAATCACGATATTTCTTATCTCTGTCTCGGTAGTAAGAAACTTTAATTTTTCCAGCTTCATTAGTATTTTCTTTTAGCCATGAAGCCAAGTACTCCGCCCCATCCTTTGGTAGGCCCAAATCGCGTATGAGATCATTCACTTTTTCCTGTGTAAGTGGACCTTCCTCCTTCTTAGTATTGTAGGGGATGTATTCTTCGTCACTTGTATCACTTGTACTAGCAACGTCATTGTCTTCATCAGGCGCTATTTCTTCTCCCGCAATAATATCTCCTTCCTCCATTTCTTCTTCTAAGATTTCATCTTCATCATGTCTTTCTAAATTTTCCTCAAGATCCATACTTCCAATTGCGTATATACCCAGTGGATCTTCTCTTTTATCAATTGACGATTCATATATAGGTTTCGTGACACTTTCAACGTTAGCGTAATTAATTTGCGACTTGTTTTTACTATTAACTCCATGCAAATTCGTATTACAAAAATAACAGTCTTCTTTTCTTAAAGGTTCCTTCCATATCGTAGGCACTTTCATTTTTATTTCAGTTTTACCATTTTTGTCTTTCTGTAGCATTTTCCTACATATTGCGTATATGATTTTAGGAACCCAATCAAATTCATCAATTTTCATGTCTAAATCAAACATGTTCCTGTACTGCTCTTTAATATTTTGATTGATTGAACAATCTCCACTCGTTATGGTTGTAACATCCATGTTTAAAACCACAGCTCAAAAGAACCGTGAGCAGAGCTGTCTTCATTATCGGGTTTCTCTCTCGGTATAAGTCCCAAGACGATTAATGTTGACTATCTTGGGTTTGTGTTAAGGTCTTCTTTCCCACAAGGTTTCCAAAGTCATGTTACAGTAATCTTAATCTCCCTTGTATCACTCGTATTTCCTACTTGATACGAACGGATATGAATATGCTGTTTGTTTGCCCCAGGGTACCTCCACGTGGTGACGGTGGGCAACGACCGATTCTTTTTTTTCGGTCGGCTAAACCCCTGGGTGAAGGCCTTAGCACCGTCATGGCAGACAAACAACAAAAAATTACGATGCAGGGATTCGGAACCCCAGTATCGGCGGCTGGTCAGGGTGAGCAAACGGGCCAGCAGTCGTCGTCATCAAGCGACCGCAGCTCTTTGTTAGTGGGAAACTTGGCTTTCGAAGAGTATAATACTACAAGAATTTATCACTTGAGGTCTGGTGACCAAGAATTCCTTATAGCAAAACGGGATAGTTTTTGTTACATTTGTAGCAAGTATGAGACCCCAAAAAATAGAAGAAAAATCAATCCAAATATTAAAGAGCAGTACAAGAACATGTTTGATTTAGACATGAAAATTGATGAATTTGATTGGGTTCCTAAAATCATATACGCAATATGTAGGAAAATGCTACAGAAAGACAAAAATGGTAAAACTGAAGTAAAAATGAAAGTGCCTACGATATGGAAGGAACCTTTAAGAAAAGAAGACTGTTATTTTTGTAATACGAATTTGCATGGAGTTAATAGTAAAAACAAGTCGCAAATTAATTACGCTAACGTTGAAAGTGTCACGAAACCTATATATGAATCGTCAATTGATAAAAGAGAAGATCCACTGGGTATATACGCAATTGGAAGTATGGATCTTGAGGAAAATTTAGAAAGACATGATGAAGATGAAATCTTAGAAGAAGAAATGGAGGAAGGAGATATTATTGCGGGAGAAGAAATAGCGCCTGATGAAGACAATGACGTTGCTAGTACAAGTGATACAAGTGACGAAGAATACATCCCCTACAATACTAAGAAGGAGGAAGGTCCACTTACACAGGAAAAAGTGAATGATCTCATACGCGATTTGGGCCTACCAAAGGATGGGGCGGAGTACTTGGCTTCATGGCTAAAAGAAAATACTAATGAAGCTGGAAAAATTAAAGTTTCTTACTACCGAGACAGAGATAAGAAATATCGTGATTATTTCGCTAAAGATGAAGAATTTTCCTTAGTTTACTGCAAAGATATAGTTGGGTTGATGAATTGCTTTAAACATGGATGTTACAACCCTAACGAGTGGAGATTGTTCATCGATTCGTCAACGAGAAGTTTAAAAGTCGTTCTGTTACACAATACAAATGTTTATGCAGCCATTCCCATAGGATATTCGGTAATACTGAATGAAGAGTACTGTAACATGAAAGTAATATTAGACCGAATAAAATACAATGATCATAAATGGCAAATATGTGGGGATCTTAAAATCATAACAATACTTCTGGGGCAACAATCGGGATTCACAAAATATCCTTGCTATTTATGTGAATGGGATAGTAGGGATAGAAAGAATCATTACATAAAGAGTGTCTGGCCCCTTAGACAAAAGTTCGAACCGGGTTCTAAGAATATAAAAGATAAGCCACTTGTTGATCCATCAAAAATTCTTATACCACCTCTGCACATTAAATTGGGACTTATGAAACAATGGGTAAAATCTTTAGACAAAGATGGTAGCTGCTTTAAGTATCTGCGAAATCAGTTTCCCAAATTAAGTGATGCTAAAGTAAATGAAGGAATTTTCGATGGCCCTCAGATTCGTAAGATGATAAATGATGAAATTTTTGTTACGAAAATGAATCATACAGAGAGAGAAGCATGGTTATGTTTCAAGGACGTAATTAAAAACTTTCTTGGAAATCATAAGAGCCCAAATTACCAACAAATAGTTTTAAATTTAGTAAATAGTTACAAAAATCAAGGCTGCCTAATGAATCTAAAATTACACTTTTTATATTCGCATGTTGATGAATTTCCAGAAAACCTGGGTGATTACAGCGAAGGGCAGGGAGAGAGATTTCACCAAGATATCAAGGAAATGGAGCGCAGGTACCAAGGAAGATGGGACGTAAATATGTTAGCAGATTACTGTTGGTCGTTAAAAAGAGATCTACCATCAACATCGGAGAAGCGGAAGCGTAATCCACTTCGTAGATCATTTGACAATAAAATAGTTCGTTACCATAAAAAAGAGTAATGGGCTTAATATTTTTACGGGTATTTTATTGAATTGCATATACTTCTAACAAATTTAAAGTAAATGAAGGAGCAGCAAACTATGATATATTTTTAAAGGATACGATTGTACTTGCATATACATTGTTCTTTGCTTTATGGTTTACATTACCTTTTGCATTGTTTCAGTTTATAACTAATTTTTTCACTCTCTTTACGTCCATGACCTTGAACTAACCTTGAACTGACCATAAATATAACCTTATGGGACTATACTGACTCTGGATTCGGATTCAGCGACCCCAAAAACCCCTAAATGTCATGGTTTGACTCTACTTTTGATGAATCTTTATGATTTGACCTTCAACTGACCTTGACCATGACCTGATAGGGTTGTAATAAGCCCGGATTCAGATACAGCGCCCCACAAAAACCCAAGATACCATGGTTTTAGTGTATTTTTCATGTATTTCGATAATTTGACCTTCAACTGACCTTGAGAAAGATCTGATTGTTTAATCTGACCCCGGATTCGGATTCAGCGACCCCAAAAACCCCAAGATACCATGGTTTTAGTGTATTTTTCATGTATTTCGATAATTTGACCTTCAACTGACCTTGAGAAAGTTCTGATGGGGTTAAACTGACCCCGGATTCGGATTCAGCGACCCCAAAAACCCCAAGATACCATGGTTTTAGTGTATTTTTCATGTATTTCGATAATTTGACCTTCAACTGACCTTGAGAAAGATCTGATGGGTTTAAACTAACCCTGGATTCGGATTCAGCGATCCCAAAAATATATAAGTACCGTGGTCAAGTTTTTGGGACTTACAATTTTTTTTTGTTGGGCTGTGTTATATATAATGGCAATGAGAGGAAATAAAAATTGACTTCTTCTTTATTTCTCCTTATTCCTCTTATATATCAATGATCTAGCTAGCGCCTTGGGTTGCGAATATGTCAAATATCTTCTTGTCGCAGATACCTGCAAATGTATGTCCGTGTAACATAGAAGAACTTCAGAAGAGCGTCGTGTGTTTGACAGCAGCGGCGGCTGCTGGTCTTCGTCTTAATGTTGACAAAACTAAAGCTATTATCTTCGGCTCGGTATATAACATTAATTCTTTGGATGATCTTGACCTGCCAGGCGTTGAGGTGGAGAACGGTATGTACGTCGCTTTCTTAGACTGTGTAACTAACCTCGATGTTGCAATGGACTCAAAATTTTCATGGAAATCTCACATAGATTATGTTACTAGATTCCTCCGATCCTGCCAAAGAGGTGGTACGTAAACAACTGGCAAGTGCACTTGCCAGTTACTAATTTATTGCTTTTCAGGAAGTGAATATAATTTTTTGCTTCAAGTGTTGGAGGTTAAATACTGTATCATACTAGTCACATGTGTTCTAAGAGTTATTGATATGTAAAATATATTTATAATGAATAGTTTTCTAAAATTATGGTGAGTTTATTCACTAAAGCCACTATTTTGATATAAACACTGTTTTCTCACTAATTGTTTTTTAAACTTCAATTTCATCCTGGCTCAGACCAAATTATTGAAACCGGCTAACATTTTAGAAGAATCTTCATCAAAGTATTTAGAATACAAGTCTGCATTTTGTTTTTGAGATTGTTTTGAACAACTTTATTATTAAAAGCCATTACACGTAAAATTATTGCGAAACTAGTGTTTTTTTAAACAAAATCATAAATCAAGAATGTTGTATTATTTAAAAATTAATAATAAATTTTAGAGAAAATCAAAATACACTCTTTTTTGTATATACTTTAAAGAATATATCCTAAAAATTTCATCCGGGTACAAAAATTAGGTGTGTACCAATATGACTTTCATCGTAACCCTATTTTTATTCAAATTTATCACAATTTCTAGAATAACTCTAAATCTTAGAGAGGTAAATGGCTGAAAATTTTTATATAACTTCATAATATCAGTACCAATATGATATGTAAGTGTCCGTTCATAAAAATTAAAACTGCAGAAAAATTTAATTTCACTAGAGAGTCTCCTTAAGCCTTTTACACGATAAAAAAATAGAAAAGTGGAATAAGGAAAATAGGGAATAAGGGAGGAATAAGTCTCTCATTTCTCCTTATTTCATCTTATTCCCGTGATGGAATATCATAACTTGTGAATAATTTTCTGCATTTTGTATATACGTATCATCTTATAACAGAAGGTAACACTTAAGTATAATCATCTATCTACGTCACGTATCATACCCAATGGTATTCTGAAACGTATTTTTTGTTTTGCTTCTATTGCGATGTATTGCACTGGGCACGACTTTTCATGATACATTCACTGGTAGGAGCGTAGATAAGAAACATCCAAAATATTAAACTTATCCATGGTAAATTACCGTAAGGCAGCGAAAACGAGATGAAGACAGTTTAAAGTGACATATTGCGTCCATAGTAGTTCGCGGATTTGATACCTTGACTTTAAAAAAATTCGTATATGGCCGTAGTTTAGACTCGAGTGGACCGCGAAAGCTTTGAGGGCTTAAATTGAAGGTTTTTTACCTACTAATGTTAGCTAGTCACTGTTTAACTACAGAGTATAAACGACATTGTGTATATTGCTTGCATGCAGCAGTAAAGTAGTTTAAGAAATAGAGAGAAAAACGAAAAATTACGAACTAAAATGCCTTGTAACTTTTCACCAAACCTAGGTAATCATTTTATTTATGTTATGAAGTAATTATCCTAAAAGTTTCAGCCCATATGGAATTGCCAGGGAAAGTTACATTAGTTTGAATTCTGCCAAAAAATGCGATTTTAAAGAATCCTGACAACCTTAAGACCAATTATCTCCATCAATTCTCAACTTTATTAGACGTACCAGAAAAAGAATTAAAGGTTTTTGTGAAACTGAAAATTTGAGATTTGGTAGACTTAAATCCGTTTCGATTTCGTTAAATGGAAACCATCAAACACAACTTAAAAAAGACAAAATATTGAGTTTACATTTACTTTTCAAATTGATTGAGTTGCAAGCCTTGTTCAATTTTTTGAAGAAAGGCCTTCTTAAGCCCTTATTGACATTTGCTAAAAAAATTTGGGGGGCTTTTTCTGTAATGTTCTTTCATATAAAATATTTCTGGCCCATGTGTCAAACTCCCTGCGTCCGGATTTTTAAAAAGAGTACTGGAATGACCGATGTATATATATACAGAAATAGCCCCTCAAATTTTTTTTAGCAAATGTCAAAAGAGGCTTAAGAAGGCCTTTCTTCAAAAAATTGAACAAGGCTTGCAATTCAACCAGTTTGAAAGGGAGTTTGACATATATATATATATATATATATATATATATATATATATATATATATATATATATATATATATATATATATATATATATATATATATATATATATATATATATATATATATAATTTATATATAAATATATAATTTAATAATATTGATGTTTTCTATTTATTTTATCGTTTGGTTAAACAACAAGGTTGTATCTAGATGCATCTAGTTGTGTCTTCTATGTAAAAGTACACACATATATATATATATATATATATATATGTGTGTGTACTTTTACATAGAAGACACAACTAGATGCATCTAGATACAACCTTGTTGTTTAACCAAACGATAAAATAAATAGAAAACATCAATATTATTAAATTATATATTTTTTTTTTTATAATATTGCTTTATTAACTAAAAAAATAGTTATTTAGCATACAGAGTTATTTACATGTTACATATATAATATATACACAATTATTGGTTTGTAGTTTATATATCCTAATTACAGTTTTCTAAGAAGTTGTGTATAGTTTTATAAATAAGCGGATTTATATTGGCAAGTAGAGATCTTATTCTAGCGGGTAAGGTGACATTACATTTTTTAAGCCTAGTTATAAGTTTTGTTCATTGGTTTTCATATAGTGGACATTGCCAGAGTATGTGATCTAGATGTTCCGTGTTACATGGGCACATTGGGTCATTTATTAAGTTAACACGTGCTAGGGAAGCGGCGAGATTATAATGATTTGCTCGACTTCTGTTTATCATGGCAATGTTTTTCCTTTTTAAGTTGTAGTTATGAAACCAAGGTTTTCTTTTGTCATTATAAAAAAATTCGAAATATTCTACGCCTTTTTTTAAACCTAATTCTTTGACTGTTGTTTTGGTTTGGTGTATAGAGTCGACTTTGAATTTTTGCCGTAGGTCTGTAAAAGGGATGCATATATTTTGACAGGGTTGTTCATTGGTTGCGTTTTTTGCAATTAAATCTGATCGTTCGTTCCCTATGATTCCCTTGTGTGCTGGTATCCAAACTATTTTGATTTTACTTTGATTTTTACTTTTTCTTTGAAATTCTAATGCTTTTTCTTTAATTTCATAAATATAATAGTTCGTTTTAATTTCGAAGTTTACTCGTTTCAGTTTTTGTAAGACACTGAGAGAATCAGAGAGAATGATTACATTTTTTTAGTGTTATTTAGCGCAGTATCGAGAGCGTCTCTTAGTGCTATACTTTCTGTGGTATATATAGATGCGAGATTGTTAATACTTCTTTGAATGGATATATTTAACTTTGGAGCGAAACAAGCAGTACCTACAGAGTTAGCATCAGTAATTTTGCTGCCATCAGTATATATGGCAATAGCATTTTCACTTTCAATAAACTTTTCTAAAAGATAGTTAGGATTTACTGACTTTTTAAGAGTTTTATCTAGCTCAGTATCTATTTCGATGTTAGTTACTAGTGCTTCATAATTTGTGAGAAATACATTATAGTGAGAATTTGTTTGAATTATATTTTTTTTTGGTACAATATCGTTGATGCTGTCTAATAATAAACTTTTACGTTTAGTATTTTTGAAAACGTGATATGATTTGTTAATAACTTTATATACCTGTAAACTTGTATTTGATAGAATTTTAGATAGATAGGATAGGCAAAGAAATTTAGATCTATTTTTTATGTACATGAGTTTGGCTTCTGCGAGGAGGATATTGGTAGGGGTGCTGATGCGATATCCTAGTGATAATCGTATTGCTGCATATTGGATGCGTTCGAGTTTAGATATTTCGTTTATTTTTTTAGGAAAGGATACGAAAGATGCATAATCTATTATTGATCTGATATAAGATTTGTAGATAGTAAGAAGAGTACTAGGATCAGCACCCCACCTAGTTCCTCTTACAAACTTGATAAGATTAAGAGCTTTAAGACATTTGTTTTTTACATTTTCTATTTGTTGTCGAAAAGTCATTTGGTAGTCAAATATTATACCTAAGTAGCGTGCCTTTTCTTGAGATTTTATTATCATATCATCGATTTGAATTACAATATTACCCGGTTTGATACCTTTGTTATTAAAATGAATCAAGACGGTTTTACTGGGAGAGATATCTAATCCTATTTCATTTAGATTGTTTTTGATAATACGTAGTGATTTGTCCATGAGGGAGGTACAGTTTTTTAAGGATTTATTTTTAACAATAATTTTTATGTCATCAGCATATTTAGAAATAAAAGCAGATTTAGGCAAATTTTTTGCAACATTAGCTATATATAGATTGAAAAATAGTGGACTGAGTGGGTCGCCTTGTGGTACCCCCTTATGGACTTTTCTATGAGATTTTTCTGTAAACTGTGTATGAATTAATCTTTCACAGTTTAAGAATTTAACAACTCTTATAATTTCTATTGGACATTGTTGTTCAGCTAAAATTTTAAGTAGAATCTCACAGTTTACATTATCATAAGCATTAGTTATATCGATAAAAGTTGATTATTTTTAAAACCTTCTTCTACTTTTAGAGTTAATTGGACTAAGTTGTCATTGCACGATTGGCCTTTGCGAAATCCAGATTAACTGGCTGGTAGAAGATTGTTATGTTCTAGCCACCATGTTAACCTATTTTTGATTAATATTTCAAAGAGTTTAAAAACACATGATGACAGAGTTTAAAAGATTTTTTACAATAAATGTTCTTAGTAACAGAGACTGTAGTTAAAATTGGAAAGTTATCGGAACCAAATGTTTCGTCGTATATAGAAGTGTTTACTTTTTCTAATAGATTAACTGTTGTAATTATTAGATCAATATTTGATTTTTTACCTGAGTTAAAATCGACACGCGATTCGGTTGAAACGTTGTGAATAATTAAGTCTTTTTTGTCGATAGAATTCAATAATCTTATTCCATTAATATCATTATTTTTACAATTCCAGTATTGATGTTTTGTATTGAAGTCACCGGCAAAGATGCAGTGTACATCGTCCTCTATGTAGTGCATGATGTTGTCCCACTCTTCTTGTGTAGGTGTGCTTCCAGGTGTCTTTGTAGGAGGTCTATAGCAAGCAATGATATCCAGTTTTGGATGAGTATTTTCAATCTTGATGCCGAAGATTTCGAAGTTTTCATTTGGATTATTGATTTGCATAGTCGAAGTATAAAGGTGTTTTTTCACGAGAAATAGAATTCCACCTCCTCTATTTTCTTGTCTATCTTTATGATAAATGTTGAATCCAGAGACTTTCAATTGGTCTTCAATTTTTTTAAGTGGTTGAATCCACGACTCTACACAAATAAATACATCTATATTTTCTAAGATTTTAGGTAGTTCGTGTTTGCGTTGTATGATACTGCGTGCGTTCCAAAACAAAATTTTTAAATCTTTTTCTGTTATGTACATAATTTAGAGATTATTATGATTGTTGAGTGTGATTAGTATCAGAAAGACAATATTTGGGGACCATGCTTTCATCTTCAGTTTCTGTATCTGAGATATCAGTAGATAATGGGTGTGTTGCATTGGGATTATTTATTTTATTTTTAATTTTAGTAAGTTTGGACTTTGTGGTTATATTACTAACTAGAGGATAAGCTTTTTCAATAATTGTGACGATAGTCGATACGTCATTGACAATTTCTCTTGCTTTTGAAATAACGTCTATTTTGTTATTGTAGTTTTTAACAAAATTTAGAAAAGTGTTAAAATCTATTGGAAATGCATTGATTTCATTGAATATTTCTGCCGTAGGTTGTAAAGAATTTACTAGTGTGACCATACTGAGTTCCTTTTTTTCCTCTGACTTTTTTCAGTTATTTTACGCTTCTTTTGTTTTCTTTTCTCGTATTTGATTAATGTCTTTGGTTTGGAAAAGTCGTTATCCCGAGAATTATCACCGAGCTGGTATGTTTCGATATCTTGTGTAGGCTGAGAAATAGAGCTAGAAGTAGACACCGGTCTTTTGTTTTGATTTTCATTGCTATATGTTTGATTAGGATTAGGAGAATGCGTACAGTCGATCGATGATGATTTAAGAGCTTCGCTGGGTTGGGTAGAGGGATCAAGAGTATTTACATGTTTGGTTTTATCTTCTTGTTGCTGTAGAGTGTCGACGTCATTCGAAATATTTACGTTGTTAAATTTATCGTGTTGTGTAGTACCTCCATCGTAGAGCGTGCACAGTATGGCTGTATGTCCTGTTTGCTTACACAGAAAGCATAATGTAGATTCTGTCGTAAGATATGTCCAATAGGTTATATTTTCAAAGCTTATCTGTAAACTTTCTGGGAGTTTTTTTTCGTCTTCTTCTATTATGTAAAATTGTCTGCGGAGAGATAGAACGTGAGCCCTGCCAGGTTTAACAAAACTTGCTCTTATGTCACTGATTTGCGAAACTACATTAATATCTCTTTTTTTGAGTAGATTAATTATTAATTCATCTGGTATAACAGGCTGTACATTAGATATAACTACTCTTTTGTTAGTGTTGATATAAGGTTTTATTTTTAAGGTGTAGTTTTTAACTGTAAAGGATTTATTTTTAAGTTTTTGCACTAATTCTTTACACGATAAATAAACAATGAGTCTTTTCTCAGAGATTTTTGATAAATATCTTATGTCACTGACTTTTACTAACTTTTCGAGGCCGTCAACATAATCGTCGTTGGATAAACCGTCAATAGAGTCTATAATTATAGCATCTTCTTTTGTAGGACGAATTTTACTTGCAGTGACTTTGGCGTATGAATTTTGTGTGACTTTTGATGACTGTGAGCAACTTGATGTTTGAAGTTCTTGGCTTTCGTTGTTAAAAGCCATTGCTGTGGCTTTAGCAGTCTAAAAACTGCCAAGCCTCAGGCAAAATTTAAAAGAATTCGCACTTAAACTCGCGCGCACGCGACCAGCGCGGCGTTATTTACACACGTAAGACACTACGATTTATCAATTATCGGAGCGAAGTGTAAACACGTCTACTCGTAACAAGTGTCGAGCACCGAATGATTAAATTATATTATAAATTACATTAATATTCATTAAATTTGAATACTAACTCAAAAATGTAATTATATCTTCAGCAAAGGAAATGAAAAAGAAAATTTGGCTGAATGAGACGTAGAGCGCGGGCTGTATAAGGCCGAATACACCTACGGTGTAGATGTGGCCGCATTTCTCCATTTTGCTCTTTCTCGCTCTCACTCTCCTAGGATTGCATAGCTGTAGGAGAGCCAAACATATAAAAGGGAGATGGTGTATGCGAAGCAAGGATTAGAAGAATGTGCGCGGCGGAAAATCCAATCCACGGTGACACCGAGATAGCATCTAATGTATGTTACCAACCCAAATATACGAGGGGCCCCGAGAGCGATGGAGCCGAATGCGCTGCATGCGCACCGATAATTGAGGCCTTAATTAAATTAGACATACCTTTCCGCGCAGACATTTTGGCTATGAGCGGAAGGCCCAGCACCTCATAGAACAAAAGCTACCTGTTACGTTGTACAGACTACATTTTTCTTGAAACACTTACGCTGTCGCGCGCTCGCCGTTTCACTGAGGTCCAGACAGCCACCATACACGCCGGAATTGGAAGGTCTTTTAGAACCACTCACCAACAGTGCAGAGTGAGCATCTATATGTGGAGATGCATATTTCGCACAAAAAGGCAAAGTTGCTTTGCACTACCCCACCTCAACTACAGCGACTTTTCGGCATGCAGCCCAAACAAACATATTTTACAGTATCAAGATAATATCTTAAAGGCTAAAGTATAGGAAATGATACCGGCCAATGGGTACACTGCCCTATGTGCATCTATACAGGTGGATAACCTACGCGAGGGAGACAATATTCCATAAACTACGCATTTGCAATTGACCTAGCTGACATTTCCCAGCATCGGCCACGTGTGCCATTCTAAGTACATGCGCACAAGAGATGCATATCTCCAGAAGAAGCAAAACCTCTGAAGTCTTGACTAAGGAATGCACTTTTTTCTATATGACAGTGATACGCTCTAGCCCGCGGACTTGGAACGGAGTGATTCGGCGGCCAGCATTTACAAGCAATCCCAACCGCCTCACGAGGCGCAATCGTTTTTTGGAACTTCCTTCGAGAGGGCAAAGCTATACCCGGAGGTACCGCGATCGAGACTAGAATAATCGTAACTTGAATTTTGTTCGTTCGCCCTTCTATACTTATACTCGCAAATAGAGTTACGATAATATTTCGCGGCGCCTTTATTGTACTTTATGATATGTAATTGAAACGAGATTTGTATTTTAATTTTGAATAACGAAATTAATCTCACTAATTGACTGTTAAGTCTTTTATTGTGTAGTATTGTTTTCTTGTGTGCATTTTCGATATTTTATCTGTTGCTTTTAGAGTATTTTTGTGTGTGTGTGCATGTATGTATTTTTGATATTCTCCCTCTCGCACTTCAATGTGAGAGTTTCTGCATCGCTGCCTTGTTGCTAAAGTTCAGCAGCGAGAAATCATCACATAAGCATCTCTATCGTCATTTGCACTGCGAGGAAGGTTGTTTTACAAGGTTTCACTGTTGCTGAGATTCTACTGCGAGACAATATCGTTGAATATTCACTAACGTCACATATTCTTGTAAATAAAGTCTGTATCACTTATTTATTGATAGTATTTCTTGTCAAGTTAACTTGGCACTTTATTTTTTTCTTTGAGAACTCGGTAATAATTACAATTTGAGATATCGTATTAATTAAATTTGAAATCGTTAATTTGTATACTATTTAACTCGCTTTCCTAGCTTATTACTCAGGTTTTATATAGGTTCTTAAATGCTCTAAATTTTACTTTGTTTTCATCGTCTTATAATACAAGTAAAACGTCGATAAAAAAATTTAAAAATTTCTATTTCTATATAAAATTGCCTGCTATTTTCAAATCTGTCGTCAAATTTTTTAATTTTTGTTTTCGTAAATCTTAGTTAAAGTATTGAATTTATGGACCGATTCCAATTGGTTTTATTATGAAATTCAATATAGCGGACTTAAAATGACGGCTTTATTTCAAGAATTTATCAATTTTCTCGATTATTCTGAATTATGTAACATGTAAAATACAACAAGTATATGTAGTACCTGTAAATAAATATATGAAGACACTGAACGCACGCTTAATTATGAATAATAATTATGAACTATTAACGGCGCACGCATGACTTACGTTTTACGGGCGAGAACGATGGGACGACACACACACACATACATATCAACAGCAGCATACACGAGACACACTTCTAGCAGCCCAGCAGCTGACTCAGCGAGCAAAGACAGAAGTCCAGCTAAAGCTGGACAGCACCAGGAGGACCCGCAGAAGACGATACTATAGGAACGCGATTGTTACTCTTGTGCTTCAGCAGCAGCAGCAGCACGAATGATTTAGATTTAGATTTAGATATCTTTATTTTAACCGCGGAGTATTACCCCATACGGCACAAAAATATTACATTGTAATTACAAAATTATGGATTGAATAGTATCGAGGTGACAATAGTGATATAAGTAAATATATAGATATGTATATAATAGCGGTATTACAGGTGCATAGTTATAATTATTCGCTGTGTTTTGAGAAAACTGGACTAAATGCTAAATACCAAACATAAATTCTAAAAAAGCAACGCAATAAATTTAATTAATTAAACTAAGTTGATTAATTAATGCTAGGCCAGCACTGGGGGTACATTCAAATTTGAAATAGTTAGAGTACAGTTGAAAAGTCCGCCAGCACAGCCTTATCGATAATGATACCCTCTGTTTCAACTCGCCGTTTCCACTCCAGATTGTCCTTCAGCAGGAGAAAATCAAAAAGAAAGGTTTTGAAGGAGTCAATGAGGGAGGGGTCAAAGGTCGGGGGAGGAATTGAATTAATGAGGTTGGATGACTTGATAAGAAAGGAACAGTTCATGGCCTCAGTTCGGGGTGTAGTATAGAGGAGAGTTCTGGGTGGAAGGCGAGCCGAGCAGCAGGTAAGTATATCCTTATGTAAAACTAAAAACTTACTAGCTAGGGACAGCGGATTCTTAAAAGCAAGGGTGCTAAATGCTGGGGCACCAAGGAAGTAATCATGCCTCGATTTCACCGCGAGCCATCCAAGAGATAGTCTGTACGAGGTGACAAGACCTTGTCTGGGGATGCAGCCGATGACAAAGCGGACGCAGGCATTCCAGCATTATAGGCGCGCTGTAGCTTGATATTCTGCGTCTGATCTAGGTCGTGATAAGCTACGCATGCGTATTCAGAGACAGAGACAGAGCGAGAAGAGATACAAGCGGCCGAGCTCACGACGGCCTGCAATGAGACAGAAGACGATCACTACCACACACATACACATTGATACACTCGAGTTGGGGTTGACCGGGAAAGAGACCGTCGCGCTAGAGTACGCCTGCGTGTCGTACTCAGGAATACAGCGAGTACATGAGAGAGAAGCGGCGGCCATGAGGCCGAAGCTCAGCTGTGGAGCGAGAGACGACCGAAGAGAAAGACGCAAGGCAAGCGTGCGTGGCGGGAGAGGGGGACCAGCCGCGTCTGCATCGGTGATACCGCGCGCAGTCGAGCGTGCGTTCAGGTCTACTTGCACGAGTGGCCTGGAGCGAGCGGAACGATAAGCGCACGATTGGCTACGACGGGAGCTGGAAAATATACATGAGGAGCGTATTGCTGACTGTTCCACCGTAGTCAAGCGGCTATTATCTTATCAATATTATCGAGTAATGGAATTCTTATCGAAAGAAGGCGATGTAGTATAGAGGGCGCTCTTTCATTATTTAAATTATGCGCGTTGAGTTGGAGAAATGCATGACGGGAAAAACTCGTGTAGTACTTAACCTTCGGTTACTACTTGAGCGGAAATCGAGTTTGGGTTTATAGAAACAGGTGGTTGAGAAGGAGATAGAAAATCGAGTTATGGAAAATAGAGGGAGCTAGAGCACATGGACGCTACGAGAAGACGACGGCAGTACTTCCGCCCTGCCCATTCTGTTTTGGACCGCTTAGCTCGCCAGATGTATTTTTAGCGGCATATTGGTTAGCCTTGAGTTAGAGTGGTTTTGCAAGGAAGACCACTAGAAGTAGCGACGCGACGCCATTACTATCCCAAGTAGTAATTGTCACTTTCGAATTGATTTTGAGGAGAATATTGTTGGATTGGAGATTATTTCAACGCGAGTCAATTAATTACGGTCGGCGAGTCTTTGCCCACGAAGCGCCCGGCATTATCCGTAATTTATAAGGAATTAATTAGCTTATGTGCTACAAAAAGAGATTTGGTGAGGTTTTTCCATTATCTTAAATCTGTTTCAACTCTAAGTTGCTACTAACTCGAGAATGTGGTGAAGGAGTGTTGGTGAATCGTGTTATTCTACATGGGTTTTCGCGAATTATTTTATTCTCTTTCAGATAGCGTTCCAGAGGCAGATGCTGAGTTTATGCTAACTTTCAGCTAGCGTAAACTCGGGCCTTCGTATGTGCGAAAAGGGCTGAGGGAGGGCATTTTGAACGTGTGACCACGTGCAGTAGTTTCAGATTATATTGGCGAAATAAGCAGATATATTGTAAAAATAAGTGCGCGGGTGGCTAATTATCTGTTAGTTTGGGGTTTTGAGTACTTTATATCGGTGGAGATTAAAATTATCCAAACGTAATTAATGTAACAGGGTAATTGGGTAAGATTCAAGATTCTAATAATTGGAAAGTTAGTTTAGGGTTTTGAATATCAGATTAACTAATTAAAATACGTATACTTGTACTATCTAGAAATAATTAATAGGAAATAAATATAAAATTGTATTAAAATATATAAAAATAATACTTATTGTTGCTTAGGACAAAAATACAGCATCATAATTATTCATGTGTATTTTAAGTTTTGACTGTTGCTTATTACCTGTTTTCATAAATTACCATTAACAATATAGCAATTAACAATAACATTGCATAAAACACATTCTTAACCTCAAAAAATTCAAGATATTCGTATATTTTAGGTGTTATTTATGATAAAAACGTTCCAAAGCTGTTTTTTTAAATATTTTTTCATGTCCTGATGATATTTATGACTTCTTTGTTGGTCAATAAGTTGTTATTACTAACAAATTATTTGTTTAAACAAACTGTTTAACAAATTATTGTAACATGATTATTATAAACAATATCAAAATGCATAATTTTAACTAATACAATTACGAATAACATTGAAAGACTCACTATGTTTATTTTCTTTTCTTTTCATAGGTTAAGTTTCGAAATTCAATATGGGTGACTTGAAATAGCGTTTTTCCTTAATTTTTTTTTTTTCGTTTTTTGAAATGACTATTGTATGTAATTGGTTTTCACAGTTGCTTTTTATTTTTTCTTATAAAATGCAATTAAAATACATTACAGAGTGATAGGGCATGCATGAAATCATGTAGTAATAAAAGTTTTACAACTGATTTTTAATTTTGTTTTCAAAAGTCTTAAGATAATGGCTCATACACATGCACACTTTATACAACTCGCTACATCACACTATAAACATAACGCAGCTTCTTACCGCGAGGCGGCGAGACATACGCAACGTGTTTCCCTGTAACAGAACAGCGAGGCCTCGGGTATATAAGGAGGCTCAATCTTTCGCAACACTCGACAGTCTAAATTTAGTGTGGACCATCTTCGCGATATTTTTCGTGTTAGAGATCACGTTCAAGTGGCAGACTAACGGATAAAGGATATACTTTCTCATTGCTAACCTCAAAAATGTGATGAAGAATTTTCTTACTTACCGATTCGAAAACTTGCGAAGAACAAAGTTAAAAAGTACTTATCATATTTATTAAAAATTTTAACGGTATAAATTGGTTATAAAATTTAAAAAATCGTTAATTATCCGGTATTTTAATAAAAAATTCCGAAAATAAATATAAATTTTAAACATAAATATGAACTTACACTTTCTTTTAAACTTGTCTTCAATTATTTTGTCCATAGACATAGTCATTGATACTTATTTTTTACTAGCATTTTTTAAATCTAACTAATATAAAAGTTATATCAAACCCGATAAGATTTGGAATAAAGTGTTGGGCAATTTGTACAGTGTTTGAGTTTTTACTCGACTTTGATATTTATTGTGGCAAAAACAGTAATACATTCAATCAAAAGTTACAAAATATACCGCTAGGTTCAACAGTTGTTTTGCAAATGGTTAATTCTCTTTTATTAAAAACTCAGCAAACAGAACTATATTTATATCATCCTTACTTTGATAACTGCTTTACAAGTCCCGATGCAGTTGTTCATTCGCAAAAATTTGGACTTAGCTCGACAGGAGTTGTTCGTAAAGATAGAATAAAAGAAACTCGCAATCTGCATAAAAAATCTACTAGAGGACAGTTTGAAGCTACTCATGAAGTAAACAGTGGAATGAATTTTGTGACTATAAAGGTTTCCAAACACATATCACTATTATCTACGTCTACTGGCGTTACTTCATTCTAAGTCGTATGCAACGATCCAATAAGGATGAACACTAAAAAGTTGCATACCGTTTTCCTCATCTGGTATCTTTATACAATCAATTTATGGGCGGTGTAGATATGAACGATTTTAGATGTAGCAGCGTCATACCCTGCATTGGATGTAAAAGATGGACATGGGTAATTCTTACGAGGATGATCCAAACTGCAATTATAAATGCCACTGTGCTATGGAATACGTGTTGTAACAAAGGCAAAGAACTCAGTAGTAAAGATTTTTGCATTGAAGCTAGTAAACATTACCGCAGTAAATTGGGCGATTTACCTGCTCACAAATCTATTACAAAATCGAGGCAACGTGCACAAAAGATGGTTGCTATCTAAGGACTACAAAGTTTTGCTTTGAATGTTTGAATTGCTTTTCAGCAGTACACAAAAATAGTAAACTTTCAAATTAAGAAATATGTAAATCATACAAAATTAAAAAACTTGAAACATATTTAAAAATTTAAAGAAAAAATTAAAAAACGAGCAAATTTTTGTTAAACTTTCAAAAATAAAAAAACAATAAAATAACTCTCTAAGTATTGTCGACCTCCTCCTCGGTGAGAGTTGGAAACACATACAATTTTTGCGGCTAACAGACAGTAAAAAATCAGATGTAACTAA
Organism: Gastracanthus pulcherrimus; assembly: GCA_949152435.1. Classification (NCBI taxonomy): domain Eukaryota; kingdom Metazoa; phylum Arthropoda; class Insecta; order Hymenoptera; family Pteromalidae; genus Gastracanthus; species Gastracanthus pulcherrimus. The sequence goes on along the minus strand of OX424576.1, from coordinate 117,947,049 downwards.
AAAAGTATATATGTAATGTTAGTAACATGAGAACAAAGTTAAAATTAAAATTTTTGATATCGGCCATAATAAAAATTATGCAATAATTTGTTAATTAATTTGTTTAAACAAATAATTTGTTGGCAATAATAACTTATTGACGAATAAAAAATAGCTTTGGAACGTTATTATCATAAAAAGCAACTAAAATATACGAATATCTTAAATTTTTTTAGGTTTGGAATGCGTTCTATGCAATGTTATTGTTAATTACTATATTTTTAATAGTAATTTATGAATAAAGGTAATAAGAAACTGTCAAATCTTAAAATACAAACCTATAATTAAGAAAAATCAAGAATTATGAAAAATATTTTAACCCTTAGCGGCCACACCTCAGCCAGGCCACATAGCGGCCACATGGGGTAACTCATTACCCCACGCTGAAAAACCTAGTTGTACAAGACATATGGGTGTTTTAACACTTGTAACCGATTGTTTCATGTTTGTTGAAGTGTTCTTCAATATTTCTAATGATTTTTATCGGTCAATTTATAGATGGCGGATATCGTTACTTGTATCAATTTCAAATGTTTTAGACCTCCAATTTCACTTTTTCTGAGCCTGGGGTAACTAGTTACCTCGTGTGGCCGCTAAGGGTTAAATAAATCCGCCATTTTAAGTCTGCTATATTGCATTTCATAATAAAACCAATTGAACTTTAAAGTAGAGGCCTGAATGCTACCCGATCCTAAGTTTCAAGAGAATCGGTCAATAAATTCAATACTTTAACTACGAAAACAAAACTTTTTAAATTTGCAATTTTTTGTTCGTTAATCCGCTATATTGCTGTTGCAACGCCGTTACCCTAAGCGGGTCCTGGGTGTAGTCGTTCAGAGCGGACGGGTGGGTGCTTATCACCACTACACAGCGCGTCCTCAGGTTATGGATAGAGGAACGACCCTTGAGAAAGAGGTTAGCTGCGAATAAATTAAATAAGCAGTCGCGGACAGCCGATAGGCCCAAGCGTGGGTGTGATGAGCTCGCACTGGCGAACGCATTCGTCTAGAAGCACTACGCAAGCACCACAACAACTACAAACACTATACAAAATCTCCTATCTTACTTTCTTCTTCTACCTTACTCTGTAATGTATCTCTTTTACCACACATTTCAAACAAAAATGGGCCAAAAATCCTGCTGTCGTGGAGGATGCGGGAGCGATGACAACTGCCCTCAGAGGGGATGTGTAGAATGATTCGCCACCTGTTCTTACACGGCAACGAAGCCAGTGAAGGCGCGCTGCCTTGCAGGGGGGCGTTAGGATATGAGAACGAAACCGAGTGTGTCTGACGACGATTTGACTATGTCCTCGCCAAAGTCGGAAAGCTCTCATACTTAGTTCTAGGGAGGTATGAGGGTTATCACCTCTAGACGGATGGACTCACCTGCGATCGGAACAGAATCCAAAACGCGCGGTTTTAACTTACTATCATGGCTCAAAGAAAACAAAACCAAACCAAAACTAAAAGAAACTTAAGGGTGGGAACTTGGAATATACGCAGCCTACACAGAGCCGGCGCGTTCAGGGAAATCATAAATGAAACTAAGAGGTACAATTTAGATTTGGTAGCAATACAAGAAACCCGATGGAAAGATAACGCGATGCTAGGGTCCGGTAACTTCACCTTTTTATATGGGGGCGCGAGCGGGCATTCCCTAGGCACCGGATTTCTTGTTAACAAAAGCATCATACATTCCGTTAAAAGTTTAGTGAATGACCGACTCTCGTATATCATCATCGAAGGAGCGTGGTATAATTACGTGGTTATTAACGTTCACTGTCTTACGGAGGAAAAGAGGAAGAGGTCAAAGATCTTTATTATGAAACTTTAGAGCAATTAATCGACCAATTCGCGTCTTACGACACCAAAATAGTAGTGAGAGATTTCAATGCTAAAATAGAGAGAGAGGAAATGTTTAGGCCCACTATAGGCAAAGAAAGTCTGCACGAAACCATCAACGATAACGGTATTAGGGTCATAAATTTCGCGGCCGCAAAAGATCTTATAGTCAAGACCACATGCTTCAAGCACAAGGATATACACAAGGCAACGTAGACATCGCCGGACGGGGTCACGCACAATCAAATCGATCATTTTCTTATTGATAAGAGGCGCCACACCAATGTACTCGACGTAAGGACCTATAGGGGGTCGGATTGCGACTCGGATCATTATCTAGTAGTGGCCAAATTAAGAGCTAGATTAGTAGCCGGTCAAAATAGTAAGCGAGCGAACAAAGTAGAAACCTTTGATATTGGAAAACTACGAAGCGGGGTAGAGCGAATCAAGTACCAAGTAGAAGTTAGCAACCGATTTCAGGTGCTCGAGGAAACGAATGCACAGACGGGAGTAGATGACGATCCAATGACGAACAAAGTACTGGGTAAGAAAAAGAGGCCGAAGAGCAAACCATGGTTTGACTAAGAGTGCGAACTCTGGTTTGAAAGGCGCAAGAAGGCTAAATTAGATAGCGTACACAATGAAAGCGGTAGGGCCGTAGAAGAATACCATGAAATAAGAAAGCAAGTGAGTGTGATTTACAGAAACAAGAAGCGCGAGTATCAGAAAAATGAAATTAGAAAAACAGAAGCTAATAGTAAGGAAAATAATCCGCGCGAGATGTACAAAGGGATAAACGCTATTAGGAAGGGTTTTCAGAGTAGATCGCAGTTAATGAAAGATAAGGACGGGAACCTCGTGACAAGCGAAAATGAACTATTGAAATTATGGAAAAACTATTTCGATAAGTTATTAAACGTGCATGAAAACTTCGAGGAAATGGGAGACGAAATCCACACTGCTGAACTCCATATGGACGAACCGACCTACAAAGAAGTAGAGGCCGCGATCAAAAGCTAAAAAACAATAAGGCCGCAAGAAACGATTCTATACCAGCTAAACTACTTAAATATGGGGACACCGCGCTTACATCTAACATTTTTGATCTAGTATGTGCTATTTGGAGAAATGAAACAATACCAGAAAATTGGAAAGAATCCATCATCATACCGATCTTTAAAAAGGGAGATAAAACAGGCTGCAATTACTACCGGGGAATTTCACTTTTAGCTAACTCTTACAAAGTTCTGTCGAACGTAGTACAGGCCAGACTCACACCATTCGCGGAAGATATAATAGAAGATTATCAGTGTGGATTCCGGCGCAACAGGTCGACGAGCGATCAAATATTTACCATAAGACAATTATTAGAGAAAAAGTGGGAATATTGCGAAACTATACACCAGCTATTTGTGGACTTTAAGAAAGCTTACGACTCTGTCAAACGAAGCAAAATGTATCAAATCCTAGTGCACCTTGGCGTAAAATTAATTCAAATATGTCTGAACGGAAGCACTGGAAAGGTCCAGGTAGGCGGTAATGTATCCAAATCGTTCATGATACGCGACGGTTTGAAGCAAGGTGACGGGCTTCCAACATTACTCTTTAACTTGATGCTAGAGTATGTTGTTAGAAAAATGCAGGCTAGGCGGAACACTCAACAAAACAACGCAGATTTTAGGCTATGCGGATGACTTGGATATAGTGGGAGATAATGGTGAAACGGTGGTGAGAAACGCGGAAATCCTTATAAATGTGGCTAAAGACACGGGGTTAGAAGTGAGTGAATCGAAAACGAAATATATGATCATGGAGAAACTGGACATTCGCGAAGGAGAGGGAGATCTCAGAGTCGGAAATTTCACTTTTGAAAAGGTTAGCGAATTCAGATATTTAGGTACAACTATAAATGATCGAAACGAAATTAAAGCCGAGATTAATAAGAGACTTCATTCGGGTATTGCCTGTTTCTACGCTGTGAATAGATTACTTAAGTCAAAGCTACTGTCGAAAAATGTAAAAATAAGGATATATAGAACTATAATAATGCCGGTAATCTTGTACGGGTGCAAAACCTGGGCGCTTACTAAAGCGGAAGAAAATTGTTTTAGGGTATTTGAAAATAAGGTTCTGTGTAAAATATACGAGCCAAAGAAAGATGAGGAAACTGGGGAGTGGAGAAAACTGCACAATGACGAGCTACATAATTTGTACGCGTCACCAAATATTAACAGAATAATAAAATCACGGAGACTAAGATGGACAGGGCACGTGGTAAGAATGGGCGATGATCGTACGGCAGCGCGCATAATGAAAGGAAAACCTAAAGCAACGCGACCTCTAGGTAGACCTAGACGCAGATGGGAGGATAACGTAAAAGCAGACGTAACTGAAATTGGGCGGGAGGGCGCGAGATGGATGGGGTTGACACAAAATAGGGAAACGTGGAAGGCTTGCGTAGATGAGGCGATGAACTTCCAAGTTCGAAATGCCACTTAAAAAAAAGTCAAAAATCCGCTATATTGTGTAACAAAAGAGCCCCCGCCGGATGCTCAAGAGCTCCTCCAGGGTTCGGATGGGGGTTAGGATTGAGATTATTATTAAGAAATAAATAGAAAGGTTTTAATATTAACGAAATAATAATAAGAGATTTATTGATCTCAAAATCAAGCAAAATATCTATAACTAAACTTAACAAATAATCTAAATAAACTAAATATGTTTAGACGAGGAAACCGTCCCTTGTCCGTCTCGATCACCGCGATCTCCTTTAATCTATAACAAAGACAGGCAGAAACCAAAATATATTAGTTAAATTAACTCTAACGTTTATAAAATATTTAACGCGTATATAATACATTAGTCTAATTAATTCTAACGCTTATAATATATATTTACGAGTATCATCTGCACTCGTGGAGGCGCGTCTCCACGAGGCTGCTTCTAAAATTCACTAATAATCCGGGAGCGCCCGTCTTATTAGCGTTATATTTCCGTCACACTGGAGTACCCTTCAAGGAGCACCATGGAAGGTTCTCAACAGTGCACCAGACACGGGGGCACCCGTAAGTCTGGCCGATGAGTTCCCTACGCTAAAATACGGATTTCGGACAAAAGGGCGTGTGGCTGAAGAGCGCCTCAGCTCACGGCCTAGGTGCTATTTTCTGACGCTAAACCCGCTCCTGTGTCGGTTACGGGTTCATCCACCGGTGGACCTCGAACAGGGTGCGCCTCGCTGCGATATCCTGCAGTAGATGTATCGGTACCTATCCGTCCGCACCTCAGGATACTGACCGAGGAGCGCCTCGAGTCAGGAGCCTGGATATGCCGGCGTGAGTCGTGTACACAGCCACGGACTCCTCTTCCCTCTAGCCGTCCCACTTCCCTTCTCTCCGTCTCTCTTCCATTCTCCAACCATTCGCTTTGCGTTCGTATTGAACGCACAGCGAATTTCCAGAGAATCGGTTTTATTTAAATTGAAATAATTATTACGACGAGATTTACGAAATCTACAGACGGATTTGAAAATAGCAGGCGATTTTACATAGTTGTTTTTCAATACGATGAAACCAAAGTAAAATTTAGGGCATTCCCGGACGAAGCGGGTTAATGCAGGCAACGAATTAAATATAAAACAATGTTATTATTTCATTACGTTTTGATAAGAACGTTCTAAAAAAAACAAAGAGTTTTGGAAAAATAAATTTATACAAAGACTAAGACATAGTGAGACCAGTTGATTTCAAATATTATTATTTAGTATTTAATTTAAAAAACGATTGTTGCATGTAAAATGTTGTTTTTAATAATAACGTTTTTAAATAGAATGCAATTTTTTATTAAACGTAATAATTATTCATGTTTTACATAAGAATTAAAGAAATAATTGATGGCCTTTGACGATCAATTGACTGTTATTTTCTTAGTCGATTGATCATTAGTACAAAAGACGATCATTTCACAATACTGTCCGTGCATGCGTGTTAAGAAACCATTTTCTTACGTACTTTGCGATGCATGTACTAGTTTATTTTCGATTGCAACTTTCGTTGATGTTTATGAGTTAATAAAGTGGCCGCACGAATGCACTGCAAGGAAAAAAGCAATCGACGCTGATAAAAACGGCGGTTGCTTTTTCAAAATTTGTAGGACTACTAATCTCAAAATATCAAGGCGTACACTACGGCATCATGTAGTTAAGTAATACATAAAGAAAGTCTCTGCTAGGCTAGTCTTGACTTTTTGAAGCATATACTTAACAACTTCACCATAAGAACTGATAGATGGCCTCTTTACTAACGTTATTGGTAAAATAACCAATTTTTAATTACTTGAACTTCTTCAATTAAATTCAATTCCGGCTATCCGGATATCCGAACAGTGAGGTCATAAAGTATCCGTAATCCGGATAGCGGATATTCAGATTACGGATACCTGACTATCCAGATATTTGTATCATATATCAAAAAGACTTTTATACAAATACACAATCACACATACTTTTATGCGGAATTACAACAAAAAATCTTCACTTACGGTTGCTCTCTGGTGAAATTTCTAAAAGCTCCGTATTAAATTTTAGAAATCTGGAACTTACACGGAACATTTATTAAAAATGGGCTACATTCAAAATAGCTCACGCGCACACCCCATTGTCATGCACTTCGAAGGAAATTCTATTATGTTTTTATAGCTAGAAATAACTAATATTCGCTTTTAATTTGACTTTATTATTTATTATATAGCTCTGAAAAATATATATGTGATTTTGTTTCAAAATTGCTACACTAATACTGTTCTTTTATTAAAAATTGTATTATAAATAAACTTCAAAGTATCAATTAATAAGAAAACGAGCGAATTATTGTTGAAAATACCTTCAAGAATATATTCTCAAAGTTTCAATAATTTTTTTTAATTTTGTATGCGTGAGGATCAATTTATGTCCAAATTCAGGACTTTGATAAGACCGTTCATTGAAAGTTGTCTATGATTCCCAAAATAAACTTTTAATTTAAAAAATCTTTTTTTATACATATAATAATAGTATCGAGTAACCTAAATTGTTTCCAATCTTTAATAGATGAAAAAGTGAAAAGTATTAATCAAAAGAAAACGAATAGAAAAATTTGGTCAAATCATGAAAGAATACCACGAAGCCACTTTAACACGAATATTACGAACAAGTTATCGAAACTGGAGAATATTTAACGCAGCAGCTCTCAAATAAAAGTTTTTTCACTTTAATTTTCATTATTGAAAAAATATTTTGTGTTGGTCACATGCATGGCTTTTACGAGAGATAATCTTTTATGAGTTTTTCGTTTAAAGACGTTATTTTTTATTTTTTTTTTTAACGTCGCCATGTTTATGCTCCCATGTGGTGCTAATCGACGACGGGGGTCTGCGGTGTGTTTGTAAACAAAGCACATGTAATTTTTACAGAGGTGCTTGTATCAATCGGCAGAGACTAGGATTCGAACCCGGGTCACCGGCGTGGGAATCCGGGCTCTACCGACTGAGCCGCCGCAGGCCCCTTAAAGACGTTATATAACTGAGAATTTGAATTCGGCTCTCTCAAAATCTGTCATTCGAGTATATTCTTCTTTTTTTGTTAACCCTTCTGCGTAAGCGATTTACCCAAGTGTTCCATACCCGAATGCATATTTCCTTTTTACATGTTCGGAAATTGGATAACATTTCTCTTTATGTTTTCGGGGTTGCGTAAAAATCGAAAGTTGAACCAAGCTTATCATAAACAGTAAATTGTTGGCTTTAATTTGCGTGGTCGTAGGTACTCTAAAAGTGTACCAGTCAAAAGTTATGGCTATAAATATCCGTAGGAGATATCTCGTCCTCCTGGCTATGGTAAAACCCTGCTTTGCATGTGATATATCAGCAAACTGTGTCAGATGGTTAAGGAGAAAATTTCATCAAAGTAAACGAAATATATAAAAATTTATTTTTCTGTTATTTTAAGCAAAAAATATTCCTAGACTTTTTTTCTCAAATTGTTTATTTAAAAAGTTATTATTTTTGAAGTTTCATTTTTGCAATATTTTATCAACTTTAGGCATTTTTTTCTCGAAAACTAAATGTGCTACGTACAATTTTGCATAAATCTTTTTTGCTCAAAGTTAGTCAAAGAATCGGATAAAAAAAATTTAAGTTGCAAAATTTAAGTTTTTTGGAGATAAATATTACCATATTTCCATATATATATATGAATGATTCTCTGAGAAATCGAAAACAAAAAAAAATAAAAATTTATTTCGGCTAATATGTTCTTTTTGGTACGCAAATGATCGTGAATTTTTTAAGCCCGTATATTTAAAGTTGTTTGAAGCTAAATATGACTTTATTGGCAAAATGTGCATTTGAATAATTTTTTTAACAATATTTCATGTTAATTTTTATTTATAATAATAATATGCTTTATTTGAACTTTTGTTTAAAAAATAATAATATTTTCATTCCGTTTCACCTTTTTTATCTGTGTTTAGTGTATTGTATTTGTGTGTCAGTATTGCGTGTGTTTGCGTAGTGTTATAAAAAACAAAAAAATAAATTATATGTATATCTGATCTTCTACCATCCTCTATTAACTTGGTTCGTTGTTACTATTCGGTGTCTCCTTACGTCCCCTATATTTCTTGTTTTCTTTCTTTATCTGTCTTCATTTCTTCTATCATTTTTCCTTCCTCCAACTTTTCCTCGCCATCGGCCCTCCTTCTTTCTTTCTTCAACTTTCCTTCTCCGATATTCCATATGTACCATTTCTCTCCTATTTTTACTCTTCTGTCTTCTATTATTACCGTAATATTTTGTCCTACCTTGTTCGCCCACTCTCTTGCTTTTCTTTCTTCCACTACTAGATAATTCCTCGCCATCCTTTCCTCCCAGGACAGTCACTCGGTCAGGTCCACTGTCTCCCTTATCCAAAATTCCCCCTTATTTTTCCACATTTTATTTCTTTGGTCCTCTCTCTCTCAAAAACATTTTTTCCTCATCTTGTGTTTTCTTTTCTCTCCGTTATCTCTCTTCCGCATTTTCTTTATGTCTTTTCCTTATCCATTCCAACTTGAATATTTTTGCTAAGTTTTTACTGTCTCCATTTGCTATTTGTTTACAATATCTATCTGCTCTTCCACTTATTTCATATTCTTCTATCACATGTTTTAGCGTTTCCTTTTCTTTGTTACATAATCTACATCTTTTTTCTTCCTCTGACATCCAGTATATTGCTGTTCTTGTCTCATTCCCTAATCTCATTCTTGCTATTTTTTCTAGTTGGTTTCTCCATTATTTTCCGTATTTTCTTATGTATTCTGGTAGTTCTCAATAGTCCATTTTCAGATTTTTTATTTCCTCTGCATATCTTGAATTTTTTACTTCAGTTTTCCACTCCTGTCACTAGATGTTCCGAAATTTTCTCTGTCATGGTAATAGACAAAACATCCATATTCAATAATATATCTGATATAGCTTTTGTACAGAGTGATGAGAGTCTGACGGTCTCTAGGTTAGCCCCCCACCATGTGCCACAGAGAAATTTAATTAGATTTAAGACTTTGGAACATCTTTTAATAACATGCTCTAGGTACTGAATGAATGTCATTTATAGTCAAAAAGTATGCCAAGGAAGCGCGTAGTGTCAGCGGAAATAATTTCTGTGTCTAATTTTAATGCGAGTATCCCCCGGAGGTATGCCCACATTATTAAAGTGGATAAAAACAGTTTTATACGGAGCAATATCTAGGCCAATTTTTTTCAAATTTTTATCAATGGTATTATTGGCATTCTGTAAGAGTCCTTTGCGCCTTTTAATATTTTGACACTTGACATAGATCCAGGTATCGTCGTTAAATTCAGAGACAAACACGTTTTTGGGCAACTGAGCAGTAACACCAGAAACGTATATTATATATAAAAGGGGACTAAGAACACCCCCTTGAGGGGTGCCTTTAAAAATAGAATGACATTCATTACCATGAAAGTCAGTATAGACGAAACGTTCATATAGAATAAATTTAATGAATTTAAGAACACTTTTAGAACAACCAAAGTCAAGTAACTTAGACAAACGTATGTCAACATTTACGTTATTGAACGCACCCTCAACATGCAGAAAAACGGCTAGAACACTTTTTTTCTCTGCAAAGGCTTCATCGACTTTGAGTGCGAGATTGACTGTATTGTCTGTTGTAGATTTGCCTTTACGAAAGCCATTTTGACTATTAGGAAGGAGATTTCGGTGTTATATCCACCACTCTTGTCTGTTTTTGAGTAGCGTTTCATACAATTTACATAAACGTGACGTTAGAGCTATCAGCCTGACTGAAGAGCCATTGGGCTTGAGGATGATTTTTCCAACTGTGTGGAAAAATGCTAGAAGAATGCATTTCGTTAAAAATGTTAAAAAAAAGTTTAAATTTTGGGCTTAAATTTTTCAAAATTTCAAAATTAATGCCATCCGTTCCGGGACTAGAGCTGATTTTTTTGTGATCTAATGCAAAGTTGTATTCAGAGTAACTGAATAGCACATCATAAAAATCATTTTTTCTATGAATACCAGGAACAGAATCAGGATCAGTTTGAACTCAAGGTGGAGTAAGCTTATCCAGAGTTTCATCAACTGTAGCTTTAGTTACAGAGTTAGAGCTAAGTTTTACCTTGATAAAGCTATTTTTAAGAACTATACATTTGCGCCATTCATAGCTTGGATCAACACGCATATCTAAACTAGATGCAAATTGTCTAAAGTGCTCTTTTCTCTTATTTTTAAAAGTTCTTTTAGCTATGGCAACACATCGATTATATTCAATAAGATCAGCAGGAGCGCCCGTAAACTGCCACTTTTTAAATGAAGCACGGCGTAGTCTTCTAGCTTTATCACAGTCTTTATCCCACCACGCGACTAGATTCAAGATCTTATCTTTATTAATTATTTTGCGAGTTAGAGAGCTAGCTTTAACAGCTTTAGTAATACATTCAAGAAAAAATTCTTACTTACGAGGGTAGTTCAATAAGTCTTTAGAATAAAGTATAAAAACAATTTTTTTTGGGTAAATTTTTTTTTATTTTTTAACATAATCTCCTTGGAGCTCTATACACTTGGTCAATCGCTTTTTAAGTTTTTTTAATCCTTCAGAAAAGTGCGTTTTCGGAAGTTCCTCAAAATAAGCACTTACAGAGGCAATGACGTCTTCGTTGTCCGTAAATCTCTGTCCACCGAGCCATTTTTTCAAGTTTGGAAATAAGAAAAAGTCACTGGGGGCTAAATCTGGTGAATATGGTGGGTGTTCGACCAATTCGAATTTTAGTTCTTCAACTTTAGCCATTGAAACGAAGCATGTGTGAACTCGGGCGTTGTCGTGATGAAAGAGAATTTTTTTTCTCGCCAAATGTGGTCGTTTTTTTTTAATTTCTTCTTTCAGCTGCTCTAATAATGATGCATAATACTCACCAGTAATTGTTTTACCCTTTTCCAAGTAGTCAATAAGTATAATTCCACGTGCATCCCAAAAAACTGTAGCCATAACCTTACCAGCTGACTTTACGGTCTTTGCCTTCTTTGGAGCTGGTTCGCCAGTGGAAATCCACAGTTTGGATTGTTCCTTTGTCTCAGGAGTGTAGTGGTGTATCCATGTTTCATCCACAGTCACAAATCGACGAAAAAATTCCTCAGGATTCCGACTTATGCGCGCCAAAAGAGCCTCAGAGGCGACCACTCTATTGCGTTTATTCTCAGCTGAGAGCAAACGCGGCACCCATCTTGCCGATAGCTTTTTCATGCCTAATTTTTCATGTAGAATTGAAACAACTGCACCTATAGATATCCTTGTGGCCTCAGCTAACTCACGCACTTTTAATCTTCTATCCTTCAACACCATATCGTGGATTTTATTGATGATTTCGGGAGTAGTTGCTTCTACGGGCCTTCCTGAACGTGGTTCGTCACTTATTGATGTACGACCACGCTTAAATTCATTTACCCAGTTATAAACCGTTGCTAAGGCAGGGGCAGATGTGCCATGAACTGAGTCCAATTCATTTTTTATCTCATATGGAGTTAAACCCTTTAAATGAAAATGTTTAATTACCGCTCTGAACTCGTTTTTTTCCATTTTTCTTAACAAGCAATTTTTTTTTTTTCAATTGGTTATAAAAACACGTAAACTCAGAAGATGTGGACTGTGACTGCACCATATATCTAGTCGGGAGTGGTGCTGACTGAAAACAGATGATTTGGAGCGATTCGCGCGCCATCTGTTGGTCATTCTAAAGACTTATTGAACTACCCTCGTATGACTAGGTGACAAATTTGTATAGTCTAGCGTAAGGAATTCATTATATGTTATTTCAAGGTTTTCTTGGAACTTTGTCTAATCGGTTCTGACAGATTTAATTTTAAAAGTTTTTTTTGTTCTTTTTCAATGCCTATATTTATGAAAATTGGAAAGTGGTCAAAGCCCCAGAGCTCATAGCACACTTCAAAATTTAATTTGTGAGCTAAATCTGTTGTAGAGGAAAACAAATCAATGTTGGACTTTGTATTAGAGCGTTTTTCAAGATGAGTACAAGTTGTATCGTTATGCAAAAATAAATCAAATTTATTAATAGATTCTTCTAGTCTCTCCCCATCTTTATAAGTTTTTTTACAATTCCAGTTAATGTTGTGCAAATTGAAATCGCTAATAAGAATAGAATTGCTACTTTTAATATTTTGAATGATACAGTCCCGTTGATTTTGTGATGGTTCTAAACATGGTTTTACATTTGGAGTTTAATACCGCACATTTCAACCTTTGGAGAAGGAGACTTTATATTTTAAAGTGGATCAAATTTCAAAGAGTTCTTGATGAATATAACAATACCTCCACCGCGAGAATATATTATACTGTCAGGACGATTTCTTGTATAGGTGGTGAAGCCAGGAATTTTCAGAGTTTCGTCATTGACAAGCCAAGATTCAACACATATTATGATGTCAAATTCGTTTTTAGTTTTTAGTTCTTCGAATTTTGATCGCGCACTTTAGGCATTCCAAAACATTATTTTAAGTAGTTTGTCAACAAATATGATATTGTTAGTCATTTTGAATATTTTATAAAGACTTACATTTATTTGTCTATTTAGATAGAAATTAAGTTTATTTTATTTGTCACTTACTTCACTACTTTCACAATCACTTAGCAGTGTGTGACACTTTTCAGATAGCAGTGTGTTTTCATCAAGATTTGCTAAACTTAATTAATTCTTGTAAGTTTTGCTGTGATACTAGGTATTGTGATGTGTGGATAAATCAGGCTAATTAAGTCAATAGCCTGTTGCTTGTTGTCGAAGATTTTCTGCACCTCACTATACAAATTATTTTTGCCAAAGGTATTTTTATAAAAATTAACAAAATCATCAAAGCTACAAGGTACGTTGCTTTCAACAGTGAAAAGATTATTACACAGACGTAGTGAGTCGTCGATTCTGGCCATGTTACTATGATGGAAGCATCAAGTTTCGTTTTCTTCTTGCTTTGTTTTTCTGATTTGGTTTCTTTTCTGTTGTTTACTTTTGGCGCTGCGGTAGTACTTGCGCTAGCAGTTGATGAAGAGTTGCTGGAGGAGAGCGGCCTTTTGAATGTAGTAGTTGTGGTATTTTCCGGAGCAGGTGACTTGATTTGTTTACTTTTTAGAGCTGGAAATTCTTCATTAGTTGTACGCGTGTCAATAGTATTAATTATACTTTGCTCTAATACAGAACAGTTTAAAGCCTCGTGGCCTTCCCTTTTACATTTGAAACAACGCATAACTTTAGGACCGGCAAAAATGAAGAAGTCATGTGTAAACTGTAGCATAGCTGGAATTTTGTAGCGTCATCGGCTTTAACGTATACTTGCCGGCTGTGGCTTTCTACATGCTCGTATCCAGGTTCACTAATACTCACTTCCATGCGCGTTACTGATGAGCTTCTGGTTACACTGAGTTTGTCAAGAATTTTTTACAGATAACGGTTTGGAATAACAGGCGACACGTTTGAGAAAATTATCCTTTTATTAGTAGAAACCATCGGTCTGATGAAAACTTTTTTTCCCTTTATATCCACAGATTTATGTTCACTAGTAAAACTTTCAACAAGATTTTTGCTGGAAAGATGTATGCAGACACGATTTTTAGACACTTTAGAGGAACAAAGAATGTTTTCAGGTTTAACTATTTTGCCAACTACAACTGTATAATCGTTAACCAATAAATCGTCGACACACGTCAGGATAATGGCTTGATCACGCGTGTAACACTTTTAATCCTGAGCTTTTTCTGCAAAACTGTCGTTTACAAAATCTTTCGAGTTAAACTTTGGGTTAACTGAAGGTGTCAGGATGCCTCCAAGATGCAGACCGGTATCATGAATGTCCTCTGAAAATACAATGGACATCTCCTCCGTAGTAGAAGAAGCCATACTAGACGGTCGAATTTACACGCATCACAAATGTACAGGGGCCGAGGCCCGCACACTATAAACAACGGTATATACACACGCCGCGGCAATAGAGTTGCCGAGCATATTTTATTTAGTATTATTTTTAGTTCGTTGTGCGTCTTTTGTCTGCATTTTTCCTCGCTTCGTTTTGAATGCCGTACTCTCGTGTTGCTTTCTTCTCTTTCAATCCTTTTGTAACCTCCTTTATTTCCTCTATGCTGAATTCTTCTTCTTCCCTGCCTTCTCCTTCTTCATTTCTGCCCTCCGTTTCCTCATTTTCCATTGATTTCTTCTTTCCTAAAATTTGTTCTTTAATGTGTTCGATCCATTCATACTCTTTTATTTCCTCTGCTATTTGTTCTTTTCTTTTCTTTCTTTTTTTATTCGCTGCATCCCAGCAGTTCTCTTGGGACTTATCCTCCTGAAGTTCTGTTATTATCTTTTTACTTTCCTCCCTTTTTTTTCTTTCTGTTAGGTTTCTATACTCTCTCATTTTTTTTAGGTATCTGTTTTTACTCTCTATGTTTCTTCTAAATTCTCTTAATGCTTCGTTTACCTCTATTTTTTTCTGTTGATTCGTCTGCTTCTTTCTATTAGTAGTGCATTTTTTTCTTAATTTTCAATTCTTGCCAATCCGTTGCATCTTCTGCTTTTTCTATCAAATCTTTATATTCTATCTTTCCGTTTTCCGACCAGTTTATTCTTTCTTTTTCGACTTCTTTTTCTCTATCTCTTCCTTTGCTTTTTCATTTCATTTCTATTAGCAAATGGTCTGATTTCCATTTACCTGCTACTTTTTTTTTTTTTTTTTTTTTATTATTATTTAACGTCGCCATGTTTGTGCTTCCATGTGGTGCTAATCGACGACGGGGGTCTGCGGTGTGTTTGTAAACAAAGCACATGTAATTTTTACAGAGGTGCTTGTATCAATCGGCAGAGACTAGGATTCGAACCCGGGTCACCGGCGTGGGAATCCGACACTCTACCGACTGAGCCGCCGCAGGCCCCTACCTGCTACTTTAAATTCTTCTACGTTTTGCCTTCCGAGTTATGTTCATTAACGTATAGTCTATTACCGAGTTTCTTGTCGTCTCCGTATATGTAAATTCTCCTTGTGCATCTCCTAATGTACTTTCATTCACTATGTGTAGTTCTTCTCCGTCTAACCACTCCAACGGTCTTCCTCATTTCTTTTATTATCTTTTGACCTTCTATTTCTATCTTCTACCAGTTCTCCTGGAACCCTTACTTCCTCTGCCGTCAGTGCGTTGAAAGCCCCTCGTATTATTGTTCTCATATCTTTGTCCTCTCCATATATCTCTGATAGTGCCTTATAATTCCTTCCACTTTTTTTTCTCATATATGTTCTTGCCAAGTACCATTCCTCAGATCCTATTTTGGCCTTGCAACCTATCACTTCTTCCGTTTTTTTCTTTCCATTCCACTTTTCCTTTCACAATTTATTTTCTTTCTTTCATTATAATACCTCCTCTTGCTCTTTCCTTTTTTTGTTCTTGCCATTCTCACCTCTATTTCGTATCCCTCCAATTTCTCTCTCCATCTTACTATGTTTTTTTCTTCAGCCCATGTTTCCGTTAGTCCTAATATATCGAATTTTCGTATGTGCTCCCAAACCTTCTTATCCAGTGAGTAGATTCCTGCTACGTTCCAAAAGATAATTTTGGCATTTTCCTCTTTTCTTTCTTCGTTACTCTTCCGTTGCTTCAATATCATTTGTGTTCTCTGTGCCTATGCTCTGGCTACGTTCCTTCCGAAAAAATCTTTCTTGTTTCTCATTCCAGAGACATTCTTAATGTCCTATTTTGAATATATTGTATCCTATCTTCGGTTTTTCTCCACCTTTTGCTACTTTTTTTGCCTTATTAATTACTATGACTTTGTTCCTTCGCTCTTTCCATGTTGGGTCATGTTCTATATAGATTGCTTTATCATGATTTCCTCTTTTTCTTTTTTCTTTTCGCAGCTTGCTCCTAGTGTCGGGTATTGCCCTTTTGTCATCCATGTTATTCTGATTGTTACTTTGGTATTTAGTTCCTCTATAATCCAGCTTTCCAGTTTCCTGGGTCGTTTAATTCATTTATATTCGCCACTGTTCCACTTATCGTTATGTTCTTTCTTTTCCTTTCACTTTCCACCTCGTCTGTTATCCATTCCAAATCATTTCTCCAACGTCTGTCCCATTTCTGATTGTTTGTTCCTTTTCCACATTCTTTTTGCTGTATTGTTTTTGCTGTTATGGTTTCTCCATTACCTGTTGCTTCCCATTCGTACGTTTTCCTTTCTATCTTTTCTGTACCTTTTTCTGTCTTCTCTTTTCAGTTGTTCTGTTGCCTCCTTGATCGATGGGAATTTTCTATACATATTTATTCTTATATTGTTTACCATTTCCGTTATTTCGCATTTGGTTTTTCTGCACATCGCCTCTATCTCTCTTTTCGCTTCTTCCATTTTAACATTCATTTTTTCTTCTGTCTTGTATTGGTTGTCTTCCAGTTTTTGTTCCCATTTTTTCTGCCATTGTTCCCATCTTCTATTGTTTTCCTCCTCCATATTTTTCCTTTCCTGTTCTCCCTTCTCCAATTTTTGCCATATTTTTTGCAGCCATGCATCGATCGTGAGGTTCTCCGTATTTCCGCCCGATACACTCTTCTCTTAGATTAGAGTTAAGAGCCCTCTGGGGGTACCAAAGGGTACCCTAGTATAGTTCTTATAGTATAAGTATCGGTAGTTCCTCCGAGTCCTTTTCCTTATTCTCACTCTTTTCCATGTTTTCCTCTATGGTTCCTATTCCGATAATCTTATTGATGTCCGTCGTGTTCATCTATTACCTTCTTTCTCTAGTAACTATAAGTAAACGCTTTATACGACGTGTCTACCTGCCTCCTTTTCCCTCCCCTACACCTTCTTAGCTTTTCCTGGTTTGGCTTCTCACTAACCCGCTTCTTCTTTTCTTTCTTCGATTATTCTACCATGAACCCCTCACTAATATATCTGTTTCTAACCACTTTTCCGCTTTTGCACTTGTCTCTGTTTAGAAAACTCACTTCAAACTCAAGCCCTTTCACACACATGTCACACTTGCGTCGGCCATCTTCTTTTCTTATTTTGATTTTTATTCTATAAATATTGCACTTTTGTCATTTTGCGACTGTGGCAGTCACTTCTGTACTGAAAAAAGCTATCTTCATGATTTTGGGTTAATGGTTCGAGTGATCGAATCAACTTGTTTAAGGATTTTAAGTTTTAAAATGAATTAAATTAATCGAAAGGTACATTAAAAGGTTTTGGAACCATGTTTTATGAGAAATTCAGAAAATTTACTAAAAAATCCTTTGTCGCTATTTTTTAAAGAGATTTAATTTTGTTGAATAATTGGAGGTTAAAGTTTGCTAAAAAATGTAAAAAATAACTACATGCTCATATTTAGCCGTGATCAGCTTTGAACCTAAGGGTTTCAAAAAATCTGAAAAAATTCATATACATTCTACATACCAAGAGAAACATTTTTACCGAAGAAATAAAAAACAAGATTTTTTATTATCTCGATTTCCCACAAAATTACCTTTATATATCGCCGAAAGCTAACTCCGCGCCTCACTGTAAATGCGACCTTACTCGGTACAAACATTGGTATAACAACACTGCATAAATAAGGTGTAGTCACATAAAAGGGCTCAAATTTATCAGTGGTCCCTGGACGGTCAATTGACCATATTTTGACAGGACTTCTGACGGCCTCACGACAGTATGCACTGCTAAGAAATCAGAGTGTTGATGTTTTCCCGCATAAACATCACACTATCTTATAATTAGATGGCGATAGCAGCGGGGTCACCGCGCCTCTCAACATCTGCTGTCACAATACATATACTGTAGGACTTACGACGCCCCAGAATATCGCATACAGTGAGGTCTGGTGTAGGTGACCACATTACGTGCATGGCCACGTTACCTGCGCCAACCTTAAATATTTATAGGCGCCAGGCAAAGTAATGGCTAGCTAGGCCTAAGTATCCCCGAGGAGGTCACGTGACGCTGCGTCACTGGAGCAAGTGATTTTTAATAATCAGCACAGTGAATAGGATTACTTAAATAAATTAACAATTTAAGTACCGAATCTTTACTTTAATGTTATAAATTAATCAATCTGGTCGCTATATATAATTCGCACGCCGCTATTATCACTCACTATTATCAGGCTCAACTCTGGTAACGGTGGTTGTTCCGCCGCGATAGACTGTGCCTTTAATTAATCAATTAAATAGATCCAATAAATTTAATTTGATGATAAATATGCGTCAGATACTCCCCCCCCCCCCCCCTCTAAGCGAAACACACCGCTTATTCATGGTGCATTTTCAAAGTCGCTATCCGAATCTAATGAGCTGCTGCTGCTGTCGTTACTTGAACTACTGCTGTTAGAGGAACTTCGTCTCCGGGCCTTCTTCTTGCAACGGTCTCTCCTTTTTTTTTTAATTTACGGTCTTCTTCACTGCTGGACGTGCTGGACTTTATGAGCTCGTTGTTTGGCGGGTTGGGTAGATTATTGCCTGTTGGCTCTAAAATCTATACACTATTATCATGCTGTTGTTAAGAGGGCGTTGTTTGGTTCTGTGTATTTTGAGAAGTTGGCCCATGAACAGTTTCCGTTTGGTAATTTGCTACACTTGTGTTAGTCAATTCTGCTGCCCTGTTCCACGACTCAGCATTACTATTGGAGCCGTATTTGAGTCTGATGTTCGTGGAAGTCCTGTGTCAGGAGATGGTGTGGTTGGTTGCCCTGGAGTAAGGTTGTGTGGTGCCAGCTGAGCCGGGGAAATCCTGGAGTCATAGTACTCGAATCTGGAGTGACGGCTTCCTGGATAAGGGAACATTGGTGCTGCCATTCTCCATGGATATTCGGTCGATAACAACTTCGCCAATTCGGGTGCATATTCTAGGTGTGTATGACTGCTCATAGACAGGACATGGGGCGAAAACCCCGTCTTTATCCGTGGCAATAGATTGGCAGTCACCACCTTCATAGCAAAATTATCTGTGGTCCCAGACATACATACCGTTGTGGTCATAGTAATGGTAGTGGTGGCATTGCTTATAGTCCGTGAAGCTGCTACCTGTGCATTCACCCCTCGGTGTTGTGACGTTGAAGGCGCCACCTCATCCTGACGGAATTAAGTCTCGGTGCTTTACTTCCGGCTGTTTTGGTTGCCTTCTTGGACTTCCTGCCTCTCTTTTTACGAGCCGGTCGCGTGGACATTTCCTCAAAGGACTCTTCTCATAGTGGCAGCCATGGTCGCAGGCAGTTGCTCTGGTCCTCTCTCCTGCACGGCTGGGTGCCAGTTCATAGTAGCACGTGGTTCAACGGGCCTTAAACTGGCACGCAATGATAGATCGCGCAGCTAAAGAGTAGTCCCATATATACTAAGTCCCATCTGGTCCATCAATACAAGTTAATTAGGTTCCATCCCATTAATTCTAGTTGATACTGCCGTGCGCTGAACTACTATCGGGTTCTTCTTCGTGGCTTGTCTGGTTGGCATCTTGCGCTCGATTCTTTACAAAGTCCACATAATTATTCCAGTACAAATAAAAAAAAAATTGTTTAATAGTTATGCTCCAAGCGCGATACGGAACGACAAATTCTAGGAAGGCCCGCCCTTGTCCCTGGATTCTTCAAACCGAGACGGGTAATTTCCGGCGACTTTACCCTGTGCACGTGAAAAAGGTCACCAATATATGCAGTCACCCGATACATTTTTGGGAAAATTTTCTACCTAACTACTGTGCCTATTAATATGTGGGTTATAAATTATATATATATATATATATATATATATATATATATATATATATATATATATATATATGCAACTTTTCACATCAACCGGATCATCAGTGCACCCAAAATTTGGGTAAACCTATCAAGAGGTTTGAGGTCTGAAAATGTTCGTATGGTCAAGAGCTTTCGAAAAAGTTCTGGCCTTTTCAAAAATCCAATATGGCGCATAAACTATGGCGCCTAAAAGCCACGTTTTAATGGCACATTCAACAAAAACGATAGTAAAAATGTTCTAATTTGTGAAATATACCTCCAAAAAACACGTAAAACTCATTCTCGGACTATTTGTTGAGAATGTTGAAGAAATTCCTAATTAAAAAATGGCGGATCCAAAATGGCGGACATTATACCACCACAAACCCGTAGTACCGCAACAAATGATTTTAAATCAGTTTAAAGCATCGATATGGGGTTTTTTGGGGCCACTGAATCTTATTTTAACCTAGAAATTTTTAAATTCAAAGTGGCGGATCCAATATGGCGGACATTACCCCCACTTATCTCATTTTACCGTAACAAATGATTTAAGATCAGTTTAAGGTAGCGATATGGGGGTTTTCGAGGATTTTGAATCTTATTATAACATCGAAATTTCAAAATTCTAAATGACGGATCTAATACGACGGACATTACCCTCACGTAACCCATTTTACCACAACAATAGATTTTAGATCAGTTTAAAGTATCGATATGGGGGTTTGGGAGGTAAATGGTTTTAAATGTATGATCGGAATTAGTATTTGTGCATATGATTCTTATATTTTTCCGGTCTATTAGATTCAGAATTATCTGTCTGAGTTTTTGTACGTACATTTGTCTATTGTTCTGTATATATATGCCTGCGTGGATGAAAAAAAAAGACACCGCTTATGGACTTGTACACCAACTATCCTGAAAAGAACTGTTGAAGAAAAAGTCGTCGATGAAAAAAGCCGCTGATGGACTTGATCACTAATTGTGTAAACGGGTATTACACATATCGCTTTCCCCCCATTTATTGAGTTTTGAATTGCCTGTCTGAGGTTCAATATATCGAAAACGGGTTAGGTGGGGATAATGTCCGTCATTTTGAATTTTGGATTCTCGATGTTAAAATAAGATTCAAAAACCTCGAAAACCCCCATATCGCTGCATTAAACTGATCTTAAATCATTTGTTGCGGTAAAATGAGTTAACTGGGGTAATGACCGCCATTTTGTATCGGCCATTTTGAATTTTGAAATTTCGAGGTTAAAATAAGATTCAGCGGCCCCGGAAACCCCCATATCGATACTTTAAACTGATCTAAAATCATTTGTTGCGGTAAAATGAGTTAAGTGAGGGTAATGTCCGCCATATTGGATCCGCCACTTTGAATTTAGAAATTTCGAGGTTAAAATAAGATTCAGAAAATCTCCATATCGATACTTTAAATTGATCTAAAATCATTTGTCGCGGTACAACGGGTTTGGTGGTGGTATAATGTCCGCCATTTTGGATCCGCCATTTTTTAATTTGGAATTCCTACAGGATTCTCAATAAAAAGTTCCAGAATGAGTTTTACATGCATTTTGGAGGTATATTTCACAAATTAGAACATTTTTACTATCGTTTTTGTTGAATGTACCATGAAAACGTGGCTTTCAGGCGCCATATTTTATGCGCCATATTGGATTTTTGAAAAGGCCAGAACTTTTTCGAAAGCTCTTGACCAGACGAACATTCTGCGACCTCTTGATAGGGTAACCCAAATTTTGGGTGCACTGATGATCCGGTTGACGTGAAACGTCCCACACACACATATATATATATATATATATCATTCCAAACAAATTTTAAAAATCCGTGAGAACTCGAGTCTTTGTTACTTGCCGTCGATTTTTATATGAAAGTACCTATCAAAATAAGTTCTCCAAGAAATTTTCAGCCCCAAAAGTTCACTATGTGTCCCAGAAGAATATTCTGAATTTTCAAACATGGTCAAGAAACCGTTATTTTCAAAAAAGTATAAAAAGCCCCCATTTTACTCAATATGAATTCATTAAAAAAGGATTTCTTCATATTTTTACAATCTTTGAGAAAAAATAATATTAGACCTCCTTGGCAGCTCAATGAGTCACCTCTACAGAGATGAATGTAAACCTGAAATTTTGTGTTTTTTAGGTTATGTTTGATGGTTTGCCATTTTACGTAATCAAAACGAATTTAGGATTTATATTTAAATTTATATTTACCATATCTCAAATTTTTCGCCTTGAAAAGATATTTATTTTTTCTTTTGTTACGTTCGAAGCCGTTACGTATAACCAAAGTTACAGCCTCTGGAAGATGGGCACTTTTTAGAAAATCATCAATTTGTCACCCCTGTTACTATGTCCTATTATAACCCTTTGAACTCTAACTTTTAGAAAACATAGTTCAAACATTCTAGAATCTAATACATTTGGTTTTGCCTTTTAAACATATAGCATAACTGTGAATTTCTTTTCCAGCTTCTTTTTTCCGCCTAAAGTAAACGACATACTCTTAAAGTCTGACGTAATTTACGTCAGGTATTATACATCACGGACAACTCTATGCACGGTGAAAAGAAAGCTGATATTAAAACCTCTAAATTGAGTGGTCTGAGCATCATTGAGGATATTTGGATGAAAAGTTACGGTAGATTCAAAATAGTGAAAAAATTTTGGTGGCGAAATGGGAGGCCGCAAGTTGCCAATGGCTTGCGCTCCTAAATTGCCGGCATCTTGAGATCTCCCATTGTGCTACCTAAAGACTCTAGCCGATTAACAATGTTAAATTTGCCTTCGCGGTATCGGACTTTTTGATTATTTTTTCTCGATTTGTATTACAAAAATGTAATTTTTAAGATTTTTCTTTGTTCCACACCCCTCTCCCTTTATGAGCTAATCTTAAAAATGTGTTTTTTACTCTTATATTTCTTTCTTCAGCTGTTCGCGGTCGTTTGGACTAAAACTTCCAGGGTAGCTTCACTTTTTAAAAATGTTGTGTTCCTTATTAGCCCTTCTACTTGTGCGAATTTTTTCAGGATTTTTGTAAATATGCGCGTTCTCAAAACCTCGAGGAATTATTTTTTTCTAATTTTATCATTATTTTTCACAAATAGGTCATAAAGATCGGTTTGTATTTTTTTCGCAATATTTATGTTGTACTCCACTTTCTTAGCTTATATCCACATAACAAGTCAGAAAAATTGCTTTCCTAGCATAAAAAGCACATATTTACAGCTATTTATAGCTCTGATATTGGTTAAAATATACTATAACGGTATAATCCCAAGCTTAACTGTTTCTACTTATAATGTTTATTTCATTAGTTTAAAGAAGCATATATTCGGAACATGCTAATTAAAATTTTTGTTAGTAATAGATATAGTGTAGGTATAGTAAAAGCTTTAGCACGAAAAAATGATATGGAAAAAATATTAAGAACACGACATTAATAAATAGCCAGTATTAGGAGACGAGCTTTGTTACCTCCGTGTATAGACTGAGGTGACACCTACAATTCAGTACTTCAACACGTACTTTACATGGACGATTCGATAGTTTCTCAATACACACACACACACATACGTACGTATGCATGCACGCACGCACGCACACACGCTCACGCATGCACGCACGCACACATTTATATATGTATATACATTTTATAACAAAGCGATTTTTCGTCGCATGTTATGCACGCGCTGCAATGCGAATTAGGCCGATTTCGAATTGAAATTCGCCATCCAGCAGCCAGGAGATCAATCCCTCTACCTCTCGCCTAGGGCCGTATAGAAAAGCGAATTATTATTAATTGCTTTGTTATTTTATTTTATTTTTTTTAATCGTTCCGTCGAGATAACTGCGGGCGTATCCCGTCGGAGAACGAATACGTATAATGAAGCCATTTGTAGTGATCGGATGACCAATGCTAGATATGTACATTCTGGCATTTCTTCTTTGAGGGCGTTTTAAGCTCCACTTAGCAAAGTATTAAGACGATCGTAAAAGTCTCCATTTTGGCTATACACGTAGATAATACAGGATACACAGTAGACTTTGAGAAATTCCAATTTTTAGATCGGAAAAAAAATCCATTTAATATGGCATTTTCAGAGATGCTTAATATTTTCTATCTCGATAATACTCCCAATAAACAAGAAGAAGTCAGTAAATTGAAAAATACGTACAAATATACTCTCAATATTTTGAAAAAACACTCACAGTGCTCAATTCTTACTTATTGATAATTAATTACTTCCTTCCCTTCTCCTCTTAAGAATCAATAAACATCGTCCCTAACCGGCATATGTACATCGGAGTATTATGCGTGCGTAAGAATTGGCACACCACCGCGTTAGATTTATTTCTGCCAAACGTCTCAAAGTTGAGTGACCCCACTAGCGTGGCTACATATCCGCGCATGTGTGGGCATATACAGGCAAGCCATCTTGCATGTGCGTGCCCTCGCACCTGAGATTTTCACTGGTGCCGTTTCTTCGCAGTATTCGATACAGTGGCGTATAAGGTCTACTCCCCGAATCCGCAGTCTCCCTCCATAATTCATCTCCCATCTCCCACCTATACAATTTGCACAGCTGAGGTGTCGCCCTGCCCGAGCAGTTTGTTTCTGGAGTTTTCGATGGAAGGTCGCGATTTTTCATCATTTTTCGCGCCAACTCGGCCTCCAGAGACCAAGTACATATTGGGATGGCTTATGATCAGTGTTAATGTCTTTTGCGCAATCCACGAGATTAACATTTAATATATCAGTGTAAATTAAATAACGTCTTTCATTTTAAAAATATTTTTTTAGATTTTACCAGTTGATTAGATTATCTTGTTATAAATAGCGATGACGCTACGATAAGCGCCATTATACTTTATTTTTGGTAAGTTTTGCTATTAATGTGTGTAAGAAAACAGATTTTCAAAAAAAAATTTTAAATCGACGAATACAATTAGAATATTTTCTGCAAATTTTAATTGTACAATTCTTATAATTCATTGTTTTAGCCCTTGAGAATGGATGTAATAATGACTTGTAGCGATCAATAAACTCTTTATTTATTTAACAATTCTAGACGAGTACTCGAGCCATCTTACAATATGACAATTACTATCGTCTTGTCTATTTAATGTATATACTTAAATTTAATTAATAGTCTACTAATGCATTAATAAACTCATTGGTGTATAGTTCAGGGCGAGCACAGTATCATCAATACAGTTTGATTAATAACTCGGATAATTGTGCAGGTTATTATTCGGGGTGTTTGTTATATTCAACCTTTAGCCTATTATGGAATTATTGCTATCCCTTAAGGAGGCGCGGGTGATTTTTCACCAAAAATGGAAAAGAAATTGTTTTTGATTTGAAAATGAGTTATTACTTTACTTTATTGTATAGAAGTGGAATTTTTATGTAAAAAAAAATTTTTGAGAAAATGCTATTTTCACTATGATACTTTTTCATTGCTTTTAGCGATTTTGAAACAGAGTAAGATTTTGTGTTATATTTTCCATATCGTATTACATTCCTTATTTCACATCCTAATTACGTATCATACTTGAAAAAACAAGTATATATAGTACGTCATATGACGGTCACTTTCATATATATATATATATATATATATATATATATATAAAATGATGCTTGTTTTTTTCCAATATGCACTTAGACTCTGGAGGTGATATGGGAAATCGAGATCAAAAAATAATTTTTTTTATTTCTTCGTTAAAAATGTTCTTCTTGGTATGTGAATCTTATCAGATTTTTTGAAACTCTTCAGTTCAAAGTTGATCAAGACTATATATGGGCATGTGGTATTTTTCGTAAAATTGTTTTCAAAACCTTTTAATGC
The DNA here is from genome assembly GCA_949152435.1 of Gastracanthus pulcherrimus. Classification (NCBI taxonomy): domain Eukaryota; kingdom Metazoa; phylum Arthropoda; class Insecta; order Hymenoptera; family Pteromalidae; genus Gastracanthus; species Gastracanthus pulcherrimus. The sequence continues at coordinate 117,920,978 of OX424576.1, read as the reverse complement.
CCTTTTAGATTAATTAAATTCATTTTAAAACTTAAAATCCCGAAAAAAGTGGGTTTGATCACTCGAACCATTACACCAAAAATCATGAAGATAGCTTTCTTCAGTACAAAAGTGACTGCCACAGTCGAACATTGGCAGAAGTGCTATATTTATATAGAAAAATTAAAATAACATGAAATATTGTTAAAAAAAATTATTAAAATGCACATTTTAGCAATAAAGTCATATTTAGCTTCAAACAACTTTAAATATGTGAGCTTTAAAAAATCTGAAAAAATTCACGACTATTTTACATACTAAAAGAAACATTCTTGCCTAAATAAATTTTTCTTATTTTTTGTTCTCGATTTTCCGGAGAATTATCCATACATGTATAAATGGAAATATGGTAATATTTAGCTCCGAACAACTTTAAACATATGGGCTTAAAAAAATATGAAAAAATTTACAAGCATTCAATATACTAACAGGAACATTTTTTCTGAAATAAAAAAGAAAATTGTTGTTTTCGATTTACCAGAGTTATCCATTTATATAAAAAATATAGGTTATTTTCTGAGAAATCATCATATATATATATATATATATATATATATATATATATATATATATATATATATATATATATATATATATATATATATATATATATATATATATATATATATATATATATAAGTAATTCACTGGGAAATCGCAAACCAAAAAGAATTCTTTTCTTTCAGAAAAAATGTTCTTTCTAGTATGTAGAATGCATGTAAATTTTTTCATAATTCTTTAAACTCATATGTTTAAAGTTGTTGGGAGCTAACTATGACGATATTTCCATATATATTTATGGATAATTATCTGGGAAATCTAGAACAAAAAAAAGAAAAATTTATTTAGGCAAGAATGTTTCTTTTAGTATGTAAAATAGTCGTGAATTTTTTCAGATTTTTTAAGCTGATATATTTAAAGTTAAAGTCTAAATATGACTTTATTGCTAAAATGTGCATTTTAATAATTTTTTAACAATATTTCATGTTATCTTGTTTTTTCTATATAAATATTGCACTTCTGCCATTTTTCGACAGTCACTTCTGTACTGAAAAAAGCCATCTTCATGATATTTTGTATAATGGTTCAAGTGATCTAATCCACTTTTTCCAGGATTTTAAGTACTAAAATGAATTTAATTAATCGAAAGAGGCATTAAAATGTTTTGGAACCACTTTTTATGAAAAATTTAAAAAATTTGCTAAAAATTCCTTGATGCTCTTTTTTTAAGAGATTTAATTTTGTTGAATAATAGGAAATTGAAATTTTCTAAAATATGTAAAAAATTACTACATGCTCATATTTAGCCTTGATCAACTTTGAACTTAAGGGTTTCAAAACATCTGAAAAAATTTACATACATTCTACATGCCAACCCTGGTAGAAATTTATCCCGTCTACTTTATAGATCTATATAGAATAATCACGCGCTGTATAGATCTACGAGTATGTAGACAAGCTATATAGTTATTATAAAGGCGTGTAACGGTGGAACTAACCCTTCTAGTTTCTCATATTATTTGCCCCGATAAAACTAGATAAGCAAATTTATGAGAATAACAACTACTTCAAGGTTATGTTTTAAGAAACAGAAGCATAATCTATTATGCTTCTTATGTATTATTTTGATTTAAAGGCATTTACTTGTTATTATTCACCTATTACCAATGTAAGTAAATGTAAATAACCTCTAAAGTGTAAGGTTATCAAATTTTAGATGCATATATATATATATATATATATATATATATATATATATATATATATATATATATATATATATATATATATATATATATATATATATATATATATATATATATGTATATGTAACATAATATTGTATATCAAAATAAATAATAATCTGAATATCCAAATAACTATATGAAGTATTAGTGCATATATTTATTTTGTTTATGTAAAATTAGTTTCCTTACGTTTGATTATGTTCGATTCTAAATACAGGCTTGGTTTCAAAACGTGTATGGTTTATGTAAGGAAAACTATTTTAACACACATTTATTATCAACTGATTAATTTTCTATTTTAAAAAATAAATAATGTATTTGAGTTATTATATATATGTTCTGTTTTTGTATTTCCTACTGTGATTAATTTATAATCCAACACTTTCATTTGACATCTATGGCCATTTAAAATATATTAATTTGTTACTTATAAAAAAAAAATATCGTCTACATGTGTTCCACTAATGTGTTTGTCTTTGAAAATGTTGTCACGGATGAACAGTTTATGTATTATAAAAACTCACATATGGATACAAAATTATTTGCATTTCTGAAATTAAAGTTCTAGTTTTAAATAAAGCATGTCATAAAGTACATATTTGTACATATGATATTATTATTATTTATACATGACTTTTCAAGAAACAACTACATCAATCAGAACATTATTTTGTGATCACTGTTTTTAATATGCAAGGAACATTATTTCTAAATTTTCATTTTTTAGGTTAGATATGCTTTCTGATTACTTTTATATGTAAATAGTATGAATAGAACTGTAGATCTTATTATTATAATTGAAAACTTGTATGTTAAACATTTTTAACATTAATTTTTACAATAAAAGTTCTGTTCAATAAATAATATATAACTTCACAGATTTTATACGTACATATTATTATTGAGAAAACTATGTAGATCTGTGTGGATTTATCGAGTTTTGACGGTCTGGTACTATCTAGTTTGCCTATAAAGGCCGATATAGCGAATGCGGGCGCCACGATAAGATTTCTACCAGGGAAGAAGAACATTTTTAACGATGAAATAAAAGAAAAAATTATTTTGATCTCGATTTTTCAGAGAATTACGCATATATATATTGACGGTCACTATATATATATATATATATATATATATATATATATATATATATATATATATATATATATATATATTAACTTACGTATATGTAGGTGGTTCTATGTCAAGTGAGCATGCACCAATAAAAAATGTCTGAAACTCTACAAAAATGTTAGTATGTGTATCAAGAATAAGTAAAAAAATTTCAAGACCCTAAGGTGTTATGTAAAGGTCAATTAAAGGTTGAAAAATGCGTTTTTTTTAATATTTTGAGATTTAACCAACATTATTTGATTTATAACTCAAAATCTAGGGATTTTTGAGAAAAAAGTGTAGGAACAATTTTTGGTCAAAATAATGTAAGAAATATATAAAAAAAAAATTATTAGACCCTATTGTGATATTTTGTGATCTCATGCATTGTGATATATTGTGATATTAAGATTCTAGAAAAACGCCACATTTTTTTCAAAATAAAGAATCTTAAAATTTAGTTTTTATATTTCCTTTAATTCTAGACTAATTAAAACAATCATTTTAAGCTATAGTACGTGGTTTGCTATTGATGCGAGAAAACTTTATGGCGAGGATCTATAGATAATCATTAGAACTATATTAACTAGCTAGTAAACTGAATGAGATAACCTATATCTGCACTAAATGTCTGAAGAAGTAATCTACGTATGTCTTCGGTTAGAGCTTAATTCTGACAACTTAATCATAGTTATGGTTAATCATACGGTCGAATTGTGATATAGGGTTAATACCAATATAATGTGAATGATGAATATAATGTGTGTGATGTGGTTAATAATAATGTGGAATACTATTACTAAAATATATCGTATCTTAATGTTAAATTTAAAACTTGATAAATTCCTTGATACGGGTTTGAATTAAAATATCCTTATATTTTTAAGTGGTTTTCTTTTCTTTATAAAAAGCTACTAATTCCTAATTTTGATGCAATTAAGATTTTAATTACTAATATTACTCCAAATATATATCATAATATTCCAGTGAATGTAAATGATTATTAGGAGTATATCCCTAGCCGTAATTTTGTTCTAGTATTATTATTAATTTAATGGGTTTCCTCGTAACTTAAACAAAGGTATTAACAAAGGTTATTGTTACATATTATAACGGGATACGCAATTGTTAATAATAATTACTTAACAACCAAGTAAATATCCTGCTGGCGTGCGCTACACGCAACACGAATGCGCGACTTACCTCAGCGCTTACCTTTGGGTCGGCCCACGGTGACTCGCCGCTGTAGCCTCACCCCGATGTAGCTGTGCAGATTTTTCCCACGTTGAATCCACGAGGATTACGACTTTGTGCGGAGTTTCCTCGACGCACCAGTTGTGGCGACCTGATAGGAGCGCGAAAATGCGAATGTTAATTCTCTCGCAACGCGAGTAGCAATTTATCTCCTCTTGTCAGTCTAACTCGATGCGGAGAACAGGCGGGTCCGGGTTAATTAACGACACTGAGATTTAACAAATAACAAAATGATAAAATATATTCTGTAAAGATTAATAAGAAGTTACAACGAAGATGCCAACAATGATTTTAATGATAACGTCGGTCAAAATAAAGAATAATATTATCGCGCGCAGGTCGAGCGTCCGATGCGTGCTCTGCACGATCGTTACCGAGCACGCCGTCGGTACGAGAGAGGACTTCGAACACGCACGGGCCTCTTCTATCGCCGGTTATTCGGAGCCCTTGTAGTCTGGGGCACGGCACACTATCCGTAGTGTGGCCCTTCGCATAAGCGCGTATACCCCAGGGCTATCCCTTACGTCTAATCGATGGAGTACGTGGATCGGAGATGGAATGCCGATGGCCAGACGTCTCTTTCTCTCTCCGCAGTCGCCGCTATCTCTCCTACTCTCGACTCCTTTCTCCTTTCCTCTCACTCGTTCTCGCTGTTCGAGGCTTCTCACCTCTAGCCTCTCGTGCTGAGGGTAGTGGGGACGACTCCTCCACTCGCTACTTTCTCTCCCACGCACGAACAAAAAAGGCACCCTGTCGAGCGAGAACACGGCAAGATGACGGTGAGAGTCTTCGTAGTGTGGTGCGCGGCGCGAGAGCAACAGTCGTAATGGCTTTCTTCCGCTGCCTCGGTCGCGTCCCCCGGTCTCTCTCTCTCTCTTACTTTTTGACTTTAGCAAGGCGTTCGACACTATATCACCATCTAAACTTCTCCGTAAGCTGATTGGCATGGGGATCTCTAGGGGTGTGCTTCTGTGGATTAAATCTTATATTATTGGTTGTAAACAAAAGGTCATAAATAGCAATGGGGATTCAGATTGGCTGACCACTAATCTGGGCGTGCCACAGGGTCAGTCCTAGGGCCTCTGCTTTTCATCTTGTACATTAATGACCTATAAGACGTACTGACTGGTGGTGATGTTGAACACTTGCTATACGCAGACGACTTGCAAATTTACACTCAAGTTGCCTGGCAGGATCTGCATCGGGGTATCGGCCGCATGTTGGATGTGGCGCGGGCAGTGTGAGGGTGGGCTAGTGTGTCCGGACTGAGACTGAATGTGAGCAAAACTAAAGCGATAGTTTTTGGTTCCGAGTACAATATAAATCAGCTGCAAGATCTTGATTTGCCCGGCATTGAGTTTCAGGATGGCATGCATGTTCCCTTTTCTGACACTGTCACAAACCTCGGTGTTGTCATGGACTCCAAACTTACTTGGAAAATGTAGATAGAAGCAATAGGAAAGAAAGTTAACCATGCCCTCTATAGCTTAAGATTTTTCCGTCCATGCCCCACCGAGGCTCTGAGAAAGCAGCTTGCTTGTGAGCTGGTAGTCCCGCATTTAGATTACTGTTCCTTGGCATATCTTGATATGTCAGAGGAGCTCGAGACAAAGTTACAAAGGTTGCCAATTCATGTGTGAGATACATATGTGGTGTTAGGCGGGATGAGCACATCAGTCCTCACAGGAAATATCTTGGCTGATTTACTATAAAGGAAAGACGAGCGTATTTTGCGGGGTTGTTATTGTATAAAGCAATAAACATGAGACAACCTCCGTACCTTGCGGCTCTCTTTTTAAAAAACACGGCCAGGACTTCCAGTAGGAATGGAGTAAAAGAGCTCTCGGTTCCGGGATCGCGCACTGACACTGGCCTATACTCGTTTAGAGCACAGGGTTCGCGTTTCTGGAACAACCTCCCCTGCGATGTGAGATATCTTCCGTCCCTATGTAAGTTCAAAACAGCGCTGATGAGATATCTCAGACAGCAGAGCGGTGACCAACAAAATTAAAATTAAGTGTTCAATATATGTGTTGCTCATTTTAATATTATATGTATTGTACCTGTCTTAATTTATTTATTTATTTATTCCTGTCTATTTATTTATTTTGTGTACTTATTTATGTATTTACATATTCATTTACCTATATGTTTATTATTTATTTTTATTTATTTATCTATTTATTTATCTATTTATTTATTTATTTATTTATTTATTTATTTATTTATTTATTTATTTATTTATTTATTTATTTATTTATTTATTTATTTATTTATTTATTTATTTATTTATTTATTTATTTATTTATTTATTTATTTATTTATTTATTTATTTATTTATTTATTTATTTATTTATTTATTTATTTATTTATTTATTTATTTATTTATTTATTTATTTATTTATTTATTTATTTATTTATTTATTTATTTATTTATTTATTTATTTATTTATTTATTTATTTATTTATTTATTTATTTATTTATTTATTTATTTATTTATTTATTTATTTATTTATTTATTTATTTATTTATTTATTTATTTATTTATTTATTTATTTATTTATTTATTTATTTATTTATTTATTTATTTATTTATTTATTTATTTATTTATTTATTTATTTATTTATTTATTTATTTATTTATTTATTTATTTATTTATTTATTTATTTATTTATTTATTTATTTATTTATTTATTTATTTATTTATTTATTTATTTATTTATTTATTTATTTATTTATTTATTTATTTATTTATTTATTTATTTATTTATTTATTTATTTATTTATTTATTTATTTATTTATTTATTTATTTATTTATTTATTTATTTATTTATTTATTTATTTATTTATTTATTTATTTATTTATTTATTTATTTATTTATTTATTTATTTATTTATTTATTTATTTATTTATTTATTTATTTATTTATTTATTTATTTATTTATTTATTTATTTATTTATTTATTTATTTATTTATTTATTTATTTATTTATTTATTTATTTATTTATTTATTTATTTATTTATTTATTTATTTATTTATTTATTTATTTATTTATTTATTTATTTATTTATTTATTTATTTATTTATTTATTTATTTATTTATTTATTTATTTATTTATTTATTTATTTATTTATTTATTTATTTATTTATTTATTTATTTATTTATTTATTTATTTATTTATTTATTTATTTATTTATTTATTTATTTATTTATTTATTTATTTATTTATTTATTTATTTATTTATTTATTTATTTATTTATTTATTTATTTATTTATTTATTTATTTATTTATTTATTTATTTATTTATTTATTTATTTATTTATTTATTTATTTATTTATTTATTTATTTATTTATTTATTTATTTATTTATTTATTTATTTATTTATTTATTTATTTATTTATTTATTTATTTATTTATTTATTTATTTATTTATTTATTTATTTATTTATTTATTTATTTATTTATTTATTTATTTATTTATTTATTTATTTATTTATTTATTTATTTATTTATTTATTTATTTATTTATTTATTTATTTATTTATTTATTTATTTATTTATTTATTTATTTATTTATTTATTTATTTATTTATTTATTTATTTATTTATTTATTTATTTATTTATTTATTTATTTATTTATTTATTTATTTATTTATTTATTTATTTATTTATTTATTTATTTATTTATTTATTTATTTATTTATTTATTTATTTATTTATTTATTTATTTATTTATTTATTTATTTATTTATTTATTTATTTATTTATTTATTTATTTATTTATTTATTTATTTATTTATTTATTTATTTATTTATTTATTTATTTATTTATTTATTTATTTATTTATTTATTTATTTATTTATTTATTTATTTATTTATTTATTTATTTATTTATTTATTTATTTATTTATTTATTT